>VZTN01021437.1:57615-103339 GCA_013400515.1 Erpornis zantholeuca
TCAGTTCAACCCCTGCAGGAATTACTCTGGAGATCCAAACACTGATAAAGTACAGGGATTCACCTGCTGGGCTGCAGGAATACAGCTCTTTGAAGGAACCAATCTATGTAGCATCTCTGCAGAACTTATTAGGATCCCTCTGCAATCTACACAGCTAGCTCTGATGACACACAATCACAAAAGATTTTCTGGGAGAGGTTTTTTGGAACACAGAGAAAAACCAGAGGTGAACTTTATTCTTAAACTTGTTCAAAGTAAGACCATCTGTAGAACCTTCTGTATTGTACCTGGAATTCTTACAGGTAGAGCAATCAAACCTACTTTTTCAATACTGTTATGCACAGGTAGATACAGGAATGACATCTCTTTGCAGTAGTTTCTCCATCAGTGTCCTGGCTGCAGTCTGTGACACATGATTGCACAAGTTCTTACCTTGTATGTGACACAAATCCTTTGTGGGCTGGGGGGTGCAGCTGCTACTCACTGCCAACCTCATATAGTGAAAAGAGAGCAGTAAAGACAGAAAAATGTTAAGCGTTAGTCTGTCTTTCAAAAAGGTTGATTCAGTCCAAAACAAGAAAAAAGAGAGTTTGAGATTTTATAAATAATGGAAAAACTTGACACAAAGCTCGACGACTCCCAATGTGGAAAGGGAGACCTTGGAATCTCTGTCCTCTGGGATTTTCACCATCTGAGTGGGCTAAGCCATGAAGAACAGACCATTAATGTTACCCCTAATAAGAGCAGGAAGTAGACCCAAATGACCTCAGAAATCCTTTTCTACCTAAATTATAGTATGAAAATAGAAAATGATGATTTTAATGGGATTTTTAATAAGTTTAAGGTTTGCCCTACAAGCAAATACAATCAGCAACATTCTCCATTAACCAGTTTGTCTGGTATTAAAAGCCTGCCCGTAGTCAAGATCTTCTCAGTATGATACCCTCTTTCTATTTGTTAAGTGTCTTGAACAGAAAAACTAACAAAAGCAGTGTCCTGTACTCCTGACCAAAACTTATGGCAACAGGTAACACATCTCATTACTTCCCTTTTACAAATTTTTGTAAATTAGATTTTGCTGCATCATTTATGGATCAGAGACCTCCCTTAGTGGTCATAACAGCTAATTTTAGTATTTATTTAATTTTAATTATCACTGCCTTTGCTGTTATTATGTCATTAGTAACGTAAAATGAAATCTGGAACTCTTAGGAAAACTAGATTTTTTTCCACACACTTCTAACAATCATTTTGTATCTCTCTGAAAATAATAGGAAAAAAATTTAAAAATTAAATAAAAAATAAAAAATAAAAATAAAAAAAATTATTTTTCTACTCTGAACATTAAAAAAAACCACAAAAAGACAGAATAGTTTTGAGGTAAAAAGGAGAAACAAGCAAGAATGACACATATACTTTAGGTGGTTGTAGTACAGAAGATCACTACTAGCAAAAATCAGCAAGAAATGTAAGACCTTCAAGCAATACAAAAGGTAATAAACTATTAATTGCTAAGGGGAGCACAGGCAACAGAAACATAGCAGAACTTCCTGAGTTATATAGTTATATATTGTGGTCATGTTTATGGCACACACATAGCACTTCTGGAGAGAATGTTTTTTGTTTTACCCTTAATGATATTCATATGCTGTACACATGTCTCATTTCTGACACTTCAGGCCATGATGTCTCCTAAGCCCAGAGCACTAATAGGCATCCAGAGACGCTCCAATGTAGAGGAAAAAAGAAAAAAATAAACCACAACAGTGGCAGATTAGAAAATTTGGAAAGTGACAGGGATGAAAACAAGAATATCTGCCAGAGGAAAAGACTTCCCAGAGGAGCAACTGCTGCTCTGCAACGCAGCAACTAGAAAGAAGCAGGAGACATTGGTCTTGCTGTTTATAATGTGCTTTGCAAAAGCACAAGGAAAAGCAATCAGCAGGAAGAAGACAGAAAACATCTTTGGCTGTGTGTACTGCTGGCATGTCATAATGTGCTTGTCATGACCACCTCATCAACAACCACCACTGCATCACAAAGTTACTTCCATGTTTCAGTAGGGATTACTATTTTCAGGGGGAATGTGGGGGGTGATGATGTTCGATTTGTTTTTTTTTTTTTTCAATGGTGAAATGTGTGAATATTGCCCAGAATTTCACTGAAAACAATTTTATTTACCGTATTAAAGACTGTTAAAGCACAGGTAACACAGAAGTGGAGTCACTCCCTGATCAATGAATTCTGAATCAACCAAACATATATGGGTGTCTGTCTCCATCTCTTTTTTTAAATGCATGTTTTTTTCAGTTTTCCTTGCATATTCATGACCATTGTTTGGGTTAAATATTAAATTTCCTTTTACTTAAAAAAATCTAAAAAGTTGACATAAGTTTTAGGTGTTTTAGAATTCACAGGATGAAACTATTCTGTGTTTTTATAGGTAGTTTATAAGAAAAAGGCAAATGTGGAATAAGAACAAAGTCAGAACCAACAGATTTGCTATGCTATTCTAAGCAGTTGACTTTAAATTATTCAGAATTTAAAAATAAAAATGCGAAGGGAAGATATAAGGCTTTATTAATCATATTAAGGAAGCTCATATTAATCACATTAAGGATTGTTCTCATAACTGTCATCTGTTTCCTCCTGCATGACTTTGAGAAATAAGTACTTAATGTCCATTTCCCCAGATGATGATAACACTGCATGATTCCGAAGACTCTGGAGTGATCTGAGCACAGAGCAAGGATACAAGTGCTCTAGGTGTCTCCTCTTTGCTTCTGGCTCCTGCCTAGTTGATCTTGCAATACTTGAGTAAAAAAAGCCCCACTCTGAGAATTTTCTGGGTGCGAGATGAAGTCCCCCAGTGATTCCTAGCACATAATTTAACTCCTTCCTTCCCACACTGATAAAATTCATATTAAAATGCTATTTATTTGAAGTAGAAGTCGTTGTAATGCCACAGCAAATAATTAATTGAGGTTTAACTGCAACCTGGATCAGCCTTCAAGAATGTGCAGGATGGGGGACTACTAGAAACCACTGCTACTTCTTTCTGCCCTACCATTTAAAAGTAAAGAGGGGCAACCCTGAATTCTCAAAGACAAGTAGTTGCTAACACTCAGATGCTATGAATGTAGATTTACATCTTGGATCAGAGCAACAGCAAACACACTCCAAAAAGGAGAGGGAGGTCCAACACTCATGGCACAGTGGAGATGAAAATGTAGACACTCCACAGAGAAATGAGGATTCAGCCTCAGGGAACCTGATTTTTTACTCCATGTGACTAAAAACACATGGTTCATACAATTTTCAAGTCCTAGACTTAGAATTCATATAAATAATACCCACATTTGGCCTCCCTCAATTCTGTCATTAATAAGGAAATTATACATCACAAAACCAGTTTTACTTAATGGAGGTTGGAACACTAATCTTCAAAGTTTGAAACAACCTACCATCTCCATGTCAATGGTCATCACATCAAAAGGTAGGACCCTTTCTCTCCGTACTAGTTTTGTCTGAAGTAGAATTAATTTTCTTCACAGTGGCTGGTATGAGGCTGTGCTTTGGATTTGTACTGAACACAGAGTTCGTAATATAGAGATGATTTTGTTATTACTGAGCAGGGCTCACACAGAGCCAAGGTCTTTTCTGCTTCTCATACTGCCACACTAGCAGGGAAGATGGGAGTGCCTGGAAGGTTGGGAGGAGACACAGCCAGGACAGGTGATCCCAGCTGACCAAAAGGATATTCCAGACCATGCGACGTCATGCTTAGGATATAAAGTGGGAGGGAAAGGAGGAAGGGGGGACATTTGGAGTGATGGTGTGGCACTTCCCGGTGGTGGCGGGCGAGCCGACACCACGGATGAGCTTTGGACTCCTTTTGGACTCTATTCAGAGATGTTTGTTACATGTTCATTTGAGTTTGTATACGTTAGTTGTACTTTATTGTTCTATTGGTATGTTCCTCCCCTGTTTTTCCCCCATTGGTGCAGCGTGGTTTGTTCCCCTGTTACTCCTCCCCGTGGTCCTCCCTTGGAACCTCCCCCTGCCCAAGTTTGGTGTGGTCCTCCTCCCCAGTTCTGGAATTCTCCATGTCATTCTCCCTAGCCCAGCCCCACAGCCCTGTCAATCTGTCCCAACTGCCATCCGCCCCCTTGGAAANCGACGTCATGCTTAGGATATAAAGTGGGAGGGAAAGGAGGAAGGGGGGACATTTGGAGTGATGGTGTTGCACTTCCCTGTGGTGGCGTGCGAGCCGACACCACGGATGAGCTTTGGACTNCCCTTGGAAATCCCCTACTCCCTCGACGCCCCAATGGATGATTCCCCTGTCCCTCAACCTGGTTTACCCCCATTGGTCCCCGATCCGAAGGAACCCACCCCTTTGCCCCACCCCTGAGCTTGCCGGATTGGTCAAAGTATGGGTGACACCCCTTTATCCGCCCCCGGGTAAAAGGGGCTGCACCCCTGTGTCCGTGCCCTTTCTCGTGGGTGCCTTCCTCGGAATAAACCCTGTTCCTTCACCTCGAGAAAGCGTCTCCTCGATTCTTTACCTCTGCTCTCGGCGCCTTGGACTTTACAACCCACCCTACTTCTGAGGAAGCCCCTTCCTGCCCTGAAAGGGTCGTCGTGTTCCAGAGAGGCTCTGGTCGCCGTGAACCCGTGTGGACGCAGCCCTATCCCAGGAGCTGCCGGGCTGGGCTTTACCCTCGAAGGGATAGGGCACTGCGTCACTTCCCAAGTCACTGTTGTGTGTGATCAGGTCCTGTTCTCCTGGAGATGGCTGAACACCTGCCTGCCCATGGGAAGCGGTGAATTCATTCCTTCTTTCATTTCGCTTGTGTGTGGAGCTTTTGCTTTCCCTATTAAACTGTGTTTATCTCAACCCATGAGTTTTTTACCCTTCTGATTCTCTTCCTGATCCTGCTGGTGGGGCAGTGAGCAAGCAGCTGCCTGGGGTTGGTTGATGGCTTGGTTAAACCATGGCATTGTTCTGTGCAGAAACACACTGCTTCAGACTCAGTGGACACTCAGGGTGCTCTCTGCCCTTTGCAGGTCTGTTGCCTGAAATTGGAAGAAAAGCTTTCTAAACAATGTTAAAACTGATAACATAAAGAGAAATCTTTTAATGAAAGCTTTCAGGTGTACATGTTATACCTATGTGCATGCCTAGCATTGAAATTCCACAGTTTTTAGAAGTTTAACTAATTAGCATATCTAGCAACTACATCCAATAGGAGAATGGTTGCCCTGGTAACCCACCCTTGGATCTGCCCCATTAGAGTCCCTCCAAGGGTTCTTAGCCCTGTATCTTGTCATGTCTATGAAGTATCTTAATATTTCAGCCCTTGTCTGGTGCAAAACAGGATGTCCTTGTTAGAAATTATTTTCCTTGAAAATAAAACCAAACAGAATTTTAAGAATGTAGCATAATATGTGTTGCCTCCGGGGGAGGCGTGATGACCTGGTTCAGGAACGGCACGACAGCCACCTCAGACTGTTCGGGCCAAGTACTCACACACACCAATATGGTGGATGGTAAAATGGCGTTTGTTAAAGGGTTGCAAGGGTTTATAAAGGGTTGGTTGTGGCATGTCACTTCCTCCTGCTTGCGTCACCAGCCTGGTGCTGCTAAGCAGCTGAGGGAGGACGAGCCGGGAGGGATAGGTAGCTTTAACTTTGGGGGAATACAAACAGCATTGGCAGGTGAGGTGAGGGGATCCTATCTGACCGTACAACCTGAGGTCTTCCGGGTGCTGTCCCTGTCTGCCCACATTTCCCCCTCTTCTCATGCCCAAATAGAAACGTGTAGAACGTAGGCAACATGAAAGGCTGTTAAAATGGACATAACTGGAACACAGTCTGGTAATAACAAACAGGCGTTAAAGCAACTGCTGTCGTTCAACAAGTAAAACATTAACTGACTCTAAGCAAGTCTTAACGAATGAAACCAACTTATTTAAAATACAGGGTCCAAAAATCAAGATCAGGAGAAGCATGGTGAGAGGGCCTATTAGGGTGGACACAAGGGTGGACACAAGGGTGGTCAGCCATGGGAATTGGTTGAACCAGGATTCGAACCAGCCTTGTTGGGCTTCTCTCTCCCTCCTTCTCCGGGCTAACCTGTCCCTCAGTTCTGCCATGGAATCTCGGACAATGCCGGTGTGGTCGGCATAGAAGCAGCACTCCTCTCCCAAGGCAGCACACAGGCCTCCCTGCCGCATGAACAAAAGGTCCAGCCCTTGCCTGTTTTGCAGGACCACCTCAGAGAGGGAAGAGACAGACTTTTCCAAAAGAGAGATGGATTGTTCAGTTCTCTGCAGGTCCTCATCGATGGTCGCGTGCAGCTGGGAAAGTCCTTGGTATTGGGTCAGGAGGGCTGAGACATCTGTGGCAGTGCCAGCAGCTCCCAGGCCGAGGAGCATTGTGATGGTGATTCCTGTCACGATTTCTCTCCTGTAAAGTTTGTGGGAGAGATGGTACATTTCCTCCTCCTGGTGGTACAGGACCCTAGGGATAATCAGAACGTGAATACAAAAGTCAGAACGGGGATTAAACTGAGCAAGGTGAACACAGGGGCTAACTCCAGACTGGTGGCAAACCCACATCCCTGAACCAGATGGGATTGCCCATGCATCTGTTTTCTCAGGTTGAACAAAGTTGGTGCAGGCAATACCTTTGTGCTTGGCCAGGGTAGCATTGCCAAAACACTTGCCTTGACCAGTGATTTGATTCAGTGTGATCCCTCTGCGAGGAGGGCCCCATCTGCATTGGGAAGGATTGGTTGTGGTGGAAAAGTTAAAGGGTGCATCCAGAGCGATGTCCTCGTAAAAGGGTGGCTTGGCGTTGTAACAGAGCCAGCATAACTCTGTGAGGTTCAGATTCTATCGGTTCAATGACAGGAAGGTGGCACTCAGCACTTTTAAAAATGAACCATAAAGGGCTGAAGTAAGTGTTAGAGATTTGGGTGCAGCAGAGATGGCATCGGATGCATGCGTGCGCATGGAGTTGATAGCAGGTGCATCTGGCTCGCTTGGTGCCAGGATGGGGTTGGGTCCAAGGGAAATGGGTGTTGACACAGGGAATCTAATAATCTGGATGTTCACCCACTGATCATAATCGTAGCCTGGTGTGTGAAGAAATGTGGACCACACTTTACCAGTGGCCCAGACTCTATGTGTAGGTTGCAGAATTGTCATTATATAGCTTTTGCAAGCATGCCATTTCTTGTCTTGGTAATTGTCTACTGTTTTGTTGAATGCGAACGAAGGTTTGTGGCAGCCGCTGGGTGCGTATTTCATCTGCAAGAACTTGTCTGGCTGTTGTGGTTGCCATCTATTGCTCATTACAATTGTTTTGCACCCCCAATATCCACAATAGCCATATCCCGGGTATTTGCAATGTTCTTTGCCCGGGTTGGAGGCAGGGCACCAATAAGTCTGTCTCATCAAGTCTTTAAGGTCAGGGAACCCTAGCTGTGGGGGAAGTATCTCCCTCAGCTTGAATTCAAAAGACGGGTTACCTGGTGTAATGGTTTCCATAATCAGTTTGTCACTGTTAAAGTGGCGAAGAACTACCTGAAGGGCTGATGGGGATGAAATGTGGTGTCGGCTTGGCCCGTGCTGGCAAGTCCTAAAAGCAAGATCACACACAGGTACCATCTGAGTTCGGCTGGCGTGGAACTCCTGAGTGCTGGTGGGTCACCTGGTGGTGAGCGATCAAGGACTTGTCTCACCCTGGGATTCTCCAGGGTTTTGGGCATTGCCGAGGCACTTGTGAATCTGCCTTCTCCTTCTGTTGTGCAAGCGTGTGGGTCACGGGGGTGTCCACAAGTCCCAACCTGAGGAGAAAAACTCACAATTCTCCTTAGTTTCATTCCACAGTTCCAGCTTAATGGATTTAAGCAGACACCACTTGATCATGTTATCTTTTTTAACTGTGGCATATCCCCGCCCCATCAGGACTATTTCCCACTCCTTCTCCCATTCTCCCAGCTCATTTCTGATAATGACCAGTGGGCCTTCACCCAAAGCTTGAGTGGCCCAGTGTTTTTGGACAGAGCTTTTGGTTTCATCTCCCCTGGGGAATAGATTTAGGGCCAGCATGGCTGTGGCTAAGAGGCGAGTCTGGTCTCCTGGGGGTATGTGATGCAGTGTCCAGTCCCTTCAAGGATCAAAGCCCAGCCCAGCAGCTCAAGGAGACTGGCTGCGTCCACAGGTTCGTGACAACCTGCACTCTTGCGAGCTCACAGTGATCCAGGAAAAGGGCAGAGGAGGGCTTCCTCGAAGGCTGTGGAGGGGGGTTGTCCAAGGCAAAAGTAAAGAATAGGAGCCGACTCTCTTGAGGCACAGTTCCAAGGTTTATTCCCAAAACAAGCAGCACTCAAAAAGAGAGCCCAGACGCAGGGGCACAACAGCTTTTATCCCAGGGCGGGAATAAGGGTGTCAACCAGGGCTTGACCAACCAGGGAGACTCAGGGGCGGAGATATGGGGTGGACTCCTTCAGTCCAGGGGCCAATGGTAAGGAACTGGGTTGAATGACAGGGGAGGTATCCATTTGGGCTTCGAACGTCCAGGGGATTTCCAGAGGGGCAGATGGCAGTTGGGGAAGAGTGACAGGGCTGAGGGGTTGGGCTGGGGAGACAGACAGGGAGGTTTCTGGAACAGGGGCGGAGGGCCACACCATACTTGGGCACAGGGAGGTCCTTGGGGAGGACCAACAGGGAGGAGTAAGGAGGAACAATCTATTAAACATAGAACTATGGGGGGAGTAAATGGAACATACCAAAGTAACAGAACCACATTCAAACCTAACCAAACAACAATAGATCTTCTCTGGGGAACCAAGTCCAGGGATGGTTTTTAGGGCTGGCTCCTGCACCACCACAGGTATGGCAGTACTGAAACCTTCTGCTTTGGCCAGCACTTCCAATTCAGCTTTCAAAGTCTGATTTGCCCTCTCAACTATTGCCTGTCCCGTGCTATTATATGGGATGCCATGCACTAGGGTGATGCCCCACTTGGAGATGAAGGTCTGGATGGGTTTGGAGACAAAGTTTGGACTGTTGTCTGTTTTGATCTGGTTTGGGATACCGAGCCATGCCATGGCTGTGAGCCAGTGCTGGATGGTTGCTTTTGAGTTGGCTTTCAGGTGTTGTGTGGCTACGATCAGTCCGCTGTATGTGTCCACTGTCACTGCTAACCAGGCTTGTGGCTTCAGCAGTTGGCATAAGATGAAATCTGTTTGCCAGATCTCTGAACCTTTGAGACCTCTGGGGTTGACTCCACTGGTCCACAACGGGGCTCGCTGACAGTAAAGGCAGGTGGCTATTACATGCTTTGCATCAGCGGCTGAAATCCTGACGCAGCTGGGGTAGCCCGGTTCCCTCTGCATCCTACTGTGGGTTTCCTCGGAGGACTGCACTCCGGAGCCACAGCGCTCAGGATGATGGGGGGGAATTCTTCAGGGTGGCCCAGAGCAGGTATTGTGAGCTGTGCTGCTAGCGAAGGAACCACAGGAGGAAGGGTCTCTGCAAACAGCTGAACCTTTATGTAGGACAAGGAGTCGGAAAGACCCAGGAGAACCGGGAGCACAGATTTTAAAGCCAGGGGGAGGGGGGGGTACATGGACCAATTGGGCAAAGGTCTGGGGGTGGTCTGGGTTGAGACTGACAGACTGGGAGCAAATAAGTTGGCAGGAGGGGAGGGATACAAGGACAAGGGCCAATGGGGAGCCGAGGGTTATGGAAGGTTCTGGGGAAAAGGAGTAGTCACATAGGATTGACAAGGGAATCCCCGCCCAAGGGGGGGAGGGGAGGGTGGNATGCTTTGCATCAGCGGCTGAAATCCTGACGCAGCTGGGGTAGCCCGGTTCCCTCTGCATCCTACTGTGGGTTTCCTCGGAGGACTGCACTCCGGAGCCACAGCGCTCAGGATGATGGGGGGGAATTCTTCAGGGTGGCCCAGAGCAGGTATTGTGAGCTGTGCTGCTAGCGAAGGAACCACAGGAGGAAGGGTCTCTGCAAACAGCTGAACTTTATTAGGGATCAGGAGTTGAAAGACCAAGAACACGGAGAACACATGTTTTAAAGGCAGGGGGAGGGGGGTACATGAACCAATCAGGGAAAGGTCTAGGGGTGGTTCCAGTCATGAATGATGGATTGAGAGCCTATGGGTTGCCAGGAGGGGAGGGATACAAGGACAAGGGCCAATGGGGAGCCGAGGGTTATGGAAGGTTCTGGGGAAAAGGAGTAGTCACATAGGATTGACAAGGGAATCCCCGCCCAAGGGGTGGAGGGGAGGGTGGTGAGGAGTGAATGGACCCTGCCTAGAGGGCAGGAGGAGGGAGTGGTCAATGCCGGAGGGGGAAGGAGTAACATAGAACTGGTGTAACCATGGCAACTGAACTCAAAGGGGGACGAACAGCACAGGGAACTGAGAACAAAACAGTAAAACCATCTACTACAAAATCCCACACATTTTTGCCAATGCCTTAGCTCCGATGTGGAGCAAGTCGTGTAACTGGTGAGCGTCTTGGAGTGTCCAAAGGCGTCTCGCTGCTGTGTCTGCTTTGTCGTTGCCGATCTGGAAGAAGCCTTTGACCGGATCATGGCTGTTGATGTGGATGACAGAAATTGTGCCTTCTTGGGAATAGATCGCATCCTCAATTTGTGTTGCTATCACAGATGTTGACACTCCTGGTCTGGACATGGCTAGGCTGAGCTTTGTGACGAGTATTGAGTCGGTCACGATGTTGAGGTGCTCTGCTGTGAACAGTCCGCATGCCAATACCAAGGCTGCTACTTCCAGTTGCTGAGAAGAGAGTGCTTGATCAGTCATTTTGATGCAGTGCCACTGTTCCCCGGATTGCCTGTTGAAGTCGCTGCTGTTGAAGTCGCTGAAGATGCGTCTAAAAAAACTGTTGGTCCTGGTTGAGGCCTGTCCATCACTTTTTGTGGAAGGTCAATGTCTATGGTTGTGAGTAACTGAGTCCATGAGGGTTTGGCTCCATATTGGATTTCACTGGCAAAGCAGATCAGGGCCAGAGCCAGGTGCTCCGACATTGCTGTCGACAGAGTGGGGACCTGTTTGCGAAAGGGCAAATATATTTCGGCAGGCTCAACACCTAGATCGCTTAATGCCATCTTCCTACCTTTCATGATGAGGTTTCCAATGCATTCCACTCCGGGAGAAAAGGCACGCAGTGGTTTTCCTAGGACTACCCACAATATGGGCCTGGCTTTGTCAGGGGTCCCTTGAGCTAATGCTCCTATCCCTCCTCCTTTTGTGAAGTGGATGTATAAATCGAGTGGCACACCTGGAGTCCACCTAGAGAGTGAGCTGGAAGAAATTTGCTGCTCAGTGTAGTCAAGCGAGCTCATTGCTTCCGGGGTGAGGGACTTCTGTTCCCAAGGAGACTTGCCTTTCAAAAGGGCGTACAACGGAGACATGACTTCTGGAGGAATCAAAACAACAGCCATTGCAAGGAGCCATTGCAAGGAGCCATTGCAAGGAGCCCACTAACTGCTGAGCATCATGGAGTGTCTTGATGTCCCTACGAATTTTTATTTGTGGGGGAGTTATGTAGGAATTGGTGATTCGTACCCCTAAAAAGGTCATGCAGGGTCCCTTCTTGATCTTTGCATCTGCGATTTCAAATCCATTTGCCTTTAAAGTCCATGAAATGATTGACACTAATTGATCCACTTGGCTTGCTGATGGTGCGGTGACTAGGATGTCGTCCATGTACTGAATTATGGTTGTGGTGGGATCTTCTCGCCGGACTGGTGCCAGTGCCCAATCAACTGTTATTTGGCAAAGGGTGGGGGAGTTAACCATCCCCTGAGGTAGGACACTCCATTGAAAGCGCAGGCTGGGGCGCTGGCCATTCGGGAACACTACAGAAAAGTGTCTTCCTTGTGCAATGGTATTGAAAAGAAACAGTACTTGATATCAAGTACTGCGCAAGGTTGTCCTTCAGGCACCATGGAGTTTGCAGGCAGCAGCATCTGAACAGGACCCATTGGCTGGATTTTTTTGTTTACCTCACAAAGGTCATGGAGAAGCCAGAAGCCTTTTCCACTTCTCTTAGGGATAACAAAAACTGGGGTGTTCCAAGGGCTGGTGGAGGGCTCTATATGACCTTGTTGTAACTGGTGGTCAACTAATTCAAGAAGGGCGGTCATTTGAGGCTCAGATAAGGGCCACTGCTCGATCCACACGGGATCATGGGATTTCCATGACAATTTAATTGGCGAGGGTGGGTGTGCGGCAGTGGCCCTCAGGCTAAATTTGTCACCCAGACCTTCAATTGAGCTAGGGCATCTCTTCCCAGCAAGGGTGGTACTCCTGACATGATGTATGGGAAGAGGGTAATGGTGTTCTCTGGTCCTTTTTCGGTGTGAGGTATTATAGCAATCAACTGGGTGCTTTTTCAGGCTCGAGACAGTCCTCTGACTCCGCCTACTGTGGGAGCCTCCTTTAGTTTCCATTGTGGGGGCTAGCTTGTTTCTGGGATGACTGTAACGTCAGCCCCAGTGTCAATTAAAAAAGGAATGGTGATGGAGATACTGTCTGAGAGGGGGTTCCGAGAGGGTGTGGAAAGGCAGCAGCTCCCCCATACTGTAGGTGGACTATTACAGTCTATGGCCAGGGCCACCCAGGCGTCCCGGTCCCTGGGAGCGATTCCTGTTGACCTGGGGATACCTCCAAATTTTGTTGAGTTGTTGGGTAGATTGTGAAACCAACTGCTGCTTGAGGCAACGAGTTCAAGGGCCCTCTGCTCCATCCAGGATAAACTTGATTGGGCGGCCCCACATTCCAAGCAGGAGGAGGCTGTGTGCGGCCCGCTTGCCCCCTCCCCCTCCCGTTTCCCTGCATCTTTGACCTGCAGTCTTTGGCGAGGTGTCCCTTTTTTCCACAGGCCCAGCACGGCCCTCTGGGGTGAAGTTGGCGTAGGGGAAGCGGGGGGACTGGTGGTCGTGGACCACTTGCTTGAGGAGATTTTGCTGCTATATGACCTGATTGACCACACTTGAAGCACACCATTACGTTGGCTATAGTGGTGCGCACAGCTGCCTGAATTGGAGCTAGATGTTCTTCTTTGGCCACGTGTTTGATCATTGCTGCGATGCTTGACCCAGCTGGTAGCGAGTGAAGGATTTCTCTGGTGGCTGAATTGCATTGTTGGCAAAGGCATTCTGCCATGACTGGGCCTTTTGCTTCTGTGTCAGGAGTCATCTGCTGTCTGAAAGCAGTCCACAAACTGGGTGAAGCTTTCGCTTTCTGCTTGTTTGATGGTGGCCCATGGTGCAGGCTTTGCAATTACTCCGCAGGCTGTACGGATGGCATCTCTGGCTGCATGAGTAGTTGCTGCTACTTCAGGGGCTCATAGGTTTTGGGCTTGTGCTTGAGGTGTGATCATTGCCAGGTCTGTGCCCATGAGTCGCTGGAGGCTGGAGCCATGCAGAGGGTGGTCTGCGCCAGCTGCCTGGGCAAGCTCTTTTGTGCAGTCCTCCCATTCTTGTTTGAATACAATCATCCCGGCTGCATCAAAAATGAGCCTGCATGTCTGCTTTTTATCAAATGGAAGCATGTCATCGCCTCCAAACACGCTGTCCAGGAGAGTGGAGATCATTGCAGAATTAATCCCTTTATCTGCAATCGCTTTGACGATTGCTTGGATGTCTTTGGGGTTTACAGGGGTGTAGGATCTCTGGCCTCTGTCTGTGACCCGAACTGGGAACGCTAAAGTGGCAGGCAAAGCCCAGTCAGCACAAGCAATTTCAATATTTTTCCAGTCCGTGAGGGGTGTGTCCCTTGCTTGTCCCGCTTTTTTAGGAAGGGGGGGCTTTTATGGCTTTTAGATGTGCTTGCATCGGCTCCCTCATAGTCTGAGTCTGAGTTGGTGCCGGACCGGCTGTCTGACCACTCATCCCCAGTAGTGTCCGATGAAGAGGCAGAAGTAAACTGGCTAGAGAGTTCCGGGTCCCAGTGCCTTTTTGTTGAGCTCCACCCTCACTCCTTCCGCCCCTGCTCCCTCCTATGTTGGGCGGGCCGTTCCTTCCCCTGGTGTTGCTCCGCCCCCCGCCCACAGAAGATGGTGCCTATAAGGGCATGTTTTGCGGCACGTGTCCTGATCGGGCTCATGGCCTTTATTCAAGCTCTCCGCCCCTCCTCAGACCTCCCCAGCACTCCCCCGCCCCCAAGCTCCCAGCTGTGCCTGTGTGCCCATGGCTGCGGGGACCGACGACCCTTCGCCACGGGTGTTAGTAATGGCACCATCCCGCCCCTCATCTCGCCGCCCGACGCCATTTCGCGGAGCATAAGGTGGGGGTCTGTCCCGGGTGTCCTCTGGCTCTAAAGTGTCCCCGATAATTTTAATTTCCTCAAATAGCTCGTCCCACACTGATTTTTGTGGCTCCACGGATGGGCGCCCAGGGATGGGGCTGAAGGGACGTGGGGACGGCGAGGGGGTCTCCCCGCTTGTGCGAGTCAGTAGACTCGGCAAGAAGATCTTCTAGTGAGGTCTGCATAGTCGCCCCGACTCCTAGCTTAGGGGTGGCGAGCAGACACTTCTGGGCAGCCTTCCATATTTCTTTATCCTGCAGGGCGGTTTGCAGTGCCCGCACGACTTTACCCCACTATTTAAGGTACTTTCCGTTGCCCAAGGACACAGTGTCCTCCGGTAATGCCTTGGTGCATTTATCCCACACCTCCCTATGGAGTATGTCTACAAGCCGGTCTATAACACCGATATTTAAACGCCTTGTAACGGCTAAAATAAAATCCTTGGATTTACAATCAATCCCCCACTGCCTATGCAACTGTGATACAACCTTCGCGAGAGCTTCCATTCTCCTCACTGGTCCTCCCCCGGGAGCGTCCTCCCCACCGGTGCTGGTCCTGCCACTCCAGCCACTGTTCACCTGTCCAGGCGAATCCCGCAACCCGCTTCCAGTCCTGGTCTGCTTCCAGTCCCAGCTCCGCTTCCAGTCCCGGGTCCCAGGTTTCGGCACCACTTGTTGCCTCCGAGGGTGGCATGATGACCTGGTTTGGGAACGGCACGACAGCCACCTCAGACTGTTCGGGCCAAGTACTCACACACACCAATATGGTGGATGGTAAAATGGCGTTTATTAAAGGGTTGCAAGGGTTTATATAGGGTTGGTTGTGGCATGTCACTTCCTCCTGCTTGCATCACCAGCCTGGTGCTGCTAAGCAGCTGAGGAAGGACGAGCCGGGAGGGATAGGTAGCTTTAACTTTGGAGGAATACAAACAGCATTGGCAGGTGAGGTGAGGGGATCCTATCTGACCATACGACCCGAGGTCTTCCAGGCGCTGTCCCTGTCTGCCCACAATATGTGAGAAAGGGTAACTACTCTTCTAAAGTGTGAGAAGGTGCTAGAAACTATACATATATATATATATAAATCTACAAAGCCATATATATATGTAAATCTACAAAGCTACAAATAAATAAAAGAGCTAAAAATCTTTAGGCATCAGATCAGTGATGATGTTTTCTTCCTATAATCTTAATACTCAAATAGTGCGACAAAATAGTTGTGATGGGTAACACAAAGTATCATTGTATTCCATATCTATCTGTGCCCCAAAATCGTTATTGTTTCTTTTAGACCCATCATGGTTGGAACTGGAATTGTGGAACAGGCAGGAGGTGCTGGTCCCTTTAAAATGCTGGAGCACCCAAGCCCCTTTTGCCTGGCAGGATTTGCTAAAGGCTCTGTTTTGGGAAGGTTTCTGCACTTGCAACAGTAGCAACAGTAGCAACATATCACAATTAATTGTTTTTCGAGTAAATTTGCAAACTCTTTTGTCAGTTAAGGTTGAGCCAGTCTCTGAGCACAGGTCACCCCACGCTGGTGCTGACAGACCAGTTTTTCTCCCCAGCATTTGCACCAACACCGGTTGTTTCATTTGCTAGCTACTCTTGCAAGCCGCAGAAGCAACTAATACTACAGAGCGTCTCTGCCTGGCCAGGGTCGGCTCATGTGCTCATGCTTTCCTTCTGAAGGCATGGTCACAGGGCTCCCACCGGCCGGGAAGCCTTCAGGCTAGCTCGGGCATCTTTTGCTCTCCACAACAACACAGCGACAAAGGGGATGAGAAGAGGCCTCTGTGAGGAGAGCACAGAAGATCTTTATTCACACACTGCTATCCAGATGTCCCAGAGCGAAGGCAAGGAAGGGCAGAGGGCCTGGGGTTTTATTGGGACTTGGGGGAGGGGCAGAATTGGGGTCCCTCACAGACCAGTGGGAGGAGCCCAAGGGAGTGGCCAGGGTTTAGCTGGGAAAGGGAGAAAAAGGGGATGGAGGGAACACCACAACCAGTGGAGTCCCATGGGTGGCAGGAGGAAGCGTCAGGCAGCAGCGCTTGCTGTGCCCATGAGTCTTCGTCCGGCCCTAGAACTGCTCCATATGCTCCTGCTTTCCCAGGAATGTTCTTTTTATCTGCCATGTCTTTTTTTTGACCCGCTTCATCTCCCAGACCACATGGTCAACTGGGGAGTGCCATCATGGGGGAGAGAGCTGATACATTTTCCTTTGCCTGTCAAGCCATGCAGTCGCCTATGGTGCACTCCATCTGGGAAAGTCTGGTGCCATTTTCCCTTTCCCTCTACATGGTCATGGTGGCCATCTCGGAGTGGGGTGGTACCATGCCATTTTGTGTATCTCTTTGATCCCTTGGCTTTGGTGAGATTTTGCAATTTTGTATCTAGTGATTATTTACTATTATTTACAGGGGTTTTTTTTCCTGTTGCTGTTTCTCTTGTTAGTATACTCTTTTTTTTTTTTCACTTGTATTTACTCAAATTTGTCCCTTATTGGTGGAAGGTGATTGGCTGAAACTAAGGGGAGGTAACACACATTAGGATGTCCACCTTTTTAAATTGTCCTAAAACAAGACATAGCCCATAGTATGTGCCCTGTCTCATGACAGGATGTCATTGTTCCTCAGAAACAATAGCTTTGCTGTAGACCCAAATAATAAAAAGAGACGTGAAAATAATTATTTTGGTGAGTATATATCTCATAAGTGGCAATCTTGGGGAGAAACACAAAGCTGAAAATACTTGCAAGTAAAAATTGTGCTGGGGCAGAGTTGGGGGAGACATGTTTTCTTGCATAATAAGCAAAAAGTAAATTGTTCTGGCAATCTAGAAAGCTAGGAGAAAAATGACATTTGTATCCTTTGGGGTTTCTGAGTGCTTACATTTATTATAATCTCATTGAATGTGCCACATCAGGGAAAAAAGCATTGCAAAATTTCAGAATAATAAGAATGTGTTTGCTCTGCATCGTTCAGGATTTTAGAAAATCATATTTAATGAAAAGAAAGTCATGGCAGTACCTTGGTCACTTGATTTGGGATGGGATATGTTAGCAGTTTCTGTGTCCCCCAGCGGTTCTACCTGAAGAGGTAGAGAATAAAACAGTGCCTCCTCTTTTCTGTAGGACTTCTAGTATGGCTGTTAGTATATTAGCAATTAACTAACTAGCAATTATTAGCAAGTAACTAATAAAAATTCTGATGAATGACTGTTAAACTGTTTAAAAACAAACCCTGTACAAGGCATAGAAGCCTTGTAGGATAGGCTACATAGGATCACAGTCTCACAAAAGCATAAAATGGTTTTGCTTGGACGAGTCTTTAATGACCATCTAGCTCAAACTTCCCTGCCATGGGCAGAGACACCTCTCACTAGACCAGGTTTACCAAAGCCCCATCCAGCCTGGCCTTGAACACTGCCAGGGACAGAGCATCCTCAGCTGCCCTGGACAACGTGTTCCAGTGCCTTAACACTCTCATAGTAAGGAATTTTTTCCTAATGTCTAATCTGAACCTATTCTCAGTTTATTTCCTGAATTAATGCATAAATTTTGTCTGTTCTTTCAAAGTGAAGGATACTTATGGATGCTGCATGGATTAGTAATGTAGCTCTCTGTAAGGGTAGAGATCTGACGGAATACTAAAAATACAAAAAGCGTAACAAGAAAACATAGTTTCTCTTTTGAAGCAGACCCTTTCAGAGCACATCATATATTTCTGACATACATGAAGGTAAATAAGCAAGGAAAAGGAGAAAGCATAAAATCTTGACCACACCTTGCAGTGAAGTCACTAACATTTTAAATCAGATTTACTTTGTCTTTTTGCATTTATTTTCTGTCTTATCGCAGCACTGTATTATTGCCATCAAGCAGCTCATCTTCACTGCCGCACCTCACTTCTTACTCACAGCTTTTAGCACATGTTAAGGGTCCACAATGCTGCAGAGATTACTCTATCCTTCCAGACAGCAGGATGGTGTCATTATGATCTTCCGATATCCTCATACCACTTTCCATCTGGTTTGAAATTATTGGTTTGAAACCCAGTTTTTCAGTCTTGTATGAACCTGCTTCATTCAGTGTTGGAACTTAAAACTCTTAGTCCCTTTTCTGTTCACTTTATCCCTTTTGTTTTGATTTTCTCCTTTGAATCTTGTATTTTGAGATGTTAATGATTCCTGCATAATTTTACCTATTCAGATATTTACACAACAAATTAATCCATGAGCTTCAGTCCTGCCTGGCTCCTTCCCACATCTTTTGTGTGTGACCCAACTGAGCCAGAAGGAAGGACAAGATAGAAGAAAAAGACAGTTTTCAGTTCCTGGGTCAGCTGGTACCTGAGATGGCCTCAGGAATAATTTGGAACAGATCAAAATTGAAACAAGATAGTAAAAGCCATGTGAACACATAAATCAATGCTCTAATGGGTCACTAAAGTCACAGATTGATCTCCAGCATGGAGCCTGTGAGTGTGAATTGAAATAGCTACAGAAGGAGGTGAAATTTTCAAATTAGCAGCACTAATGATGTGAAAATCTTGGTAATATTATAGCACCTGAGATATGCAGAAAAGGAAGTTATATACAACTAGTTCTTGAGAATTTTAAGTATTTTTATCTACGTGCGTCTGCTGTGGTGAGTAGAAATATGAGTTTCAGCCAATCATGACTATGCAACTATATTTCTGATTTAAAAAAAGCATCTGAGCACATGCTTCTCTCCTGAGCAAATGAACAGGAAAGAGATGGACCTGTGTGCCAAAAGCTTAATCCTGTGAGTTTGCAAGTGTATCTATAGGTTTGAGAGTAGAAGGTGTACGATTGTTTTCCTGAATTAAGATTCAAAACCTGATGAAACATGAATCTGAGCACTACACTTCTTCATATATTATCATTGCAAAGGAACAGTAGCATTAGAAAAAGAATGTGTTCCAGTATGACTAATAATATATGCAACTATAGGTAGCAAAGAAAAAAAAATTTCTATGAGTCAGATAACTGCTTCAGTTTGGAAAGAAACCTTTTTAAAAGCAAGATATTACATGACTGTTTATGTTTAATGTTCTACAACTTCTTCCACTACATCTGGTGCTGTTTATAGTAAGAAAAGCTTATTGGAAAACTCCTGTGTGTATTTCAGTATAGCTTTTCTTATTTTGTCAATGTTTGGACATGTGCCAATGTAAATATCTGCTGCTTGAAATTAAACAGATATGCAGAAGACTGGCAATACCATTATAAATCAGAATGAAGAAGGTGGATCAGTTTGAAGCACTTTCAGATTAACATTGACTATGTAGAAACTTTGGCTGAGTATACTTATGACTGAAAATTTTGCAGACAGAGACAAACAGGCACCAGAGAAAAAGTGCTTCTAGAGACCTATTGAAGAAATTACATTCCATGATTTTCATTTCACAAAAAGAAATTAACCTTACTGATAACTGGTATACCACTATGATTGCAGGTCTATTTCAGGTGCAACTTCATTTAAATTTTTACATTAGCATCAAATCACTTACCAGCAGGAAATCTGAAAATCTGTGAAAAAGAGTAAAATAAGCACGAAAAATGCACAGTGAAAGACAGATGCCATTATGTATCTCACTATATACATATATACACATGGATCTTTTTGTGTTTGTGTATACATAAATAACCATTGCTAAACACAGTGTGACAAATGTATGTATTGACTGACGTTTTGCTAACAAAAGCAAACCAAAGTCATGACAGGAGCTCTAACACATTACCTCTGCAATCCCTGACCCTCCCCTGGGGTGCCCCTGTGTCACTCACCCTGCCAAAGGGGTCTGTGCCCTGGTGCAGCTGCCGGCAGAGGCTGGGGAGGGCTCAGCCTGGGGCCACGGGCCAGGGCCTGCCCTGGCTGCGTGTGTGGGGAACACAGAGAGATCCTCCTGGAGCAGGACTGCCCACTGAGCAGGGAACCGCTGAGAAACGGCCTGAGTGGGGAGGACTTCCTTGCATGCTCTGATGCCATTTCTTTGGCTGTGGGATTCCTCTTTTGAGAGTGGTTGCTTGTTTTCTTAGGCAAAATCTCCATGCTTAAGCTGTCAGACTTCATTTTATTTGAACTGTTCCAAAACCCTGGCTTTCTGCAGTCCAATTTTTAGTTGTGAAACTAAAATCACTTTTTTTTTTTTTTTTGGCTTATACCAGCAGGAAAAGAACACATAAGAGGAAAATGCAGACTTTGAAGGGTGTGTGGATGTGCCTTTGCTACAGTTAACTATGATTTGTCTTTGAGAACCTCTAACTATTTCTACTGTTCCAAGTCTCTCCAGCTGGCTAGGATCTATAGCAGTAGTCAGAGTCTGTACAAGTTTTCTTACCTTCATGAAACAAAAACTGACAAAAATTATTCATGACTCTTTACAGAGATGCAGCTACCTCTCTCCACAATGTTTCATATCACATTTCAGTTAAACTGAAAGAATGTTACCATAGTACAACTCTATTTGATATATTATATTTTTGTTTACTTGTCAAAACTGAAGTTTGAAGAGAAACATTTTCCAAAGAGACATAAAAGCTAAGGATGATACAAGCAGACTCATGGGCGTGGAAAAAAATACACCTGCAGCATGGGTAACATAAGCTAGATCTATTGTCTTTTGTAGCAGAAGTCTGCCCTTGAAGTCAATTGGAAGCTCAACAACCGTCTTACTTTAATCCCAAATTAATCTCCTCTGCCTCTCGAAGTAGTTATTAGCTTGCATGTCATGTAAATTCTCATGGTATGCATGGCCACAGTGTTTCTGATGAAACCACAACAAGCATTCTTGTTCATAAAATACATTTTACTCATCTACAGATGGTCCCTGAATGAGTACAGGTATGTGGTTTATGTGTTACCCTCCTGAGACTAAGCAGTGCCTCATTTTGTGCCTTGCTCTGGGGAACAGCCCACTAATGGTGGAGAAATGTTGATGTATGGGACTCCTCCTCTTTATTAGTGAATATTTGGAATCAATTCAGCTAAGCAAAAGTTTTAAGGTTTCTTATAATGTTTTCTTTTTCATAGTTTTTCCCTCATACATTCCATAGTTAGGGTAGCAGCATCCTTCAATGGTTGCTCTAAAGTTTTGCAAAACCTAAAATGCCCGAAGTCTTTCCTAGACTAGATGGCAGAATTCTTGTTTTCCTATTACAGCACAAAACAATTCCAGCTATTTTACTAAAAGTCTGGAAGCAGTCCTAAGAAACTGCTCACAGCGGCAGAATTTAAAGTGACCTTTGATGCATTAGGACCCTTTTATTAATTCAGATTGCTGTCAAACAGCAATGCTTTAAACTCTCCAGTGATGGAGAGCAACATCAGGCAATTAAAAAGGATCGGGATTGCTAAAAGGGCCCATATGGGTAGATATTTGTGTTCATAATCCCATTGGTATGTTTGTCAGACATGGACAGTTTTGCACCAGTGGATTTTCCAGCCTGAGGCTGAACCCAGTGCCCTCACCACATGGAGAGGTGGTCCGAGGTATGGGATACACCATTGTGTGCACAGGAAGTTCTATTGTGGGTCCCAAGTGGAAGATCAGAAAGCCGCAACAGAAAGCAGGAATACTGGAAGGTTGCTGATGTTGGCAATCCTCCCCTCAGGATGCTGCTAGCTCTGCAACAAGCAGAAGCTGTTCCTTTTGATAGGATGAGGGCAGCCAAGGACTTTTCTACTGTCAGCAGGCCAGGAAAGGAATAAACTGTACTAATGGTATGACAGAAGTCACTTTTCCCATCAAATTAAATGTGAATATGTTAAGGCTATGTCAATTTTTTATCCTTCATTTTCAGTGTTTTGCCTAATTATCAATGGCAGCGTATGGCAGGAGAAACAAGACAGTGAGCTCCTCAAATATCATCTGCTAACTAAGCAATGATGTGAAATAAGGTTTAGAGAAAAATGTAGGTTTTGCATTTGTAGCATGACAACAGAGGTTGTTAAAATAATCCTGGTGGATGGTGGATGACTTCATAATAAACTAGTCTCTAATTTTTGAGTGCATAGTCTGCAAAACTGACACAAAGAAATCAAAATACTGCTGCAACTTTTATTACAATCTCATACTAGTTAATCTAAAGCATGTCTAGAATCTTTAGGTCTTCCAAATAAATTGGTTTTGAAGTTAATTTAAAGCAATATGCATTTTTGCACAAAAATGCTAGGGAAGTGATGGTGCAGGCATAGTTTTGAACCAGTTCCAGTCTGGAGATCATACTGTCTCCAGATCATACTGGGTTTGCTCTCAAGTTGTTAGTTATGCTTCCCTGCTTCTCTTTGCAATTCCATGGAGTTATGCAGCCATGCGATTATTCTGACATTGGCAAAGGTCTCCTTTGAAGGAAACCTGCCAGAGTATGCTAGCCAGCACTAGGACAATCCCACTTACCTTAGTAGCAAAGAGAAAAAATATTAAAGCAGAAAGGGGGACAATGTAGGAGAGAAGAGTGCTTAAAATTAATATATGGTTAAAAATTGCAATGAATGTGTTGGCATTAACTGCTGCAAAGTTAAAGACCTGTTTATTTTTATATGGATAGTCAAATTAATAGACACCATCATGTGTTCAGGAACACTTTGTGTTGGTGAAGCATAGTTCTCACCTCCCTTTGGTGCAGCAGATCACTCCACCTACGCTGTCTCTGGTTTTGCTGTGCTGGGGCACCCCGCAGCTCTGGTGTCCCCACTAGTCAGAGATGGGTTCTTCATAGAATCACAGTATTATAGAATCATGGAATCAGAGAAGTTAAGGATTTGGAATGGACCTTAAAGATCATCTAATCCCCCTTGCCCCTACCATGGGCAGGGACACCTCCCACTAGAGCAGGTTGTTCAAGCCTTGTCCAACCCGGCTTTGAACACTCCCAGGTTTGGGACATCCACAACCTCCCTAGACAACCTGTTTCAGTATCTCACCATCCTCACCGTAAAGAATTTCTTCCTAATATCTTACCTGAATTTCCCCTCTTGCAGTTTGTATCCATTACTCCTTGTTCTATCACTACAACTCCTGATGAAGAGCCCCTCTCTGGCTTCTGTGTAGGCCCTTCAGATACTGCAAAGTTGCTGTGAGGTCCCCACGAAACCTTGTCTTCTCCAGGCTCAACAACTACGACTTTCTCAACGTGTCTTCAAAGGGGAGGTGTGTCAGTCCTCTCATCAGCTTCATGGCCTCCTCTGAACTTGCTCCAGCAGTTCCTTGTCCTTCTTATGCAGCGGGCACCAGAGCTGGAAGCAGTGCTACAGCTGGGGTCTCATCAGAGCAGAGGAGCAGAATCACCTCCCTTTCCCTGCTGGCCATGCTCCTTTTGATGCAGCCCAGAATGTCCTTGGTTTCTGGGCTGGTTAATGTTGAGGTTTTTACCTACCATCACCCCCAAGTCTTTCACCGCAGGGCTGCTCTCAGTCACTTCTCTGCCCATGCTCTTGGTGTGTCTGGGATTGCCACCACCCAGGTGTAGGACCTTGCACTTGGCTTTGTTGACCTCCATGAGGTTTGCACTGGCCCAGCTCTCAAACCCATCCGGGTCCCTCTGGATGCCATCCCTTCCCTCCAGTGTGTCACTGCCCACACAGCCTGGTGCTGTCAGGGAACTTGCTGAGGGTGCCCTTGACCCCAGTGTCCATGTCACCAATGGAGATGTTGACCATTTCCTTAGAAAATGTGGTGTCTTTCTCTAGGTCAGCATAACCCTGTTTCTTTCCCATTTGAACCAGGTCAGAGAGGAACAGCAGATACACATTTATTGCATCCAGAGCTGGGATGTAGCTGGGACAAACAGGAGTCCAGGGTGCATTTTCAGCTGACCCTGCAAAAACATCATCTTGTGTCATTAGACTCATCAGCTCACCACTGAGCTTTAACAGTTCAACTGTCCTGCCTGGACACAGCACCCCAGGGCTGTTCCTCCTATTTATAGCCTAGCAGTATTTCTACTGCTATGGCCTTGTCCAGAAACTGAACAGCTTGCATTCAGCTAGTCTCCAACCACTCTTCAGGTCTTATCTTGACTTCCCCAGCTATCTTAAAGATTGTGTTTCACTTTGACAGCTTGGATAATCTCCCTACTGATTTGAAAACCTCTGTAGCCTGCATCACTATAGCAACAGAAGGACCTACAGCACATGATCCTTATTGCAGTTTCAGAGAGTTGTGGATGAAGAAAAATCCCATTTGCATGAAGATTTCAATTATTTACTGAAAAGTAACAACATGGTTAGGGAACACAACCCCCAAATTTTTAACTACATTGAAACTTTTGCCCACTAGCAGCATACCCTGCTGCACAGATCTAATGGCATGAAAAAACCTCCTTGTGGTGTTTAAGTTTTGCAGGATAGGTTCTACATTCATGTGCATGGGGTCTTTGGATACTGCTTCCCAAAGAAGCCTCAGGCTGAGACATGGGCTGGCCCTCAGCCACTGTGGCCCTTCCTTCATGTCAATGGTGGGCAGGTAATTTTGGGTGATATGGCCAGGAGTCTCCAAATAAGATGATAAAGAAATCCATATGATTTTGAAAACTTTGGAAGTACCATTTCTTGACTTCATCTTATTTTTTTCTCCATTGTTTTCTTTTAATCCCAAAAATTATTCTGTTAAAGGGCTTGGTTTCCAGCATTGATAAAATAATCTTTCTTGCAAATAATCATGCTGGGAATCTATAGCATAATTCAAGACAGACAAAATATCTGTAGTAATTTTGTACCCTGTTCAACCCCAGTTTATAGCCTGTTCCCATAAGCATATTGTGATTTTGAGGTAACTCAAAGGCATCTCACAGGACAGAAAATATTGAGAAACATGAAGAGCTTTCCTGCCATACAGTGAGGTTCGTTGATACATACATCTTACAAAATATCTTTTTTTTTGTTTTGAGCTAAAAAGAAGCATTTGGATCAGATATCTGATAAAATCAAGCTAATAAAGGATGTTTGTCCATCTGCTCATTTTTAAAATGCACAAAACTTTAAGGGACATTCACAATATCTCTACTATTTCCAGCTTCTGCAGCTAACTCCACATCTGATCTTTCCTTCATTCTCACTTAAAGAGAAAAATAATAACTGTCCATACCCTGCAAGTCAGACAATAAACTTTGGTACATGTTCTTTCAACATAGTGTTATATCAGGAAGTTATCGAGTACATGCTCCCTTTCAACATTTCATTTCTGGGGTGACAACAAGGCTTGAAAGCATAGCTCACTAAACCCAAACGAATCCCTTTAAATCTGTTTTCTCACTTATTATGAAAACAGGTATTTTGTTTGCCCTTAAGTTGTTTTTGTGCTTATTGCATTCTCTCTCACATTGCTTCAAGCCTCCACACACCACAGGTTGTCAGAGGCAACTCCGGGGCTGAAGGCAAGATGCAGGCTCTGAGCAGGCTCTGCAGGAGAGCCAGAGAAGAGTGCTAAGGAATCACAGGTTACCTGACGGGCTGCAGGGGCTCAGAGGAGGCTGGAAAAGCCGGAGGGGTGTTCGGGGCTGACCAGAGAAAGATTAGCAATCCTTCCCCATGTCTGATTCCCTCTAGTTCCCAGAAATGTTGAACTTTCTTTTACTGTTCCTTCACAAGAGAACAACATCCCCTCTGCCCAGCACCTTCACTTTGATGCCTCTCTACTGGGGTGCAGGAGTGGGGGCAAGAGTTGATGAGAGACAGGCTTTTCCTTCCTACTATTCTCCTCCTACTTCCTCCCGCCTTATCTAATATTTAGCAGGCGTTTATGCTTGCAAATAGCAAGACTATGCAAGAAAGGAAATGCCAGAAGTTTGAATCCCTACGTCTCTAGAGTATTTCTATAGCTGGTGGAAGGAGTTGGGGATGAATTCTGCGTTTAAACTGAGCTGAGACTGCAGGAGAGGATGGCTGCGGAACAGCTTTCCTCTCTGCTGATTTTAATTTATTGTTTGTTAAAAAACCATTAACCATTCTTACATAAACCCCATGGGCCATCTTAGAATGCACAGGTGTGTGGTGGGGGCCTGCTGGCTGCTCCCCTGTTTCCATTGCACTGTAAGATATTTATGTGGTGGCCGAGTGAGGTGAATGCAGTGCCTCTGCTGAGTGTGCTCTCACTGCCTGCTTGCTTTTAGTGTTTTGGTGACATAGTGTCTGTTATTTACAAATCCTATTCATCTGGGATGGATTAAACTGAAATGAAATATCCATTCTCGGAAGTAACCAAACCAGCATAAATACAGCATAAACAGCAAGGACAGAATAAAAGCTATGAAATATCTATCCATGTATTACATCAGGAAGCTATTAAACCTGCCTTTATCTGTACTTAGCAGATCCGTGAGTATAGTCTGATTTCCTCTTTTTCCATTTGCATTTCCTTTTCTCCATTTAGTTAATGAACGTGTAATCAATGTCTCTTTAGCACATGAAGTAGAACATGACTTTAAAAAGGGAAGTGAAAGGATTGTACTGAAGCATCACCTTAATATAGAAGCTGAATAATATGAGACAAAAGTCCTGTGGTGAAAGGGGTGCCCTACATGCCAATTATAGTTGCAGGTCAACTTGATTGACAACAGTTCATTTCCATGGCAAAGTTAATCTTTACTAATGCAGTTGTCTCAATTGATTTGAAATTGCATCTCTAGATGGCATGTGTTCAGTTAACTGATTAACGTTTTGCTTACAAGCCTTCACATCTTTGTTATAAACACTGAGTGAAGATTCCAGGGCTCCCCTGTAAAACAAATTTATGTGCCCATCATTTTTGGTACCTAGAAGCTTCACATTAAATATTACTGAGGGCTTATTAATTTAAGGATTGAATTATTCTTTCTATGTAGATTTCACCATTAGAGACATCCTAAGCCTTTTACTCACTTTGGACTTGAGAGCTATGAGAACATAGCTCAGGCTTTTAATTCCACTAGAATATCAGCAGTACTGATACTGCTCAAGCCTAATGGGGAAATAAAACATCACACTGATGCTGTCATGAATGTTTCTTGTGGACTTTATAGCTGACCTTGAGGACAATAAAAATTGAATTCTCCTCCCACTGTAATTGTCAATTGATGATGAAACACCGTGAAGGTATTCCTGTGTGCAAACCAATCGTATTACCAATTAGCCAAGTGTGCAGGATTTTTGATCAGAGTCTTATGTAGTCCTAAACAGAGACAGTATCACACAAGCACATGCTCACTGTCAACATTTGTCCACGGTCTATCTGATCCTTAATTACTTAATATGGCAATTTAGGGCAGCTAATAAAAGGGCCTTGTTAAACCCATGCTCATAGACCTGTTGAGTTACTTAAATCGACTATGAAAAGCATTTTAAGATATTAAGGTTGTTGTTTAATTACTTCTTTTTTTAGACCTCACTCAAGTTTTATACATTACTATATTTCAATATATTCTTTTAATTCATAAAATGGTTTGATTTTTGTTTTAAAAAAATTAATATTCTATTTTTAAAGTGACTGTTTGCTCCTATGCATGAGACAGATTTTTGCGCCTTTGATGTTGGAGTCCTTATTGAAAATTATACAAGAATCTAATGTAATTTATTTTCAATACTCTCATAAAAATATTCAGGGTTCCTTCTATCACTTTTCCCTGAGCAAATCAGATAGACAATTTTTACACAACTCATTTGATGTTACAGAAACATTTAGTCCCTTCAAGTTCCTTGGTGCATGCAATAGTGTATTTGAAATGGAAGTAGTGCAAAAAGATTGTTCTAGTGTTTACAAATCAAAGTGAAGTTTAAGATGAGAGGTATTTTGCAAAATTGTGCCATCAGATTTTCTCCAAATATATTTCCAACAGCCCCACTAAACTAATAAGCCCCAGACTTTTTCCCATTCTTCCAAAACTTGTGTTCCAGCTGGCAATACCCCCCAAAATGTTTTCCAGTTAAAAATTCATTTACATTTTGTGAAAGAAAATTAAGTGAGACTGGCAAAAACTGGGACAGGAATTGGCTTTATCAGACCATCTATATCCTTCTCAGAAATGAATAAGCAAAGACTTTCAGACATTTAAACGGTCATGGATAGAAAATGGAAACGTAAGAGACACTGCTAAAACTGGTCTGTCAAGAGAACCAGCAAGGTCTCCCACTAAATCTGCCCACTGCCCCTCCATCTTAGCATGCGTGAAACCTGATATTTTCCTTTTTCTTCTAGCTGACACCTGCCTGTGGCCTGGCTTGCCCAGCTACACTGCTGACCTTGAGTGACTGGCCTGACCAGATTTCACTTCTGTCCTAGAGATCCCATCAAGAGCTGTGAACATTATGAATGGATAGAGACATCAGGAGGAGATCTTTAAGCACGGTGTTAGAGCCACTAGAAAAGCTATTATACAGAGGTCTGCACACAGCATGTCATACCATAAACTTATTATTTTCATCCGTGCATGATCTTCCTCCTAATCCTCTGTCTCATAGTGGATGGCCTTCTTTAGACCTTCGTTGATTTTTTTTTCCTTATTTGACTTTCCTCCATTGCCACAGAGTGATTAACCTGCCAGCTGGCATAGAAATTCACAGTATTAAGGTTGAATAAAACATTAGTTTGATGAGTTGCTGAAAGCTGGGGAGTGGGACTGTGAGGAGCCAATTCAATTTGAAATCAGCCATTTTAGTTTACCTCAATTCTGGTTGTCAGGGCTGTCAGAGGTATGTGCGGGTAGGGAGTGACACCTGCCCCTTGCAGGAGGAGCCAGGAGTTGGGGAAGCCTCGTCTCTGGGGAGACTTTATCTGACAGCATCCCACATGAGGCAGGCAGTAGGAGACACTGTGGAGGGACTTCTCCAATCAGGTTGCGAAGAGCTCTCCACCAGTGGACAGAAGGTTCCACTGGAAGGTTGGACTGGAGCAGTGATTCCCTGTTAGTGGACAGACTCTGGGAAGGGCCAGGGGGGTATAAAAACCAGCTGCATTGTTACTCGGGGTGGGGCTTCTTACTGTTCATTTGCTGGCCCACTCTCTCCCTCCTTTGCTTTGGCCCCAGCCTGCACCTTCTGCCTCTCCTGCCCTCGCTGGCTTGCCCTCACATCTGTCCTGCCTTCCTGTGCCCCTGACTGCCGCCTTGCCACTTCGCCCTGCATCCTTGCCTTGACTGCCTGCTTCCAACCCTGCTGTGCCAATCCAGCCATCACTGCCTGACCTGCTGCCCCAGTCCAGCTGGTCACTGAGACCTCTTCCAGAGTCCTCATCCTCCTGCCCAAGCACCCACTCACCACGTGTCCAGTGCCATCACCACAGGAACTGTGAGCCTCCAGGAGCTGCGCAGGCTCACTGGGACCCAGCTTGACCACCAGCAGCAGCATGCACACCTCCCACCGCCCGAACACCGACAGCACTGTCGTGATTGGCTGGTGGCAACGTCCTCTTTTTCTCTCTGTCCTCTCTCTCTCCTCTCCCCCAGGTCCTTTTCCATTTTTGTTTCTTCTTTTCTGTGTCTTCTAGCCCTCTTTCACTGGGGCAGCTCTTTTTTCTCCTCCTTTTTGTTATCCATAAATGGCTCTGGTTTGCCTTGCTTGGTTTCATTTTGTTCCTGACCATCCATTTTTAAAAGAACTCCTTGCAGTTCCCTGCAGTGGAACACTACAGGGATAACTAAAACCATCAGCTTCAGTTATGGAAGATATGTTAAAAGAAACCAGGAATGGACTTACTAACCACCCTTATAGCAACAGTGTGAGCTTAACTACTCAGTTGAGGCTGTAAACTATATTTAAGTAAAACTGGTTGCAGGCATACAATATTGTCTTCCATGACTCCTCATCGTTTTGAGGGAAAACTGTTGCAAAAACAATGCCAAGAATCAAATTTGTAACATGTCTGGTATTTTCAGCAGCATTTTTCTAGTCTTTTTTGGCTCTCAGAAAATTCTTAAACATTTATGTTGGGGTGACCGCGCCCACTCCTGGGCTGTGGCAGGCAAGCCTATCAGGTCCAGTGAGTCAGAGGATGCAGTCAGAGTGGGCTGCACCTTCTCTCAAGACCTTTGGTCCCATGTCGGGGGCCTGGGCCCCCACAGGAGTTGGAGCTTTTTTGCTGTTTCACGAGTTGTTTATTTTTCTTATCAAGACCTCGGAGGCAGAGGCAGCATCCTCTGAGGACACCAGGGCAGAAAGGGCAATGGCTGCTAATCAGCAGCTACCTTTTATATCTTACTAACAACCATTCAAGAAACAATATGTATTTTATTTTGTTTCCAACACCACTAAGCCCTCATCTTATTGATATGTCTTTTCAATGCTAACTTTTTTCCACCAACCAACACACCACAGGAACTGGTGTCAGAGAAGAAAGGAAGAGAAGAGAAGAGAAGAGAAAAGAAGAGAAGAGAAGAGAAGAGAAGAGAAGAGAAGAGAAGAGAAGAGAAGAGAAGAGAAGAGAAGAGAAGAGAAGAGAAGAGAAGAGAAGAGAAGAGAAGAGAAGAGAAGAGAAGAGAAGAGAAGAGAAGAGAAGAGAAGAGAAGAGAAGAGAAGAGAAGAGAAGAGAAGAGAAGAGAAGAGAAGAGAAGAGAAGAGAAGAGAAGAGAAGAGAAGAGAAGAGAAGAGAAGAGAAGAGAAGAGAAGAGAAGAGAAGAGAAGAGAAGAGAAGAGAAGAGAAGAGAAGAGAAGAGAAGAGAAGAGAAGAGAAGAGAAGAGAAGAGAAGAGAAGAGAAGAGAAGAGAAGAGAAGAGAAGAGAAGAGAAGAGAAGAGAAGAGAAGAGAAGAGAAGAGAAGAGAAGAGAAGAGAAGAGAAGAGAAGAGAAGAGAAGAGAAGAGAAGAGAAGAGAAGAGAAGAGAAGAGAAGAGAAGAGAAGAGAAGAGAAGAGAAGAGAAGAGAAGAGAAGAGAAGAGAAGAGAAGAGAAGAGAAGAGAAGAGAAGAGAAGAGAAGAGAAGAGAAGAGAAGAGAAGAGAAGAGAAGAGAAGAGAAGAGAAGAGAAGAGAAGAGAAGAGAAGAGAAGAGAAGAGAAGAGAAGAGAAGAGAAGAGAAGAGGAGAAAAAGAAAGAAGAGGCCAACACCCAAAAAATCTCCATATTGTCCCTATATAATACATAGAGCAAGATCCTAGAACTACAACTAAACTTTCTGCGGTACATTAAACAAAAATGTCTTCACCTCTCTGGTGCATTCAGGTTCTCTCAAAAGTGGAGGGAGCTTCTCCAAAAGCCAAGGTCACTGGCTAGGCCACTTTTGAGGAGCTCTGGGGATATAAAGAAACCACCAGAGGAGCAGGAGAAGCTTTCAGGCTTCCCTGGACTCCGACAGTCCCTGGACCCTCTGGAGCAATAAACACTCTGGAATTCATACCAAACGTTCCTCTCAATTCTTTATCTCCATTGCCGCGAGCCTACTCCATCGATCTCCCATCGTGCCTCCTCCGCTGAGGAGCCAGCATGCAGGCACATCTGCTGCTGCGTACCCTGCTGAAGGCGATTCCCATTGCCGGGATGTTTATGGGAAGGACGCTGTGTGCCCTCCGACTGAGGGCACGAGAGGAGGGACAGCATCGCATTTATACCAAAATAAGTTACAAATCTATTGTCATAGTAGCTGCTGCTGTCCTCAAATAGCAAATATTTCAGCATCGTGATCCCAGATACCTCAGAGATGGCATATCTAGTCTCCAGAATTTCCAGCTGTGAGGTCCTCTCATGAATCATGACCACAGGTTCACCTTCGTGATAGCCTGTTCTGCAAGACAGGCTCTAACACACTTCTTTCAACAAAGTGTTAAAAGATGAATGCCCATGAGGAGGATTGGTCTATAATCCATGTCACTTTGGCAAATACAGAATTAATGCCAAGTTTGATTTCCCTTTTACACATACACATGCTAGAACAGATGTTCATATCCCATTCCAATCAAAGACAGACGATATTCATTACATGTAAATTCCTTACTTGTTTTCCACAGGATTTTATATCTTGTATCATCCTCCCAATGCCAGTAGCAATTCTTATATAGACTGTGTATTAACAGTTATGACTTTTATGGAAGCTTCATTCATTAATGTTTAGGAGATTCTTAGATTATTAGATCTACCAATCAATGGTCCAGCAAATCCCACAGCACCACCTATGTGAAAGATGTATAGAGAACTATAAAAAGTTATTTTTGATAATGTTTAAATAAGGTATGAAAATAGGCAGGCCTCCTGTGCACAGCTGCTAACACAGCACTTTATTAAAACAGTGGATCATAGTTTCTGAAAGCTGCTGAGCACTGCATAGGACCTAGTCCCTTGCCTAACTTGATGGTAATGTCAATGAACTTCAGATCAGCTCCTTGTTGAGTACTAGACAAATACAATGAGACTGATGCCAGTTGCTTGTGTTTAATGCCTGTCAAAACATGACCCAAAGAAAATAAAATGTGACAGAAAACAAGAAATGAGTGGATGTGAGAAAGATATGAAGAGGCACAACCTACGGCTGAAAAACTAATACGTGAAGCAATGAAAATGAAGAAAAAATGTTTTCCTAACTTCTTCTATTAAAACTTTTGCAGTGAGGAGGGTGCTATAAAGAGATCAGAAATTAATACTCTTTTTCATGATCCATCTTGCCTTGCATTTTTCCCTGTCATTGCCCCAGTTACTTTACATCTGGTTCCACAGTTATTTACTTTTTGGTACTCATACAATGAGTCTGTGATTCCTTTTGGTCTTCTTTCTTCTTACTTCAGAATTGATTTTCTGCCAGTTTTACTCAGGCTGCTCCTCATGATTACCAGAAAGATCCTCCAAGATTATGCCTCTGAGGCCCAAGTGATAACATTACGTACTCTCCCTGAGTTTTACAAAATGTCGCTGTTCTTCAGTTGATTCTAACCTAGTGCTGATCAACCTAACAACAACACAGCAAAATGAAAGAGGGATAAGCAAGTGTGACAATTTCAGCATGTGAGGCACTTAATTTCACTCATTCCAGGTCCACATATTTTTACTTCATTGCTTACTCATCTGATCCACAAAGCAGTATGGGGTCACAAAAAGCAGAGAGGGTGAGGGAAAAGTGATGAGACAGAGACCCAAGATGAGAAACAGGGCTGATATTCAGGCCTTAGCTTCTTGAGAAAGGGTCTTTGCAACTCTCACCACCAAATCCACATTATTACCTCTCCATCTGACACTGGCAGAAAAATAGCTGTTCTTTTATTTTCTGGCATGATAGCAATAGTGGGCAGTTTAAATTCCAAACAGGAGAGGGTGGAAAAAAGAACATGAGATAAGTAGTGTAAGGTATATGCAGGCTATTGACAACTAAAAATCTATGCCAGCAACTGGCCTTGAAGTCTTCTGCTCAGTCTTGTTCATGTGATATGAGGAGTTTCTGTCTGACTACGACTCATTTTAGTTCTGTAGGGAGTCAAGCTCCTCTAATTCTCACCACAGCGTGAGGCAATCCTGAAAGATCCTTTTACATCTCAGCATAAAAAGAAATGGAGCTTGTACCAGCTGCTGGTGGACCATTATGGAGGTTAAAGGCTTCTCTTGCACGAACAGTGTTCAGGTTGCAAACAGATATTGAAACCAGTCAGTTTACCCTTTTAGACAGAACTCTCATTTTTCTTACATGTGCAAATTTTTCTGCACAAACTGCCTGCAGATGACTGTGAGGCTATGTTAATTAGTTCTCACTAAGTGAAGTTAGTTCCACAATTTCCACAGGCTTAATAACATTTTTTGCAACACCTCATTTGGTTTTTTCTTACAGTGTGGGGAACAATCCATCATGCCTTATTGTACTGCCAACAGTACTACAGGTAATATCTGAAAGCCAGTTTATGCTGAATATTAGATAATTAGGTAAGTATAGCAAAGATTACAGAAGGAATTCATGGTTGTATTAAAAATTTGGCACACATGGTAGTAAGAATTAGAATCTTATAATTTTGTAATATGCTGACCTTATAACTGTTGATTTTGTGGATACAAATTTCATAAAAGAGAGGCTATTACTTAGTCAGATATAATATTTGGTAAAAATATGTAGTTTTCAATACAGTATTCCTACTGATTCTCTAGGAGAAGATAATACCCATAACCTGTGCGGTGAATCCATCTATAATAGATGTTATAGAGCAATTATTTGCTGTGGTTTTGTAGCAGAATGCAGTGGATACATTTAGAGATTAAAACAAAAAGTACAGTCAGATCATGCTCTAAAATTTTAACCATGTAAAATACATATGTAGGTTTTAGAACAGCATTAATTTATTTTACTAACCCTCTTCTGTGGCAGTTGAAAAAGACAAAAAAATATATAAAAGTAAGAATAGATGCTGACTCTAAAGGGACAGATTTTTCTTGCTGAGTGAAATCTTAATTTAATTTCTAGCAGATTGGTTCAGTTGAAAAAAAGCCTACAACAATCATTTAGTCCAACTGTGTGATCACTTCTGTATTTATTATTGAAATAGGTGAAACACCCAAAAAGATAGAAACACCAGGTAACATCAAGAGAATACTTTAAACTGAAAAAAGAAATCCCTGCCAGCTTGAATTTCACAAAAAAAATACACCTATTAGTCTTCTTGGAAAATCCTGAAAATGAAAATTTTAGGATCATTTTTACCCTCCAAAATGTCTTGAAAAACACCACACACATTTCACATGTATCCTAGAAAGAAAAGTCAAGTGAAATTGTTTAGTTGGTCACTGGCTACCAGCAGGCAGCTTCGTCCTACAGTTAATCCAGCTCCCAGACCATTGCTGGAGAAGAGCAACACTGTCACACCTTCAGCAGCTGGACAAGAAACAATGCCCAGCATCTAACTGGTATTTGACTCTTCAGTTACTGCTGGTATCAATTTGTCTGATAGCAACATTTTGGGGGGTTTAATTAATTAATCTGTGAATAAAAAAAAAGAAAGCTCAGTTCCTCTGGCTGTTTGCCCTAGATATGAGTCATAGCAAGGTATTAATTATTTAAAGCAAAACCCTTTGCTGTTATTGCAAATATCTCTCAGATTTTTTCCCACATCTTTATTTTTTGACAAATTAATAAAAATAGACTGCTGATTATTTAAAATATGAGCATGGAAGTGCATGCTCATATTTGGTGAGTCAGCTACACATAAAGAAGCTAATACCATTTTGGCTAGAAAATGAAGAGGCAAGATTAGAGACCAAAATAGTATCTTTAATCTCATTTTTCACTGTGAGAGTATATGTATTTGAAGTCTTAGATACGATCTTTTACTTTAATTATTGCTCTAAAACACTTTAAAAGCTGAGAAGGGCATATGACTCTTATAAATATGCAGAATTGTAAGCAAATGAAAGTTTAAAATCTCCAAGACTTGAAAGCCTTTTTCATGGATTGGCAGAACAATACCAATTATAAGTATCTTTAAGGGTTAAAGATCACTTAGATTTGTCTTCCCTTTGAATGTCTATCCTGGAAAAGGTTCAGCAATAATCTCTGATCTACAGGTGTATTTCTGGAAGATGGGAACCAGCAGAAGATTTTAGGGTCTAAAACAAAGCAGAGAAGAAGAAATGTTAACACAATATGAACATAACAGTGAAAAACAAAACCAGGTAACATTATTTTCTTTTGTAAAATACCCATGGATGATACTAAATTTAAGTATCAAGTTTTATTTTTCCATATTAGTACCTTTCCAAGTCTATACATACAGTGGACTGTGTTTTTACATTCAAATTTTTATTCCACTGTAGTCTATAAAGAAAACAAAGTTAGACATTACAAACATTTATATTCAAATCAGCTGTATCTATGGGGTTTTTTACTAAAACTGGGCAATCAACTTTAGAAAACATAGTCTGGATTTTACATAACCCATCCAGAATGGTCTCCTTTTCCATTGCAAACCTCAACAATTTGTGTTTGAGTAGATAAAACTTCAGTACAAAATGCGAGGGAGACCAGTAGACAGCAAAAGAGGTACAGAGTAACATACAAAGAGATACTTTGGTAATGATTAACTTTCCTGGGCCTGATTTAGAGCACTTTATCTCTTGGATTTTCAGAATATCTTAACAGATTTCCAACTTTATTTCCCCAGAATTCAAGCTTCTCAACTTAATATGCTGATACAATAAACACATCTATAGGAGTGTCTCAGCTGCAAATATAATCTAAGCATGAAAAAATGCAAAACTGAATGGCATATAACTCTGTGTGGTACAAACTGCCTCTAAAACTTTATTACTAGAGCAATTTAAAGGGAAAATTACTGACCGAGTGTTTCAGGCTTTTATGACCATTCAAAATTTCTTTAATGACCTCTAATATGCTTCAAAGTGAGCATCTTTGTACCCTGGCCTAGATCACTCTACACCAGCTGTAACGAACTACCTGCCAAGGTACTTTATGAATTTAGTGACTGTTACAATAACATACTTCTTAATACTAGCCAATAGTAATGTGAAAAAAATAATTGAGATTCACCTTTAATGCATGAACATGATGGACAGTTTTCAATGGTTATGTCAGATCAAAAAGAGTGCACCAAATTAATCTGAGTAAAAAAGAACAGGTTTTGACTAAGCCTGCTTTAGGCAGTGGTGAACTATGTCTACATATTTACATGGCTACCCCAGCTTTTATATTACCTTCTTTTCCCTTGATACAGTTATTGAGCCAGTGTAACCACTTACTTGACAGCAGAAGTGAATCTAAGAATCAGGAATTCTCTTTCTTCATGGTCCACGACGGAAGTGCACTGTCTTCTACTGCAGTCCTAGCACCTGTATGTAAAGTCTAGATTCTGACAACAGACCAAATAAAGCTGTCCTCGTCTTTATGTAACTCTCTATTCACTGTATGCTTAACTGCAATAGCTTAACAGCATCATTTCATACCCCAAGAACAACCAACAGTACCCTTGAATTTTTAATAGGCTTTGTCCTCAAAGAGAGATGTTTCTCAACATTAATTACACCTCTTGTTGCAGTTCTTACACCTGGAGAATCAGCTTCCCACATTCATACTGGATTTAAGGTAGATCTCAGCAAATTCTTCCAAGGCTGAGAAATCAGACACCATTAAAATTATTCTTTCCAACCCTAGTGGCTGGCTCTGATGATGAAAGGAGCCTCTGTCATGTAAAATTGGTGCAGAAAGGATGTTAAAAGACAAGTTTATTTAACTCTTTTAAATAATAAGTGTTCTCTTTCTTTAAATGGGAATACCACTGTTAATTTCAATGGTGATACCAAGATTAAATTTATTTAGGTGGATGACCAGGAGAATTTAATTAGAAGTCACATTGCAATAAAGCAAAACAGTAGTTATCTTGGACTGAAGTTATGATTGCAGTTAATCTCCAATGACTCTGCTCTCTAATAAGCACTGCATCCTACAGCTGCTCAAAACATAATATCTTTGCAATTTAAATGCATCTTTGTAAAGCAAAAAACTTCTGCTAGGGTAGTTCAAAACTTCATTTTGTGTAACATTTTCATGTATTTCTTAAGGATTTTGTTCTAGATGCAGTTAGTTCTGCATCTATTCTGCACAATTCTTAAGGATTTTGTTCTAGATGCAGTTAGTTCTGCATCTATTCTGCACAATTCTTAAGGATTTTGTTCTAGATGCAATTAGTTCTAGGTCCAGTATGTAGATTAGTAAAACTAGGCAAGATCAGTCCTATTGAAGTTGGTACTGAACCTGGCAAGGGATGCAAAGTGTCACAGGAAGGGCTTCTACTGGTATGTTAGTCTGAAATGGAACGTGAAAGAAAATGTGCCACCCAATAAATAACATTGTTAAATTGGTAAAAACAGAAAAGGACTGAGTTACTCAATAATTTTTTTTGCCTCAGTCTTCAATGGCAGTCTCTCTTCCCATACCTCATGAATGGATGGGCAGCAGGATGGGGGCTGGATGATCAAACTCCCTCTTGGTATAAGATCAGGTTCATGACCATCTGAGGAACTTGAGCATACATGAGTCTATGGGATCCAGTGAAATGCATCCCAGAGTCCTCAGGAAATTGGATGATATAGTTCCCGAGCCTCTCTCCATGGTATTAGAAAATTCATAGCAGTCAGGAGAAATCCCCGGTGACTGGATAAGGGGAAACATTGTAACCATCTTTAAAAAGGGTAGAAAGGAGGATACTATCAACTACCAACCTGTCAGCCTCGCCCCTGTGCCTGGGAAGATGATGGAACAGATCTTCCTAGAAGTTGTGTTNTTCAATGGCAGTCTCTCTTCCCATACCTCATGAATGGATGGGCAGCAGGATGGGGGCTGGATGATCAAACTCCCTCTTGGTATAAGATCAGGTTCATGACCATCTGAGGAACTTGAGCATACATGAGTCTATGGGATCCAGTGAAATGCATCCCAGAGTCCTCAGGAAATTGGATGATATAGTTCCCGAGCCTCTCTCCATGGTATTAGAAAATTCATAGCAGTCAGGAGAAATCCCCGGTGACTGGATAAGGGGAAACATTGTAACCATCTTTAAAAAGGGTAGAAAGGAGGATACTATCAACTACCAACCTGTCAGCCTCGCCCCTGTGCCTGGGAAGATGATGGAACAGATCTTCCTAGAAGTTGTGTTAAGGCACATGGAGGACAGGGATGTGACAGCCAAGAACAAGTCTTGTTTGACCAACCCAGTGGCCTTCTATGATTGGGTGACTCCATTAGTGGACGGAAGGGGAAGAGTTACAGGTGTCATTTATCTGGACCCTCTAAAGCCTTTGACACAGTCCCCCACAACATCCTTCTTTCCAAATTGGAGAGATGGATTCAGTGGGTGGGCTATGAGGTGAATAAGAAAGTGGTTGGATGGTCACATCCAGAGGGTAGTAGTCAAAGACTCAGAGTGGACATCAGTGACAAGCAGTTTCCCTCAGGGCTCTGTACTGGACCAGTGTTATTCAATATCTTCATCAATGGCATACACAAAGGGATCAAATGCACCCTCAACAGATCTGCAGGTGGCCCCAAGCTGAGTGGTACAGTTGACATTCCTGAAGGATGGGATGCCATCCAGAGGGACCTGGACAAGCTGGAGGAGTGGCCCACGGGAACCTCACAAGGTTTAACAAGATCAAGTGTTGGTGCTGCTCCTGGGTCAGAGCAAACCCCAGTATCAATCCAGGCTGGGGATGGACAGATGAGAGCAGCCTTGCCCAGAAGGACTTGGGGGTGCTGGTGGCTGAGAGGCTGGACATGACCCAGCCATGGGCACTCCCAGCCCAGAGAGCCAAATGTGTCCTGGGCTGCATCCAAAGCAGCACAGCCAGCAGGGCCAGGGAGGGGATTCTGTCCCTCTGCTCTGCCCTGGTGAGACCCCACCTGCAGGGCTGCATCCAGCTCTGGGCTCCCAGCACAGGAAAGACATGGAGTGGCTCCAGAGGAGGGCCAGAAAAATGAGAAGGGTGGAACCTCTCTCCTATGAGAAAAGACTGAGAATTGGGATTGTTCAGCTTGGAAAGAGAATGTTTTGGGGTGACCTAATTGTGGCCTTGCAGAAACTGAAGGGAACCTACAATTAAGATGTAGAGAGATTATTTACAAGAGCATGTAGAGGGAGAACAACAGGGAATCAGTTTAAACTGAAAGAAAGTAGGTTTAGATTAAGTATTAGAAAAAAATTCTTGACTATGAGGGTGGTGATGCACTGGAACAGGTTGCCCAGAGAAGCTGTGGATGCCCCATCCCTGGAGGTGTTCAAGCAGCAAGGTTCAAGGCCAGGTTGCATGAGGCTCTGAGTGACCTGGTGTGGTGAAAGGTGTCCCTAACTATGGCAGGAGGGTTGGAAGGAGATGATCTTTAAGGTCTTTTCCAACCCAAGCCATTCTATGGTCCTATATTTTTGTTTTCTTGGACATAGCAGAAACCTCATTTGAGTCCTGAAAAAAACACTTTGTTGATTATCTCTTCTGATATGCCTTCCACAGCTTTTGCCATACAAATGGGCAATTTAGCTTTAGTTTACAATGTGAGAGCAAAGAAATATTTCAGAATTGCAACAGTTGCTATAATCTGAAATTATCAGCTTTTAACTATATATGCAACAACAATTATATAGTGGCTTTAAACCAGTAATAATTACTGATATCACAAGAGGAATATGTCAGCATTAGAAAGAAAAATGGCATGACTTTACTTTACATGACTTGCAATTTTAGCAAGATTGCATAAGGTACCAAACACTTCACAGGTTGACCCTTAGCAACAGAGATGTGCTTATGTTCTTGAAGAGATACAGATTTTCATTAAAAAAAAAAAAAAAAAGGAAAAAAAAAAGAAGAATCTCATCAGACAATCCTCAGAAAAAGAAAAAGAACACTGAAATGGGCACAAAATGAATCAGCACTCTCCAATATTAAAATATCAATTAACAAATATCAAGATGTCAGTAAATCCATTTCTATGTTACAAATAGATGTAGCTGAGCTCGCTCAAACCTGTCCTTCCCCAGAGGGAGTGGGAACTCTGGTAATTAGTTTTGAAATAAAGTTTTATTTTTATTCACTGCATGTCAATAAGAATTCAAGTTAAGCCTCACACAATTAAAGCAATATAACACTGAACAAGTTATTGAATTTGTGCAGAGATACTTAATAGTCTGTATATTACAGTGTAGAAAGGACATAATGTATCATATCATTCCAAATGTATGGAAAATTACAAAGTAATTTTGTAATTCCACAGTACAGGAAAATTTTAAAGGGCATTGTTTCTGCAGATAGAAAGTATAACTATTTTTTTAACTATTGAAAGAAAAAGAACTCTCTCTGTGTGTATATGTGTTATAAAGTATATTTCTATGTATATATAACCACAGCATTTTTGTACACAATTTCTCATAAACTAGATCCAGACACAGAATTCTGTTCCAGGAAATCTCTGTGGGTTTCCCTGAAGAGTCCTGGTCTTCTCTGTACACAAAATTCTGCAATTGGAAACCCTCCCTCCTCTCTATAAAAGAGTAGGATCTGAAGCATTTATCTCAACTTTAAAGACAAGATTCATGAATATGATAGTGAAGTTTATTCAGAGTGGAGAGGGTGAGTAGATCAGTTAGAAGGATTTATGAAACCAATAATGTTCAGGTTCTCAGTTTAAATTGTATTGTGCTATGGACTAACACAAAATTTCTGGTACATATTGAAATGAATTTCATAGGTTAGAAAAAGTTATGAGCCTGCTGCTGTGATGCAGAATTAAAAAATAAAAATAATAACTCAAGAAGGAGTGTATAAAGATTCAACTAGAAAGTAAAACTGTAGGCAATAAAGATGTAGGGGTAGTAAATACTTTGCCTTATTTTCAGTCTACTATTCTCCATGCAATGAAGAACAGTACAAGGGCAAGTGCTGAAGGGCTACAGAGTACTGAGGTAGGAATAGTTAAGTATCATCCTGTAGTCACATCAATCACAACAAAATGCTACAGATCAAGGAGAACTATTCAGAAGATGTGGTATATTTACTCTTCAAGCCTAAAGTAAATGAGTTTGCTGAATTGTAAGTGAAAATTTGAAATGATAGATTTTTCAAGTGCTTGACTTGGCCTGACAAGAACATAGAGTTGTAGAAAAGTTTTAGAGATGTGTTGTCAAGTCACTGGAGGTGCTCAGGCTGTGATATCCTTTAGCTCATGAGACAGGATGTGTGCTTATACATAGAGACCTCCTCTGCTAGCATTAATATCCCTCTATCACTTGGTACACAGGCTAGGGCCAAATCTTCACCTTCTCTTCCTCTCTACTGAAGACTCCAGGAGGCAGTTTCTGCCTGTCTCACGGAAGGGAGAGTGGGAGAGCTGTGATTGTTTTATGTAGTGACTGAGACACGACCCAAACCAGCAGGGAACCTGAATCGTCTATTCAAAAGAAAGGAGCTGGTTTTATACACTTTCTCAAGGCACAGTGTTTCCTTACATGGTAATTCTCACTACGTGACCTATCCCACGTTGCCACATCACAACACACCTCCTAAATGTCCTTCTATGGGGTGATCATGTACTGTTCACTTGTCCGGCACCTTCCTGCAGCTCCTCTCTGTAGGGCTCTGCCTCATGACACCTCCTCCTTCCAGGGTCTGGTGGAGACAAGCCTCTCTATGCCGCCATGTGCTCCTTTGTGCTGCCATGTGCTCCTGCAGGTGCATCCCACAGCCTGCAGCTCAGCTCCATCCCATCTCTTCCCACAGTTTTATAGGTGGTCCATGCACAGAACCTCCAGATCAAGCTGTGGGCAGAACACAAGGCTTCTTTCTAAACATCTCACTCACAAGGTCTTATGATTCTCTTAGGAATCCCAGTACTGAGCCCACAACCCTCTTGAGTCCAGTCTAAAGTAAAATTTCTGTACCATGGCAAAGGTGGGAACAGCACTGACCCATGTGAGCCATGGGGAGGAATAACACCATCACAGCAATGGATCCCAGGCTGATCAAGAAGTTCACACAGACAGAAACTGACTTTTGGTTGTAAGAGAGTAACTCTACACAAAGCTGGATGTGAGCCTCACATGTTCAGCAATTCATAGCTCCTGTAGCTATTGAGCAAGTATGAGAACACACCCTCTCCAGGCAAAGTTTTTACCTTTGTGTGTATACACGCTGCATAAAAAACAAGTGTGTTTCTCCTGAAGTTCTTGCAGTTATTTTAAAAATTTAAAACATGAATATGTTGCTTTGTTTGTTCTAAGCTCACAAGAAAATGAGAGCTTCTACCTCATTGTACTTTTGACTGAAAATACAGGAGACAAAGAAATGTCATCATCCAAAACATGTATCTAAAAAGCATGCTGACCACAAGCAGTCAGTAACATGTGTCAATTAATTTATTTTTTTTTTAATATGCCTGCTAGTTTTATATGCTATGCTCATTTTCATAAATGCATCTTTTTCTTCTATATCATATTGAAGATATTTTTCTCGAAGTTCTTGAAGTAATTTTAATAATTTTCTCTGCATTTTAATGCATCTCCAACATAACCCCAAATGTAAGCAGTCAAATATGCATAAATAAATCCACAAATAAACCACTAATAATCTGAAAAATAAATACTCAATTTCTCATTTTAAATACAATTAAACTATGACTTTAAAAAATTTAATAAATATTTGCTGAAATAAATACATAATGATCCTGTATAACCTTGTCCTTACCAAAAATTACCGCAGTTATTATAAAGTACAAAATGATTCCATATGAAATGATGGTTACCAAAAATTACTGTGGCTATTATAAAGGCAGTATTTAACTTGAAATCAATACATCTTTATAGCTATCAATCAAGTTTTGTAAGCAAACAAATGACAAAATGCAAAGCAAGATTGAAATTGATGTTGCTGATGTAAATCAAAGCCTGACAAAATCCTTTGGCAGCATTACACAGCAATCACTTGTGTAACTCCCTCTGAGTCTTTCTGCAAGATGAAGCATTTGGTGCTGATTTTCAGTGCTCAGTCATCTCTCCAGAAAGCACTTAAGAGCAGCAATTGGCTTTGCAGTTATTTCCATCACTGTCTTTCAAAGTGATCTTAATGGACCATGTGTTCTCAGTAAAGGGCTTATTTCTCTTCTGAATTCTTCTGCATACTGAGGAAGGATTACCCTGTCACATCACTGGGAATTATAACAGAGTCTCATAAGCAATCAATACCCAAGTGTCTCCAACATTTTCTTCCTCACCTAAGAGACAAGGCCTTATCTGCCTAATTACACTGAAGGGACTTGCAGTAGAGCAGCATTGCTCATGGGGTCCCTCAGTCCCAGGTACAGAGCAGTACCACAGTTAGAACTCTGCTACCTGCCAAATGTCACCCTGAAGGACGTATTTGGCCAGTTCAGTGACAGCTGTCCCCACTTGAATATGAGAAGTGGCATGTTCCTCACCAAATACAAATTTATTTTTTTTAGGCAGAAAATGTATGGATTTTTCACATAAAAATGATTTTTCACACGATTTTTTCTGCAGCCTTTTTTACTTGCCTTGGCCTTAGATGCAGCTTGGCATCTCTCTCTTCTCCAAAACTTCCCAAGAAAAAACAAGAGCCTACTCTAACCAAAGCAGGCACTGTAGGGATCCAGCTACAGAGATCAAGTCTGCAAAATGCCATATCATTTCTAGTGGTTGTAGAACTCTCAGTAAGAAACAGTGTAAGTGTGTAGAGGAAACCTTAACTACTGTTTTGTTTTCTAACTTATCATCAACTTAACTCTTTGCCAGAGTTTAGAGAACAAATGTGTATATTTAATTACCATTTAGGCATATTCAGTTGATAATTTCCTGGTATATGATAATTTTGAATATGTTAATGACAGCTGTAGCTTGCATAACATGCCTGAAATAAGAAAATCCATTTTTATATATATATATATATATATATATCTACTTTACATAAATTACACTCCCCAAGAGTGGGAATACTGGTCTAATGCAAAAATTTGACGGGAGTTATTTGCATATTTGATTATGCAGGGTTTTGGTTTGGTTTTTTTTTTTGTTAGATAGAGACTTTTCTTAAGCAATCTGCCTAAATTATTACATTATTCTTAATGTGATAAAAATTTGATTAAGACACTCACATGAAATCTGTATCACTAGATGCGTTCACATGAACTGTGTATCACTAGATGCCTTCCTGTTAAAGTTGGTGTCTTGATATGTCTTTCAGAAACCCTGGGGACCAGATCCTTACAGGTTGCTCCACTGAGCCTGGGACACATGAAGTCCTGCCCTACTAATGCCAAAGAACAGTTTTGATGCCGGGGAGGCTCCAGTCCCTGCCGTGCAATGGGAAGAGGGAAGCAGGACCTGCAGCAAACCCATTCGTGTGGAGCTGCACAAGCAAAGCCCAAAGGAAGTCTTGAGAAAAGCACTCAGACACAGGAAGGATGCACTGGATTTCAAAGGAGGAAGACAGACTGCAGACAGATTCCCGAGCATGCACATGGCCTGGGTTTGGATGCTTGCCTGCTGGGTATCCCAGCAGAATGCATCCTCTGGAGCAGTCAGAACCTGGAGCCATGCAGGAATAGCCAAATCACCCTCCTGACAGTAACTCTGCAGCCCTCGATAGTGTCTGAGCAATAGAAAAACACTTGGCTCTTTCATGAAGAATGAAAGAAAACTCCTGTTGGGTTTTTTTTTCCCCTTTTTTCCCCCCTTTTATTTCCTTTTATTTTTTCCTTTTTTTTTGTTCTGTATGTAAAACCATGTACCAGTTTTTTACACAAATTTGAAAACATTTGCAGTATGTTTTCCCACCACTTCTAATTTGGTACATAAAATGTTTGGAATCAATTGCCCAGCCCAAGCTGTAACAGGAAGGAAAAAAAAATCTTCAGCAATGGCAGGGATATTAACTGCAAGGGCCTTGAAAAAAGAAAAAAAAAAAAAA
>VZTN01021441.1:936-22657 GCA_013400515.1 Erpornis zantholeuca
CAGTTAGAATTTAGCCTTTTTAGTAGTAAAATACACTGTTTTATCTGCACCATCATATAAATTTCTACATGTAAGTTCTCTGTGTATATTTGGATAGACCTATGTGAAATTCATGCATAAGGAACACAAATGCTTTGTTTCCATTTGATCTTTTAAGCTTTAATAACCATATACATATATTAGATACAAAAATGCTTTATTTCTTCATTTGAAAATCCTTCTAATTCCATTGTCATTCTCCACTGTTGTGCCAAAATCTCCTTATCCTATTCAGCCACAGCTCAAAAATGCATGCTCATATTCATGCAGATACAGAAACACAGTTTGGCATAAGATGGATTTGGAAATCAGTGCATAAGCACAGCCAGGCATATTGTCTATGAAGTTTCACAGTGATGACAGTGAAGAAGCTTCAGGAGCTACACTGGAGCATCCAGCATCTCCTCAGCATCCCTGTCCTCAAGGCAGAGTTAAGTTCCCAGACCAGTCTTTTTCTGCCTGGTGCCATCTCTTTGCTATCAGCTCCTCTTCTTTGCCCTGTCCCACTGCCCATGGCTTTAGCCTGCATAGATGTTGGCTTCACTTTCAAGACTGGCTCTCACTGACCACTGCCTCCAGAAGTAAGAGTGAGCAGATGTTCAGGTTGACTCTCTCTTCTCTACTTGCAAGCTGTTTTCACAAAACTTGTAGAAACCGCAAATTTTTAAGATTTTCAGATTTTCATTACAATGTCCAGTGGCTGTGATGCCTTAGGTTTTAACTTTCACATCTTTCAAATCCTGTACTGCTAGTGTAACTCTGAAGTTTTCTGTAACTTGTTAAATGCTGTTCTCTATGCTGTTCTCTATGCTAAGATAGACATAAAAAAACCTCTAGCTTGCTCTTCAAGAACACCCAGAAACAAGAACTGTAAACCATCATCTTGGGAAGAGGGGGGCAAGCTGGAGGAAATCACATCATTGGCTGAGATCTGGTTGGTGAATTTATGTTGATATAAAAGTGTGAAGCACTTGTGACCTGTGGTCATCCATTTTGGGATTCACTGAGGCAAGACCTCTGGAGCCCAAGTCATCAGTTCGACAAATTATTTACCAGCAGGCTAGTGGAAAGCATCCTTGCAAAACAAAGCCAAAACCAGCAATATCCACATATTCTAGGAACTGTGTGCATTTCAGGTAGCAATGTTATTCCTGTTTGTACCCTTCATGCATTTCCCTTTGCCAGTGGAGTTAATGAGGTAAAATTAGTGCTGCAGCAGTATGACAAAGAAAAGCACTTAATTACAGCTACAGATCTCAGCTGATCTTCTGCAACAACAAGTCATCATCTTGTTGCCTAGTTCTGCATTTTCCCTAGCCCAGACCGTCAGAGCTACATATCTCACATTATCTCTCTTCTGGTACAAACCTCCCCACACAACAGACGACCTTGCAGGAACCACCTCATCTTTCTCAGCTGTGTGACAGTGCAGACAAAAGAGCAGCTGTCCACCTCAGACACTCACGACTCATAGCAGTGTCATTTCCCAGGAGGTATTTAAACACCAAATATTTAGGTTAACATACTACTGGGAATAAAAGGAAAATACACTCAGGCTAGTCCTCAGATGCAGAATGAGTAGTTGTTCAGCACTTGATACACCAAGTAGCTGTACTGAGAAAGACATTGTATACATATAGTATAGAAAACAGCAACATAATGCCTTTCCTCTGCATCATGAAAATGCAGGCACATACTTTCATTTTTCTCTATGCCCAGCTGTGGGAATGGGTGGAAAGAGGTGGAATGGGTGAGAAGTGTCTTTTCCCTGTTTTAACTTCTGTCACGTATAAAGGCAAAAGAGAGTATCTGAATATTCTGCAGGTTTAGCTACAGTCAGGACTAAAGCATATTCAGCTTTACAGAGCACTGAAAATTATGCTCTGTAAGGTTCACACATTACCACTGACCTTAGTTTAAAGATAATAAAAGGTTATGGAGGAGGCAGAGATGAGGGGTTTTCCCCTCCTAGCTGGGAAAAAAAGCAAAAACCAAACATGATGGTTGCAAAAAACTTGTATTCCACAACAAGTCCTTAAGACTCCCATGTGCTACATCAGCAGCAGTATATCCTCGATTTTTATTGTAATCTTGTGTCTTTTTATTTGTAACTTATATGAAAAGAATCACATTGATTGGGGCAGATTTAACTCAGTAAAACCTATTCTACTGAGATTGTCTCTGCTAGGTGATTTTATCAAGTTCTCTTTTGGTTTCATTTTCTTCCTCATCCCTATCCCCAGGGGAGATTGAAGCCCAGCTTGCAGAGCAAATTGCCCTAAATTGAGTTCTTTCTCTGCCATATACAGGCCTGCCTTTGGCTCCTCAGCTTGAAAACTTTATGCATTCTTATTTTTCTCCATCTTCCTTAACACCCTCCTTCTCTTTCCAATTAAAATGGAGAAGTTTGCACCGATACCTGCTCCCAATTAAATGAATACTGCATTACCAGCCACACACTCCAGATCTCCTTTACCCTCCCTTCATTAGTCCTATTCCTCTGAGGTTTCCTGGCTGTCTGCCAGGGACTTATGGCAAGAATTCAAAATCTTGTACACTTTATCCCCTCAAAATCATTCTTGAATTTAAGCAGCCTGCTCCTTGGGCCCAGCATGAGAAATGCTGCTAACAGATTCAAAGGGGAGGGGAGAAAAGAAAGAAAGAAAATGATTTATTTAAAAGGTTAAAAAGCTCCCATAAAAGAAGCAAAGCTAAAAGAGGTTAAACTTCCGGGCTAATTGGCTTCCGTTTCCTTTTAAAAATTCTTTCTGGAAGACAACAAATGGCAGAAATGTGTTCCTGTTTTATTTAAGAGTATTCATGCCTACAGAAAATGCATCATTCTCTTAACACCTCAGGCATGTTCACTACTGCTCACTCAAATTATACACCCAGTACAGAAAAAAACCTAGGCAGTCAGAGGCTTAAGCAGCTGGGTTGTTGGGGGGTTTTAGGCCTTTTTTTTAAAAAAAATCACCATCTAATTTTCCAACAAATGTGAGCACTGCAGTACCATGGCATCAGCCACTCTCATCTGACACTTTAAATAACTAACATCATGTCAAGCTGTCAGTAACGATAGCCACATTGGCAAGTCTGAAAAAGCAGAGGGAAGTACTGTATCCTTGCATTACTACTTAAAACTATATAAACTCTCCTCATAGACCATGCAACTTTTCTGCCTTTTTTGAACAATTATTTTTCAAATGCACAGTGTAGTAGCTGAAGGCCCTTGTGTGGAACTACGGTTTTTCTCACGACCTGATTTGAAGCAGTCATTTGAAGCCTTTAATGAAAAATTCTGACTTTAATGGTGTGATGCTCAGTGACTGGTTGTCTCAGAATCATACTCACAAGATCTCCTTCCCTGTACACTCTAGAAGTTTTCATCTTTTAAAACGTTAAAATAGTTTTGTAGCATTTTAACAGTCTTCACAGGAGAGATTTTTAGCAACCTATAAATCAATTTACCCTCTCTAGTCAAGCCAGGCAAAACATGGGATTTGCAGCACCAAGTTCCTGCCTTCCCTTAGCTGACCATTTCTCACAAGCCAGTGTTTCCCAGGCAATACTGAATTGGTGAGAATAGTTTGTAGGAGTTAATGTGTGCATGTGTTTGTGTAGGTGTGTGGTGGTTAACAGTCTGCTTTTAAGGATTTCTCTGACTTGGAGGATTTTAATTTTCTCCATCTCTTCCTTTCTCAGGCAATATTTCTTGATGCAGGATGAGTCCTGCCTAAAGAAAACAATCTCCTTGGAAATTTTTTTTAAATTGAAGGAGAAAAATATTCCCTTATTTGTGAAAGCCACATCTGATCTTGTTTTTTCCCTTTTAATAAAGGCCTCTTTATTAATTACTGTTTCTCATTCCCTTTTACAGATGGAAACAGAAAAGGATATTATAACTGAGAGCTGGTTGTAAAAATACCATATTGTAAATAATACAACATTTAGGTGTTACAAACCTTTCTGTAATATCTTATGGCACTTACTTAAAACATGTCCATGAGCAAGTGACAACATTCACCCTTCCCTTGCAGACAGGTAACAAACAGCAAACTGTGCAGGATCAGAACCAAAGCACATTATTTTTAAAGCCAACAAAAGGAAAAAGAAAAGTAACAACTGTTCAAAAGTATACAGTACATATATAGCACTCCAAAAAACCTAAGCAATACCTTCTATCAAGTTCATAGAATACACTCTGAGAATTCACACAGTGTATTAAAACACCGTAAAATAATAATTATTAAATTAAATTAAATAAACTCACTGTATCTATACTAGAAAGTCTCAGAAAGGAACAAACAATATCTTAGTGCTAGAATACTGTTGGGCTACATTCAATATTACAAATAGTCTCTGCTCAGGAAAGGCCACAGATAATACAAGCCAAGAACTGTACTAAAGAGCTACAGGTTAAATAATTCATGGATAAGTAGCATGGGTACATTGTACTACAGTACTTTGTGGATATTTTTGTGACCTGCAAGTGCCACCAAGCTATGGATGTTATGTAAAGTGTTGTACAAACAAAATAGTGATATTGTATTCAACAACCACGCTAATTTAAAGATGGCTTTCAAACAAACTCAGGCCAAGATTTAAATCTTGGGGTCTTTGTTACTCTTTTTCAGCAGATTCTGTCACTATTCAAAAACAAAAAAATCCTCAAAAACATCTGTCACTCTGGCATTTTTAAGTTTGATGCCATCCATCAGCAAGCAACAAGACCATGACCAGGAGGAAATGTCAGTGTTTAAAAGTTAGCCACCAAACTGAGATAATTTTTAGGTTTCTTGTTCTTGGAGTGAAATCAAAAAATCTCTTATTCAGTTCCCAGGTTCCTTAAATAGTACATGGGGAAAACTGGGTACTTCAGAAGGAGAAAGTGAGGCCCTGAGCTTTGCACTTCCTAAAATTATTATATTCCACAAGTAATCACCTACAATGCATTTAGGGAGAAAAGACCAGCCCTTTACCTATATCCTCAACCCTCACAACTCAGGAACTAAAGCTGTACCTCTTTCTCTAGAAGACCAAAACCTTGAACTTTATTGCAGTGTTCTCATTCCTCAGACTGGAGATGTCTGTCTTTGACATAGCAAATCTCAATTTTGGCAGTTTCAACAGCAAGAGTGGAGACCATGATTTCCATCCAGCTTAGCCTTGCATGTACCAGTGTGACAGATTTTGAACAGTGTAAACTTGAACCTTCTCAACTAAAGAAAGGAACTAAGCCCAAGTCTTAAGATATTAAACACATTTTTTTGAAACATGTCATTCTATAAAATGGCAAATTGTTCTTCTATTGACTTATTTTAGGAGTTTGATACTAAGTCAAAAGCCACATTTTGATAGGAGTATACAGCAGTTACCATGTGTGAGGTCCATGTTCACACTGACATAGAGGGATCAGGCACACCCTCAATAAATTTACAGCTGACACCAACTCAGAGGTGTGTCTGATACATCTGAAGGATGGGATGCCATCCAGAGGGACCTGAACAAGGTCAGGAAATGGGCCCATGGGAATTTCATGAGGTTTAACAATACCAAGCACAAAGTGCTGCACCTGGATTGGGACAATCCCTGGTATCAGCACAGGCTGGGGATGAACAAATGGAGAGCAGCCCCTCACAGAAGGACTTGGGGTGCTGGGGGATGAGAGGCTGGACATGAGCTGGCAATGTGTATTTGCAGCCCAGAAAGCTGAATGTATCCTGGGGTGCATCCAAAGCAGCACAGCCAGCAGGGCAAGAGAGAGGATTCTGCCCCTCTGCTCTGCTCTGAGACTTCACCTGCAGTGCTGCATCCAGCTCGGGGCTCTCCAGCACAGCAAGGACATCGATCTGTTGGAGTCCGAAGGAGAGCCATGATGATGACGAGAGGGATGGAGAACATCTCCAATGAGGAAAGGGTGAGAGAGTCGGGTCTGTTCAGCCTGGGAAAGAGAAGGGTTTGAAGTGACCTCATGGCAGCCTTCCAGTAGCTGAAGGGAGCCTACAAGGACAAGTAGTGTAACAGGACAAGGGAGAATGGCTTCAAACTGAAAAAGAGTAGGTTTAGATTAGATATTAGGAAAAAATTATTTTCCCTCAGAGTGGTGAGGCACTGGAAGAGGTTGCCCAAAGAAGCTATCCCAAAGGATACCCCATCTCTGGAAGTGTTTGAGGCCAGGTTGGACAGAGCTGTGAGCAGCCAGCTCTAGTGAAAGGTGTCTCTGCTCGAGGCAGGGGTTTGGAACTAAATGATATTTAAGGTCCCTTCCAACCCAAAGCATCCCATGGTTCCATGATTTTCCTTGCCATTGTCTGCTACTGGGACCACCTTCAAGCAGGTTTTCTAGTAAAGCTTCTGTATTTTGCATGCTAGCTAATAGCTAATGTCTCTTTGGTGACTCCAAGAAATGAAATTACAGGCCTTTGTCTAATATAAATTAGTAATAATGGACGCAGTTCTGTAAGACATTTTTGTATGTATGGAGTTCATATGAACTTCCTTAGAAGTCTGAATGTGCTATATATTTCCTAGTTTGATAATTAATCATTATTATGACTATTCTTAACATCCCTGGAGGGAAAAAAAAGTTCATAGTACTAAAAAATATAACATTTCTGCTACAACTGTTATGTTGCTTTCAGAAATGAAAACTGAAGCACACAGTGAATATGGTCATACACCAAGTCTGCAGCACTGACAGGATTGAAATTTCAGGTTTTTGAAGCCCTGTACCTCAGTATCCTTCTTATTATACATTTTTTGTCATAGAAGATATCGAGAATACTGACACCTCATGAAGCGCTGAGACATAAAAAACAAAGAACAACAAAGTAGCACCATATAAATACATAATAAATGATGTCATTGTGCAATGTTAAAAACATTTAAACCTCTCTGATTTTCATAGTTCCTTCAACAGGTGTAAAACCCATGGTGCTACTTGCCTCTTGAACCTGAGCCACTGGATACACTTAAGCCATAAAATATCTTTCTACTTGTGCACTGTGTTCTTAAGTGAAGGACTGCACACATAAGACACAGCATGCAGCCCAGGCAAAGAAACTACCAGCATGGGAAGACAGCCCAGGTGCCAACATCACACTTTTAGAAATAACAATGCCAGGATGCACAATCCAGCTGGTGCTTATTAGCTTGGCCTTTTAATTTTCTGAAGCATGTGAGAGCAAAAACGAGAAATCAGTGGCAGACCTGTGGCCCTATCAAGGCAAAAGGAAAGTGCTAGAGATGGATGGCAAGAGTTTCTGGACAAAGTGTGAGGGCCTGGTTTCCCTGGAGACTGATTGGTGTATGTTTTCTGGCCACTAAAAGTCTGGGATCATTGTGCTTTTACTTGTCAACTGTCACTTCATTACCTACTTATTGTTAAAACTTATTTCTTTAAGATAAGGAAAAAAATCAGGAAAACTAGCTTGACTTTGCATTAATGGCTAAAGAGTAAGGTGCTAATATGATACAGAGAGAGGAATGTCAGCTGGTCAAAGGTATTTTTGTTCTAAGAGAGACAAAAACTACTCACTTTTGCTGATATCTTCTCATCACTAGACGACAGCAAGTTACTACCAGCCAAAACTCACACTTCACAACACAGCACTTGTGTGACTTCACAGTAACTTGTGTCACTTCACAAACAGACAGCAAACCAAGTTGCTCTATATAAGGCAACTTATTCCAATCCCATGGAAAGCATTTTTGCACAGAAGTGAGAGAGGACCACTGATCACCACTGACTACTGGACCTTTCAGGGAACTAACACAATACTAACTAACATAACTTATAACTAATACAAGTAAAACTAAACCAAAAACAGAACAAACCTGATGGTTTTCTTTAGTGTTAGTAAATTGATTTGCCTGAATTCAAGGTTCAGCAAGCACCAGTGCTTTCAACAACAAAAGGAGACAGAGGCTACCTTGCCACTAGTAAAAGCGGTGGAAGTAAAAGAAGCAAGTTCTGCTGCTGAGAGCTTTTAGCCTTGCTTAGATGCTTGCAGAAGTGCAGCCAATGGCTTGTACATCTCCTGCTTGTCTCACATTGTTGGTTGACTTCCTTCAAATTCCATAAATTTGAAGTCCAAGTAACCCTATGTAAGTCCTCAGTAATCAAGAAGAGTTAAGAGGTTAATCTTAGTAGCTCCATTGGATTATTCCTTTGAAATAGTTATAGACCTTGAGTAGCTCAGCATTGTTTAAAACATGCTAAAAACATTTCCATTTATTCTTCTAATTACTACAGGCAATTTAGTCCCTCATTTTTTATTTTGTTTTTTACTACTGGAAGTCAAGAAGACTTATTCCCCCCTCAATTACACCAGTATAAACCAGGAGTAATTCCATGGAAATCAGTGAATTTTGTTGGTATAAAAACTGGAGGCAGTTATGTAAGGAATCCAAAATATGATTTAAATAGTTATGTGAATTTTCATGATTAAAAGTAAACCTGAATTCAAAATAAGAACTCATCATGAAAATAGTCCATGTTAGTCCATTTTATACTTTCTGATGTACTCACAGTGTTCCATTTACTATTTTAATCATATATACAAGTATTTTAATCAAACAAGCTTTGAATTAAAGAAATACATAGATCCAGAATCAGCAATGGTCTAGATACCTACCCTATTTCAAAACCTTTCACTATCATTAAAATAACTTGCTAGCTTTTCTAGAAGAGAGGCAGTTAAAAAAAAATGTTTAAACAATGTAGATCTATCATAAGGCAACTTCAGGGTATAACAATCTATAATAATTTTTTAGTGTTGCTCACCATAAAAGATGAGTCATGGTGGTCTCTGAAGTTACACACAGCTTTGAAAGACTGGTACGATCATGCAAAATGTCAAGGAAGAGAACATGGATATGTCAGCACAACTTTTTTTCCTGAAGTGTTTCTTCATAATGCTAGTTCGAACTGCATGAAGATTACATGACTTGTTCATTGGGGGAGAAAAGGGCTCAGGGCTAACCATAGTTTATCAAACCATGTCTGTAACCATCTCTAAACAGAAGAGCTGTTTCAAGTCAAAAAAGCATAGCACAGATTTATTTACTTTGACATGACTTTAGACTGTGGCAGTGCAGCAGGAGCAAAATGAAAAACTTTTGCACAACTCCCTGCAGAGCTCATTTCTGAGATGCAGGATGGCATTTCAAAAACTTATCAAAATTCAGAGGATGGGAAGCCTTCACTTGATCAGCTTCTACCATACCACCAGATGTTGCTGCAGCATTGGCAAAAGCAACAGAATCACAATATGAATGATAATTTACCTACCAACAAAAAGTTCAGACATCTATCTATACTACAAGAAAAATCAATTGTCCATGAAAGAAAATCCAGAAAGCACTTTATTATAAAATAGAGTAATTGACTAGACTAGTTTTGTTATTTCACAATACATCATTTGTAGTTAAAAAATATGTGAAAAGCAATAAAATATTTACAATTATAGATGAATCACATAGCAATAACCACATATGAGACTCTTATCAACTACATGTCCTAACTTCTGCTCCCCAGATAGCAATACAACTTTATTTGCTTTGATAACAACACATGCATGGTGGCAAGGAGTGATGAATCACTCATATCCTCCATCCTTCAGTGAACTGACCAACCCTCTCCAGGGAAGTAAAATTATGGTCACACATCTTTAGATCATGCCTCAATAACAATTATATTCTAATGCATTTCTTGACACTTCTGCTATAATAAAGGAGGAGGGTGCTTGATGGGTTTTGGTTGTCTTTTCTTTTAACAGGTGCTTCCTCACATAGGTGAATTAAAACATCCAGAAAACAAGTCATTAAATGACCAATACAACATAAATTTTCACAGAGAGCTGTGACAAACTCACAGAGAGAACAAACACAAATATTAGCTTCTCCCAGTCTTTACTATAGTATGTCACAAAAATATGAGAATGCAGTTAAGTCATTTAGATTTTGTTATTGAAGAAAATGTTCTGTAAGGAATAAATTCTTGCACTCTACAAAATGAAATCAATATAGATTTGCCTATCAATATAGAAATGCCTTTGTAGAGCTCTAAACAATGTTTAGCCAGCATATCAATGACTATGCAATCTTGACATCTAACTGTCTAAAACTAAGCTAATCCCAAAGGAATCACCACGGAAATAGATGAGTCTGTAAAATCTGTTTGGGAAGGTCAGATTAGATGATGTCTTTCCTTCCAGGTAGCAAGCACTGCTTGAGTTGAATAATACTCAGCATGGTTTGGGATGGTGAATTCAAATGTCATTATTAGCTGGGGTACTTAAAACAATTCCCCTCAGGAAATGCCTGCCTCCCTCTGATGGCAATACAGTGAACTTAGGAACGCTGGGCTCCTAGCCTAGAAACATCTAAGTACTCTGTATTTACAGATTTTAAAATTAAAGCAGATTTTGGTTTAGTATAACATTGCACTTCTCAAATGTAACTGCTGAAAGACAACTCAAGGAAGAAATATCTCTGTTAAATCCATTTTTCCTATTTATTTTGTTAGGAATTAAAATTGATGATCCATTTGCAGTTCAGATGCAGTGATGTGGAAAGCTTCCTTTTTTTTCCCAGCCTTCCTGAACTGAAATATGACTTAATGCAACACAGTACCCTCCTCATTATTTTATCAATTACAGATTGAAACACAACCCTCCAGGAAAAGAACATTCCAGACAGGTAGCATGATTTGGGATCTGTGCTTTTAAGTGGTTCAGCTGTGGGAATGGTTTTGTTGTGCAGATTATTTGCAATGACTGAGTACTATAATGCCCAGTGCTTGGAGACCCTTGTCAAGCACCATATTGTAAAGAGAAATTGCAAAACAAGAGTAAATGCTAGTGGGAGAGCACACAGCTGGAGAAATGAAGATCTCTGGTACACAATTTGAAATAGTTCTAGAGAAGAGAATACTTATTACTGAGTTAAAAGTGTGTCAAGAAGGTCCAGTTTTTGACAGGTCACCAAATGAAAACAACTGGCAAAGAGAATCAAATTGTCTCATTCTGCATTTGCAATCGATGTCAATTGCCCATGTCAGAGAATACCATCAAAAAATAACCCTATTACTGACAACAGCAGATTTTAATGCATTTCATGTCCTCAGTAATTTTCAGCTAGCTCAGATAAAAGATGCCAACTATGAAACTACGTTGCAAAAATTGGAGTACTGTCCTGTCTTCTGAGGGGGATATATTAAATAGAAAGTTATCTAAAGAAAGTGTAAAGAATTTTCACTTTTTTAGGTGTTGTCAATCTTAACTAATGCAGTCCAGGATAAAGAACAGAATGCTAATAAAATTTGCAAGGGGAAGAAAGGATGGAAAAGGGCCTCAAAGGCTAGTTTTAGGCCAGGAATTACAGTGGACCAGGGACCATTTTCTGGCCTTATGGTTAAATGGCACAGCGTGACTTGAAACCATACAGCTTGTCTACTTTATCTCTAAAACCAGACTGGCCACATGCAGACTGCCTACTGAGAACAGAGCTTGACTCAGGCAACTCACCCTTCTGCAGGCGGGGTTAAACTCTGACAGAGACCATGCTCACTATTTAACCATAGGAATGAGCAAAGGGGAGTTTTCAGGCCCATGCCCCAACCCTGTGTAGCTTACTAAGATAGATGGGAGACGTGGATTAACCTGAAATCATAAGCAGAATGTGCTAAGCAGCAGGAATCGTTGCCTCAAGAATAATGCTTATGGAAATGGACAATATCTTAAAGTATAAAGAAGATTGAAAATCCAGACTACAGAAGAGATACCTAAGGCATAATAGCACAAAATCAAAGCTACTTCGGAAGAGACCACAGACTTACACAGTCTATGAAAAACAGCACAATATCTGTCAGACAAAAAAAGATTAAAGACATGCACTAGTTAATATCAGTGCATGAAAGTTTGTAGGCACCAGTCAAGTATGCATAGCACAGCCAGAGAGCCTGACTGCAGCATGACTTCCTTGGATGTTTTTTTCTGGCAGTATTACCCATCATCAGAAGATAAATAGACTGCCAACCTGAAAGTAAATGGGACATTTATTAACTTTAAGCTGAGCATTAGAGCACTGAGTCAGGGGAATGTCAAAGACAGTGTTACTAGCATTAAAAGAGAAAAGAGAGGTAATAAAATACAATTAAAAATATCTGCAAAACAGAGGTGAAAGTAGACAGTAAACTGCCAAAGAAAAAAATTGCAGCAGTAATTTGCAGATACAAAGCCTTCTCTTCACCAAAAGCATGATATTATTGATGGGTCAAGGAGTCAAAAGAAACCCATGGAAGTTTGAAGACTTCTTAGGTATTGAGAAGTTCTGAAGAACAGAGAGCAGCTGAAAACCTAGCAAGTCCACTGTTAGGTTCCTATAAAAGCTCCACTTATGCAGAAGGAACCAAATTAACTAAAAGAAGAGGCTGCAAGCAATGTTTGGAAAACCAAAGGAGGGTGAGTTTTTTCCCTAAATTTAAATACATGAAATAGTAAAATGTCTACTCCAAGGCTAAAAGGTCCCAGGCATTATTGTTTCATTTAATTTACTCTATTTTTTTAATAGAAGACCAGGTTATTGAACTAAAATCTTAAATTCACTATTGTGAAGAGGTGCAGACCCAAGGAAACTCAGCAGCAAAGTGCAAAATAAGTTGATTACAAATTAGTCAAAGGAGTGAATTCTCAAAACTCTCAAAAAGCAGTATGGTCAAAATTGCAAATCAGTGCTTTACTCTCTCTGGCCACTGACAAAAGCCTAGCCCAGTGCAAAGTAATTGGGTTTGTGCTTAGTCCATGACACAAAAAGATTCATGTCTTTATTTACAGAAGACCAGTTTCAACTGTAAACAATGCAGCACAGACCCAAAATCAGCTTAGCAAAGCACCCCCCTGAAAGTACGGCATCTATTTTTAAATTAAAAATTGATGATTTGCAAACTAATTATAAGCTGAGGGAGACTCGGTTGCTGCATGAATATTCTCTAGAGCATTTGATAAAACTTCATTGGAATAAAATCTAAATCTTGAGTTACTTTTAAACCGATTTTTACAATGGTCCCCTTACAGAAAAAGTGTAGGTTGCAGCAGTTCAGGATGACAATATGATTATTAGGAGTACAGGCTAGCCAGAACAGCACTTTCCAAGGCCCAAAACAAAATCAGGGCCTGAAGTCATACAAGGAACTCAAAATTATCAAAATTGGGAGTTGGCAACATTACTGAAAAAGTATTTTAAAATGGATAACTGAAAGATAAATCAAAGGACTGAAAAATCACAGAGACAGGCTAGACATGTTTGATATTGCTCCTGAATAGTGCCATTGGAGAATTTATCCAGGCTTTGTCACATGTGCAGAAATACAGGCTCTGACAGTCCAAAGAGACCTATATGGTGGGACAGAATAAATTGTCCCCTGGAGTAAAGTAGTCCTTGATTTACTTAAACTGACTAGGGAGATGTATGTATTAATTCTAGACAGTGATTTAAATCTTCCTGAGATAGCATTACTAGACTCCATTGCAGTTGAACAGGTGATTATGCAAATGTATTTTTGCTAGACATAGAATATCTGACACAGAGTTTAACACTGTGCCACAGTTTACTAGGAATGACTTGCACCAATTTGCAGTGAAGTATATGACCACTGTGATGATGTTTAAAAGGCTATTGTAGAACAATCTGGGCCTAAAGAACATGAACCCATTTAATTTAAGCCTTGTTAAGTCCACCCATTCCCTTCAGATTCCATTATATCCACAATAACAAGAAAATTATGGTTTCTTAGAAGAGTTAAGCACCCCTAGCCAAAATGTGCTTTCTTGAGGAAAAGTCAGCAGTAGTTCCTTTGCTTGTTTAAGAGCCAAAGAAACACTGCTGTACCCTGGGTATGGCAAGAGACCGCACAACTCTTCTTGTGCAGAGCATTGGATAAGAAGCTGCTGTTAATTATCAGGGCCCCTGTAGAACAAACAGAATGATAGGGATGACACAGTGAAAAGGTAGATTCATTAATGAAATTCTCCTGTGTCATGGTTATCAGGGCAGTTAGCTGATTGTTCTCTTTCTGGCTTGCTTGATTTTATTCCTCTGAGCATCTACTTCTTCTGGCACTAGGTTAATAATTGCTCCACTTTTAAGCTTAGATGCTAGGCAACAGAACCTCTCTAAAAAATGTTTTAAAACAGTGGGTTAGGTTGAATTTTGGATACCTGATCCTGTCAATACTTCATGATCATTGGCACCAAATGACTTGACTGGCTTCCTTTGAAAACAAGATATAGTCTTATTTTTGTCTTTATCCTATGTAAAGGCTTAGCTTCCCTTTGACGCAACTGAGGCAAGATAAAATGATGCATTCTGTCACCTACCAAAGTTTTCTGTATTAGCTCAGCTTCCCTAAAAAATTTTATTTTTCAAAAGGGAAGTCTTATTTGTCTTTCTTTTTAATCCTTCATATTTCTTTTTACTTTAAAGCACCTATTTGTACACCAAACTAAGGTGTCAGAAGCCATCAAGATAGGTGGCTTGGTGAAATTTATCATAAGCTTCTGGTTTCTTAGTTGGTTAAGAAGGAGACCAAATGGGACAGGCAACAGACAAACCTCATTTCAGAACTCCATGGTAGTGGTTAGTGCATCATTTGCGCTCAAGTTTAAAACACTATGTGAGGGTGGAGCGTGTTATCACCCAACCTGCCAAGTAGCCTGTTAAGCCAGACACCCACCTGTGAGGTAAAATGTTTCCGTTTTAAACCTGTCAACAGTAAAGGGAAAAAACCAGATCCACTGCTGTCAGAGACAAAAATATTATAGTTTATGACAAACATTTTCATGAAGGACTTTTTAAACTGTATCAAAAAAGCTGCAGAGAAGACTACCACACCCTGAATGGGGCTCTGAGAGGCCCTACACTGCTTGCTGATGAAGATAAAATAACAACTCAGGGCTGAGGACATTCACAAAGCACAAGCTTAACATCTCCAAGGTGGAGATCACAGTCCCAGGGCTATCAGCTGCCAGGCTGGCACAGGCCCTGGCACCAAAGGGTGAGGGGAGAAAGACTTTGGGTGTGTGGTCAGAGGCGCAGTGCCCGCCCAGCCTCCCCTGTGCAGAGGAGCCTGGCTGAGAGGCCTTCTCCCAGGGGAGAAGCTGATCTGCAGCAGAGGGGGTGACACAGCCATCAAAGGGGCCTTCACCCAGGGGAAAAGCTGGTCCGCAGCAGAGGGATGACACAGCCATCAAAGGGGCCTTCACCCGGGGGAAAAGCTGATCTGCAGCAGAGGGNGTGACACGGCCATCAAAGGCCCTCAAAGGGGTCCCCAGGCCCTGCCCAGAGCTCCAGAGATGGTGCCACAGACCCTCAGTGCTGCCAGGGACAGGGTCACACTGGTCCTGCAAGGGAGACGTGGGTGTTCCCACCAGCCCAAAGCATGCATTAATCCATGGAATTCTGTACTCTTCAGTGTGTCGGGCCGTGTTGGGCCGCATCAGGCCATGTTGGGCCGTGTCAGGCTGTGTTGGCCTGTGTTGGGCTGTGTCAGGCATGTGGTGGTGATGCGGGACCCTCAGCACCAGCAGAGCAGATGGAGGCGAGCAATGAGACATCACTGGGACCCCTGAGTGGGTGATGTGGTGCCACCTAACCCTGTCACCTCTCCCTGTCCCCCCGCCCCCCCACACACTTCTTTCTCTATTTCTTGCTTTCTTTCCTCTCTCCTTCTCTTTGCCTCTTTTGCTATTAAAAAAAAATACATCTTTCTTTTTTTTTTGGCATCAAGCATTTAACCTCGTTTGGTTTTAATCTCATTTTTGGGAATATTTTGAACCTTCAAAGTTCTGTCTGGTTTATGCACAGAGACTTAGTTTTCTTTGCTTTTCTGGGTTTAAACCAGATCACAACAACTTCACGTGTTCAAGCTGAAGTTACTAGGTTGTTATGAAAAAGGTGGATAGCAACACCATGGCTACTACCATTCTTTGAGCAGAAGCAGGCGTTTGTTGCTCCCTCTTCATGTCTATGCTTTGGACATACTTATAGGACCTAACCCAGCAGAGACCTTGCAGGTTTAATAATGAGTTTTCACAAACTTTAGAAAATAAATACCTAGCTGCCTTGCTGCTTAAAGAGTATTCATGGGAAAGTAGAGAATCTGGAAATTTATGTCGTGTGTTTGACCTGCCAAAGTTATCATGAGAAGTAGTTAAACCTTAAGGAGGCATAATATGACCAGTTGAATGTAGACACTCCCAGAGTTAAGATGTTCTGAGAGGAAACCTCTCTGAACCACCCTGAGGCTTAGGTGCTGAAAGAGGGCACTTTCTAGTACAAAAGTGCCTTAACTTCTTGGGTTTGGTACAATAACTTAAAAAATTAATGAGGAACAAAAACAAAAAGCACTTTAATTTTTACACTTGGTCATAATGCTATATAGATGCCATATCCAAGGCACAGACATACCTAAGGCTTTACTAGGGGTAGTCAGAAAAAAAGGGCTTATTTAATTTTGGATGAGAATTCATAGGTACACAAACAATCATGAAAAATTTTATTCTGACCAATTGGTGTTATCCAATTATAATGGATGCCTCTCCCTGAATTAAGGTGTTTTTTTCTCACCTGAGACTATGGGACATATTTTTCCCTTTAAAACAGAAATCATTTAACTCACAAAAAACTCGACTTTTTGAGCAAATTATTATTTGCAAGAGCCTTTTTCTTAGTATTACCAAGAAAAAGGCACCATTCCACTGCTACAAGATTGTCTTTGTGGTACTGTAGCTGCTAACAATAAAATCAGTTTTTGTACTAAAATTCTTAAGGGAGCTATTGCAATGAAGAACCAAAACAGCAGATGTTACCCAGTATAAGTACTGGTAAGTATCAACTGAAAAATAACACACAAAAGAAAGCACAAGCACTTAAGCATTAGGAGACAGAAATAAGCACAGAAGTGTATGCTATTTTCAAGAAAATATGGTACCCAAAGGCACTAATAAACTCTATGGACTAAGTAATGTATTTAGCAGTGTAAAAACAAAGCCTTTAGCAACTTACAGGAGTACAAAAGAGCATCAAAACTCACTAGTTCTTTTTCCTTCCACTAAATAACAAAACTGATTTTAAAAAATTTAAAAAAAAAATTATAGTCTGATGACACTCATGGTATAATTTTTAAAAATATAATTATTGAATGAGACTGAGGAGAAATTTTAAATGATAAAGACTTAATATTCTCCTTATGTTACTAGAAAAGTTTTGGCACAGTAATAGTCATATTGTTGCTATCTAATGGCTCCAATTCATGTCCAAATGACATTCTTGGAAAACTGCAAGGCAAAATTCAAGATTAGATTTTCATGGTTTTTAAAAGTATTATTTCACTGAAATTTATGGGTAGAGGAACATATACTGTAATGATATTTCCTTGATACGTGAAGCACTGTAAACAAATAAAAAAACCCAACAAAAACACCAACCAAAGAAAAAAAATAATTAGGATTAATTCAAGTTTTGAGACTCATTCTCTTTTCCTCAGAAAACAGCTATGACAAAAATCAGAAACCTAGAAGGTGGATCTTCTTCTGGCGCACAACTCATGCAGTTCCATAGACTTCATGTTGAATATTTTTCTTCTAGAGGAACCTTGTTCAGGAGAAGAAACAGATGGAATGTATTTAGAACTTTGCACAGGCATAGCAAAGACAAACAAGAGATTTCCTGTGTCAGAGTACATGTGAACATGAAAGAAATTTCTGGGAACTGTTTGGTGTCCTTACAGCAAAGTTCACACTCTCACCCAAGCATTTCCAAAACAATTACAGGCAACTCATTCACACTGAAATTAATCCTTTAGCCAAAGACTGTCCAAAGCCTAAATTCAGAAATTTGTCCTAATCTTTTTTGAAAATCCCTTACCAATGAGAATTTTGGCTCTGTGTGCAGGAACACAGGTGGATTGGTGGTTGCACATGAAGTGGGGAGTGCATTAGAACAGCTATAGTGGTGGAAAAAAACCTTTTTAAAGAAAACAGGGGGCATAGGGATATCAGGGGTAGAATTAGAGCATTTATATTAGAAGGCTCCCCCTTTTGTTCCCTTCTCCCAAAAGACAGATATTCATTATGGGAATGCACCCACTGTTGGTGGGTTGTAGATGGAGGCTGATGATCAGAACAGGCTGGTCCCTTAGGCTGAGTACTCATTAAGGACATCTGACCCCAATGGTTTAATTGATTCAAAGTGTTTCATAGAAGTCTTTCTCCATGGACTGAAATTTTGGTCCTGTTGAATATTATGAGCATAACAGTGTAGTACACAGTCTAATGGAAAAACTGGAAGCTGCTTCTTGTGAACCATCCTCAAACTTGGAAAAATTAACAGGAATAAAAGAAAGGTTTTGCTTCCTTTCTCCACATCTTTCTGTCATCACCTCTACCTTATGCACAATGGTAAAACCTGCACTGTGAGCCTGCAGAAACTTTCCACATAAGAGTTGTGGTCTATGACAAAAAGTGAGCAGCACATTAGGAACATGGGAGATCACATAAATGACGACTGGCCTTTTTTCCATTTGCCTATTCAGTAATTCCCTATTTTAAATACACGCTGCTGAGTAACTCACAGAGGCTTCAGTGTACGTATGAGAATGACTTTCCAACAGCGACAGACAAGATTCAGAATGAAAAATTTCACTGCCAGGCAAGAAAAATTTGCAATAATTTTCTGTAATACAAGCAGACTTTTTAGCACTTTTATTGCAGAAGCAATTCTAAATAACAGAGCTTGTCTTATAATAGCATTTCTATAATAATGGTGTTTTATAACAGAAGTGCTATTATTACAGAAATGGTATTATAATAGTAGTAGTATTATTGTAGAATCTTTTCCATAACAGGAGTGCTAAATAAGCCCATTTGTACTACAGAAAATGATTGCAAACTTCTTCTATGGTGCTGAAAATGCCTAAGCCTTTATGTCTAATGTGATCCAGATTTTTTGAAGGTTCATAGAAGTCTAAAAAAAAATCTTTCAAAAGGAATTTATTCTGCAGACCAATTGAAAGCTGTGGCATGGCTCAGCAAATGGTATATCTGTCACCAAATTTTAAAATCTAACTCAAATTCCAAACCAAAAGTGCTTCAATGCAGGACTTAGCAGAACATGTCTTTGGTAAGACTAAAACATTTTCAGAGCTGGAATAAAGCACTAAAATGTTGGAGTATCATCCGAGGTGATAAAAAGATGTAATATTCAATAACAGTATTACAGCAAAAGTGCTTTGGAAGAAATTTTATATCTATATAAACCACATTAATATAAATTTCTCTCATCATTCAATAAGGTATATATTGCTTTGCCACATACTTAGGAAGCATTCATCTAAAGAATTTAACTGTATATATAGGAAATGAATAAGTAAATTTTAGTTTATAAAATCCAACTTCTTTTTATTAAAGTTATCTGGTAATATTTCAGTGCTGAGATTCTAGTGCAGTATAGAAGACAGAAAGAATTTAAGTTCCAAAGCTATTGACCTTTTTAACATTAAAATAAAATCCTATATACTTCTAGGTTGGTACAATCAGATTATACTATCTGGTTAAGGTAGAGTCTATGAAACAGTAAAGTAAGAAAATTCAATAAACTCATATCCTCTGCAGGCATTTTTACATTTTTTAGACTGTCATGAAAGCTTTAGATGTGTGTTTGTATGAAATGAACTTATTTTATTATTGATTTCAGGCAGAAAGGGGTTTTGCTGGATCTTTTTTCGCGGTCTGCATTGCTATAGAGAATAGTTTTCTTTACAATAGTAATACAGCTTTTCATCACAAATAAAAATTTTCAGAAAATATCTTTTTTTTAAGATTGAAAAATAATTTATGATACAGAAAGACAGTTTAAAATGCATATTTGAGATATAATTCTAATGTAATAAAACCAAAAAGTATTGATTAGCTCTTCTAATTAAGTTTCAGAAACACACATTCCAAAACTTGGCATGCTTAGAACACTTGGAATCAACAGAAATTTTATATTCACTTCAAAAGTAATGGTAAGAGATTTGCAAAACAGATACAAAAAAGCTCCAAACCTAATTCTACCTCTGCCACTTCCTCTGGGTTTATGATTATGATGTTTAATCACAGGAGCAAATATTTTTATGGTCAAGTGTCTTCCCTCCGCCAGGGTTTGTTTCTGCACACACTGAAGCCGAGGATTTCTCTGCCACTCTGAAGGTTTTATTGCAAATTTTGCTCCATCTCCAAAGCTCAGCATTGTGTTTTTTCTCCTTGCACTTGCATTTCTTTCTCTCTGTGGTTTTTGATTTTTTCCACACACTAGTTAGGTTACCAACAAAGTTCATCCACATTCTTCCATCACTTCCCTTGCTCCTAGATGCATTTTCTTTCATGACCTGACTTGTCTTTCAATACCAGTTTTAAAGTTAATACCATGTTACAGGAGTAACAGAAGTTAATGGTTGTTTAGCTTCTCATTCAAATCACTGCAAAGTCCTGCCAAGTATCCTACGTCAAAATACTACTACTGGGCACAATTATTAATGATGTTTTCAAATTTAATTGACAGCAAGTACAGCTTTCCAGTGCATCTCATTTTCCTGTTCTTTACATTATGTAGTCTCCTTGGGACATGGAATACCTATTTCTGTGCTTTTCCTAGGAAAGAATATACATTTATTTGCTAAGAAGCAACAAAGAGAAATCAGGGCAAATACCAGAATGCCACATTCTTCCTAAATAGCCTGTTGTCAGCACCTTACATGCAGGGAAGTTTCTGAGGTCCCCACTCATGCCATGCTTTCTCCTGCCAATCCACTCTTGCTTGGCTTAGCACAAAAAGAATTGCTGTTCTTTTCAGTTATCCTGCAAAATATCTTTCTCAAATATTTCATGTTCTTTTGGCACCTCTGTACATATGTGCCTTGTACACTTGACTGCTGTAAGTCCAGTCCATGCCTAGCTTAAGCCATGTTCATGCCTCATTTAAGCCACTGTTTTATTTTCTTCTCATAATTCTTTAAATTCCTGACACATGATTTTATAAAGTAGGAAAAGAAAGTAAATGCTTAATTTTTTTCACAGTTTGTTGATGTAATATTAACTACCAAAAAAAATATGCTCTGCCTACCAGGCTTCCTATGCCCCATAAGCAAATCCAATTCAAAATGAGATCACGGTACAGTGACCTCATTCTGAATGTTACCTTATGCTTTTGGCAGTCCAGAAGAAAACACCCCTAGCTCTTGTGCTGTGTTCCAATCTCTTTGAATTTCTCCAGGGGTTTGAATATCTGCTGAAAAGCTCTCTGCAGTTCTGAATACACCAAAAGAAGAGAGGAAAGAAAATGAAGGGTGGGGGAGGAGAAGGGAGGGGTGCGAAAAGTGAGGATTAGCTGATGTAAAAATGTCAAACTGCCTGCAGTGGAGGCAAGAAGGGGTCGAGGGTAATAAAGCCAATTAGCAGAGCAGAGGATAAAAAGCCATATTTGAAATAAAAGAGTGATAATTTTAAGCAGCAAGGGAGAGATTAGAATACAGAACTGCTAATGGCATGCAGTTTGGGAGGAGATGGTGGAGTACTGGATTGAGAAAGACAAGGCAAAGACAAATACAAACCCTAACATTTTCCCTAAATGCTTAAATTAA
>VZTN01021446.1:108-52608 GCA_013400515.1 Erpornis zantholeuca
AAATATTTGTCAAGGGATTTTTTGTGTTGTTTTTTTCATATGTATTTATGTGTAAATGAACTCCACTGCAAAACAGCAACTTACTACATTCCATATTCATGTGTGACATGTCTCAAGAGCTGTCTTTTTTTTCTATAAATATGAGATGTGATCTTGGTGTGTACTGAGAACATCTGACAACCAGTTCTTGGCAGGGGGTGCTCAGGATTACCTTAAAAATTCAACATTTACTTAGGTTACATGTCTTGAAAGGACAGAATAGATGAAATAATTCTTAATTTAAGTTACTGAAGTATTTGCCTCTATCCCCAGTTTCAGTAAACTGCAATGAGGTTTCTGGGGAAAACGGTATCCCCAAAGAACCAAAAAATAAAGAAGACATGCCCTTTCCTTCCTCAGTAATTCCATTCAGCTAAGGGCTGAGCACACTCTAAAAAGTGTTGAGTGTTTTCAAATCCTAAACATTCAATCTTTAATGGACTAATGTCTGTTTTGCTTGGCCTGGAGGGTATTCATTTGAAGGTCATAAGTGAATTGGAAAAAAAATAGTCATATTCTCCTTTGAATTTTAGGATTTCTGTGCAAATTGTGTGTCCAGGATTGCTGGCTCTCAAATACATGTAGAGTATATTTACAATATTGTCCCTCCCTGGAGCATGCCATAATTAGTAATGTTTCAATAACATTAATCAGTAAGTAGCAAGTAGAGATTTTGCAAGTGTTTCTGATAGTTTAGATAATAAATTGGATTGATTCCATCAGACCATCAATCTCAACTCCATATTTGGCAGAGATCTCTAGCAATATTTCTTAGAAAATTGTTGCATCAGTAAATTTTGGAAATCCAAACCCAACTATGAGTAATATTTAATGCAAATATTGCTATGGGCTTTTTACTGAATGATAGAAAAATAGTTCACATGTTCAACCTTGTGGGGTCCTGCATCTTGCAAATATGAGTAATAAAAAATGCACTCAGTCAAGTGGAATAATATAAGAGCAATCACCACTTCCAATTGCTTCCCCCAGTTTATGGTTCTTACATCATCTCCACATATGAAGAGAACTTCAGCCACATTCTTTGGATACCTGAAGTCAAGTCATATCCTAAAGATAGATCAGCACATTGAAAGCTTTTCACTTAAGTTTTCTTTTTCTAATGAGCTTGCATAGATTTCAAACAAGCACAGAGCCTTTGTCTATCCCATACTTGTATCTCAAGAAAGGAAAAGTTATTGGTGCAAGATTCCCTTTTATTAGATGTTGAAGAGAAAGAAACAAATCCGCACACCTCCACTCAGCAGTACCTCAGGAGCCTCGGTAATGAAAACAGCTGTGTTCCACAGGATCTTCATCTGTAGCAAGGAGATGGATGCACAGGGAAAAATTCCCTGCCTAGGCTACATCTGGGTCACCATCTTGAATCAAAGTGATTGCGATGTTCTGCTCACTTTCAACACTTCTCCCTTCACATTCCATCCCCAAAGAAGACAGACAGATGTTTCCAGTGCTACTGACTGAGTGCTGGAATACACACAAATACCTCTCTTTTAAGCAAGCAGTAGGCAGTGGATTCACTGTATCAAGGTGAAAATACTCATTTGCTGTCTCCATCCAGAATAGCATGAAACTTCCCTATGAATCGTGATGTAGAGTTTTTGCCTGTACCCAGAGCATCAGGAACAGACAGCAGATGAGAAGTGCTCAGGAAACACTTTGCATGCGTTCTCCAAACAACATCCTGGCTGCCTTCCATGGGTACGGAAAGCTCAGTCAAATCTCTTTGGTTTTAGCTAACAGCTAACAAGAAATTTCCTCACAATGTGAGGAATTCACATCAGCGTCCAAGTGAAGACAGCTAGGATTAACCAGATGTCCACAAACCCAAATAAATCCACTCATCGGGATTTTGCAGAGGGCATAGATGCTTTAATTTGCCTATTGAACAAGTTGTGCCTTTATGATATAACCAGTCAGTTTCCACACAGCAATTCTATTGCCAGTGGTCTCTATTGTTGCAAATAATGTACACATTTATTGTATAAATTACTGCTTGTCATTTGCAAACAAAACCTTGGAAGACATGTTTAGGAATCACCTTGCAGTTGAGGACAAAAGATCTCTGTTAAGATGTACTAAACCAGCAAGAGAGCAAGCTGCTGGCAACAATTTATTTTACCTCAAGGCGTTTTGGACGACTCAGTGTTCTATTAAACACTGAGCATGAACCATCAAAACAGATGCTGTCTGGCAGATATGTCTCAGCCTAGTACTGTTCCAGGACTTACACACTTAATCAGCATCTTCTAGCAGACTGTTTTTTTGAGCCTCTAACCAGCTCCATTTTAAATGAGATGAAAGCCAAACACTTAATCCAACCATCAATGCCAGCAGAAGCCTTTCATGCCCGCTGCACTTTTATGTTGTATTAATTACACCAAAACGAGTCCTTCAATCTCACCTAAACTTGTCTCAGGTATGCAGTTCTGACCTTGATCCATAACAAATGCCAAATCACTTTCCATCAGTAACCAAAGATCGTGAACTCAACTACGTGAATTGTGAACTTTCATTCTTACTTGGTATTTTTAACTTGCACAGCTCTGAAGGTGTCTGCATCTCACTATACAATCATTTCACCTGTCTTTTCTTACCCATCTTGCTAAGGAATCAGTTCTTACATTCTTCTATAACTGCTTCCACTGCTACCATTATTTCAGTGAGTATGAGGTTCTTGCCAGGACTGGAGTGCATTTCACAAACAATATCTTATTTAGATAAGGGAGTTTGTCAACCCGGACTAGTTACAGACTAACTAAATTCCACTTCATCAGGTTTTTATAGGAAGAGCAGTGACTAGATTTAGCCCTTTGTTCATTGGGAATAATGAGACATTAAGATCCATTGCTGCTGTGCTAAGGTGTCAGGCTCAAGCAGAGAATAATTTCATCAGTGAGGCTGGCTACATCTTACTGACCAGATGTGTAAGGGGCTGTGAAAGAGAGGTGAGGTCAGTGTTCACTTGCTTTCATTTGCAAAGGTGCCCTCCACAAGGTAGGTAGAGGACTTATATTTTTCCTTGTTTTCCTTGGGGGCCTGCCATGCATCTATATGCTGTGACAGTCCCAAAGTCGACAGAGTGTCATCTTGATGAAGATGAGATGAATCCCTGCAGAGTCTGGGAAGATTTGACTGTGAGCAATTACATTTGATAGGGCTCCTGAGGGGAGGTTCTGGCTTCAGATGCTCTGACACGGTGCTGACACAACACCTTCAGCACAGGGAGGCTGCACAAACTTTCAGGCTGGCAGGAGCAGGCTGCAGTAGTTTGAAATGCACCCAACGAAAACTTCATGGAAAGGGACACAGTTGCAATTATCAAGACTGTCACTGGTGATTGGGCAATGGTATTTATGCCATGCTCAACCCAATTGAAATCAAACACAGCTGTGTAGACCTTCTTCCCCAAAAAAGTGTCCAAATCACTATATTGTCCTTTTTGCAGTTTCTCATGATAGGCAATCTAACATTTGGAACAGTGATATGCAAAAATAGATTCTATAGCATAACCTAAGAAAAAAAAGCCTCTGACTTCAGACATTGTCTCTCATATGGAAAAACCCCAAGCCTGTGGTGATTCCAACTGAGTGATTGATTGATGGATTACTCTATAATGATACTTCATCTGCTGTGCTTGCTAATCTAAAAACTTGTTTACAATAGGTCCTTAGAGGTAAGATTATAAATACACAATGCATCAAGGGTGATTGTATTTTTTGCCTAATGCACAGAGGAATTGTGTAAAATGGGTAGTTATGTGTATTTTGTCAGGCTACAATTTCATTAGCTAGATGAGGCTTGGCCACTGGACAAAAGACCTTGTACTTCTTACTCTAACAGTGCCACTCAAAGGAAAGTTTGTTCTAAGATAAAAAGAATCACCACCTTAAATCTTGTGTCTTTTGTATGAATATATATTCATTTATTCTCCAGCAGACTTTTGTGGCCAAAGGTGTATCTTCTCTGATAATGATGATAATAGGAGCCAGTTAGGAATAACAAAGCTATTTTTCTTATGTATTAGCACTTGCATTTCTGTATAATTCTACTAGCACGATTCTGTAGTATTTACAATTTTTCTAAGTACCGATTATATTTTCAAAGTGGGATAAAATTAGTGCATTGTATCCCGTTGTTGCTGCTTTCTATAGTAGTCAGTCATACATATTGAACAATGCCATATGAATGTAATTTTGAGAGGTAAGAGCTTCATTCTTTAAAGAAACACTTACATGGGCAGTATGAGCTCTTGCTGAGGATCTTCACCATGTGAATATCATGCATGCAGTTTAGTTAATAAAGAAAAGCTAAGTTCCATGGATACACAGGAGTGTGTAGGTGGAGTTCTGGCACATGAGTGTTATTTTTTCAGCACAGAAGTCCATTCAGCAGCCAAGAAAACCATGTCTTATCACACCATTTGTACACTCCGCTTCTCAGGGAATAATATCTGTATATCTGGTTTGCCAATGTCAATAGGCAAGCGTTGTGGTTTAGCCCCAACCAACAATCAAGCACCATGCAGTCACTCATTCACTCTCCCCTGGAGGGATTGGTGAGAGAATCAGAAGGGTAAAAGTGGGAAAACCCTGTGGGTTTGGATGAGGACAGCTTAATAGGTAAGAAAACGCTGTGTGCACAAGCAAAGCAGCATAAGGAATTAATTCACTGCTTCCCATGGGCAGGCAGTTTTTCAGCCATCTTCAGGAAAGCAGGGCTCTGTCACACAGGACAGTTGCTTGGGAAGACAAAATGCCAGAATTCCAAACATCTCCCCCCTTCCTTCTTCTCCCAGCTTTATGTGATCGGCATGATGCCATATGGTAGGGAATATCCATTTGGTCAGTTGGGGTCAGCTATACCAAGCTGTGTTCTCTTCCAGCTCCTCGTGCACCCCCAATACCTTCACTGGTGGTGTGAGAGGCAGAAAAGACCCGGACTCCATGTCAGCTCTGCTCAGCAATACCAAAAATATCTCTGCATTATCAACACTGTTACCAGGACAAATCCAAAACATGGCCCCATAATAGCTCTACTACAAAGAAAATTAACTATATCTCAGGTAAAACTAGCATATCATCCAGCCTTTACTCCATATCATTTATGTCAGGCAAACCCTACGGCAAGTACAGGAACCTGTCACTTACCAGCTGAACAGCAGTAACAGTTATAAATTCAATCTAGCACATTGCAGTCAAATCTGTCAAACCCTTTGAGTCCCATGTTGGGCACCATAAAGGACAGTCATGGTTTAATCCCAGCTAGCAGCTTAAGCCCCACACAGCCACTCGCTCACTCCCACTGGTGGGATGGGGCAGAGAACAGAAAGGGTGGAGAAAGCACGTGGGTTGAGATAGAGACAATTTAATAATGAAAACAAAAGCCATGTGTGCAAGCAAAGCAAAACGACACTCAATCACTGCTTCCCATTGTCAGGCAGCCAATATTCACCATCTCCAAGAGAGCAGAGCTCCACCACACGCAACAGTGACTTTGGATGACAAACAACCTCACTCTGAAAATCCCTCCCTTTCTTCTTCTTTCCCCAGGTTTTTATTTGGACCATGATGGCACATGGTATGGGATATCCATGGTCAGCGGGGGTCAGCTGTCCTAGCTGTGTCCTCTCCAAACTCCTTATGCATCCCCAGCCCCTCACTAGTACTGTGATGTGGGAAAGCACGGAAGGCCTTGGTGCTGTGTCAGCTCTGCTCAGCAATAGTGAAAAAATCCCTGTATTATCAACACAATTTCCAGCACAAATCTAAAGCACAGCCCCATACTAGCTGCTATGAAGAAAATTACCTCTATCCCAGCCCAAATCAGCACAGTTGGCCACCAGCAATGAGTGGGATTTGGGAAGAGAGTTTTCTCTAAGTCTTGCAGGTCCATCTGAGAATGATGGATGACTTTCAGCAGCAAAGATTTTCTAACAAATGACATTCCAAAACAGAGTCTTACAAAGTACTCATAGCTAATGTCAATAATTCTCTCCTTGCCAGTTTAAATATCCTTCTCAGTCTTTCGCACCCTCACTGGTACAGTACACTGGCAAAATTAGCAAGCTAATGTCACCACTCCTTGTAGATAAACACATGTAAAGTGTCAGGCATAAGGAGGAGATTACAGAACATGTACTTCTAAGTACCACTTATGAATACAACACATGTAGCTCATGGAAATGTTGACATCATCTAAAGAGGAAAGCGAGACTTGCAACCACCGTGGATTATATCATTAGCCAAACTGGAAAGCAGTAATTCTTTACAGCTGCAATGGTCTGTGTCTGCCTTGAAACTCAGTTTTCCTGAAGAAAAATATATCACTACATTAATATAAACATTTTGACTTTGAAAGTTGCACAAAACATATGTGACATACACATTTTAAATACAAGCACTTTGCAGGTTGATGGATTTAATCACCTCATTCTTGCTTGAGAAAGAAATGCCACTAAGCATGGGAAAGAGGGTGAGTAGTGTGGATGCAAACACAGATAATTTCCAGAATGCACACCACTGTGGATGGGGTTATGAACCAGTCAGGTTGCTGCAGTGGTACACAGAGGCTTCCACTGGCTTTAGGAGCTCACAGAGGTTGTGCTGCTCAAGGCAGAGCATCCCTGCCCCAGAGAGCTTGAAGTCAAGTAATTCAGGCAACACACAATAGCTGGAAAACAAAAATTATAAAATCAAAGATACATGTGCCTGCTATCATTGTAGGCATCTACACTCCTTCCTGCCCCTCTCCATCCTCCTAAGAGTATTAAAATGTTCTGTGTCAACTGTGAGTCCAGGGTGTTTCCACCATTTGTTGCTGCAGCAGATGTGGCTTTTGCAGAAATGGCCAAATAATATGAGAGCCTTACAAACGTGCCCACTGGGTGTTAATTCATGTTAAAAACAAATTGTGATGTCCAGACAAGCTACTAACCAGGACCAGGGTGCAGGCTGGTGACAGCAAGGAGGCAAGGCTGCTGCTTGATGGATCTAAGCTTAGAGCAATGGGAAGGCATTAGGAAAGAAGGAACAAGCACACCTAGCTCCTTGCATTCCAACTACATGAGTATTTGGAACACTAGGCATGACTAGGGCTGGTTTTCTGTATATATCAAAGAGACACAATGTGTTTGAGAGCAAGAAAGACCAGAAAGAAAGAAGTGTAAGAGACTATAAAAGTTTAGAGTTTTCCTTGTTTTGCTACCAAAAGGAAGATGGATTTGGCTGCTTTCTTGGGGGGACAAAATGGTAGGTTAGTAGGTCTGTGGTCACAGGAATGATAGCAGCGGTGGTCAGTGTAATTAAGCATAGGAGACAAAGTAGAGCCAGGGTACAGAGGGAAGCAGAAAAGGTCAGTTTTGGCCATACTGAAGATGAAGCATCTTCAAAAGAGCTGAAAGGCATACAAGAAGCGTGGTAATGATTTAAGGAACTATGCCAGGAATGGAAAAGTAAATTTGTAATTTTCTAGCAGGAAAATAATTTCAAACACTGTTGTCTGCAATTTTTTTTGTCAGGTATGGTTTGATGAATTTTCTCCTCAAGACAAAAAGACTTCTTAATTAAAGCTGTTAACAAGATGAGGTGTTTGTCATAGAGAAAGTAGAAATGTAGAAAGTGAGAGGTCAGAAAGGACTAGTGCTTCGTGGGAAAAGGGTAAAGGATATAAACCTCAGTAGGGATTAGGAGAGCTGATTCAGGGTTTGCTAATGCCAGAGGAGAAAAAAAGCCAACCAGCTCTTTTGCTGCATTCCTTTGCAGCTGAGGCAGGCTAAAGCAATGGAGAAGGAAAGGCATCCACAGGGAACAAGGCACAGATTCAACAATCCAGTTGAATCTGGGTAGGTGACTGGATGTGCAAGACAAATATCACAAAGGATGTGCATGGAAGTTGCAAGTGTCGGTACACTCTTCTAAATTTTGTCTTCAGCATGTGCAAAGGACATGGACGAGAAATATGGAAACACTGAGATCTGAGTCTGAATGGCTGGTGGAGAGGAAGAATTGGTACAGCAGGAAAGAGAGTGAGAGGAAAAGGTAGGGAGGTCAAGTAAAAGGCAAAGGATGCAGTGATGGAGCAGAAAGAGCTGAGAACATGAGGGGACCACAAAACAGCCAACATGCTGGCTTGTGAGAGAACAGTGTGGGCACCTGTACCCCACAGTATATTAAGCCCAGCACAATTGCAACACTACTGCAAAAGATATGGTGTAAGGCATCTAAATAAGCCTGGATGACAGCAACAAGAATATTTGAGATGGAGAGGATTTAGTAAAGAGCTCTGAGAGCAGTCTTTCACAGGATTTTGAGTACAAAAAAGGTCAGTAAAATTATTTGTGTTCTTCTGCAAAATTCTCAGTACCTCGACACTTCAGGCCCTAAGTTAAAGTCCAAAGCCAGTATTTTCATACACTTCTCAGCTTCGCCCAGGGTTCGCAGGTCTGGCATTCAATTTGCTGTTTCTTGGACAGTGTCACACAGGCAAGAGTGGAGCAAACCCTGATTCCTCTTTCTAAGGTATCCCATTCAGACTTTTTCTTCTGTCAGTTTGTACTCCCTGTGAGATCCTCACTTATGTAGCTAATATTGAAGACTTCTTCAAAAGCAGTAGACAGCCTCTGCCCTTACTAGGCACTGGACAGTACTGAAAGTGAGTACTTGGTTTTTGTTATTTTATATTGTATTAGAACTTGAAATTTCCCAGTTCATTGTTTCTGCCTAATTTTTAACAGACAAAGAAGAAAATTACCTGGAATCTCTGAGGCCAGTTATTAAATGTAGGTACTCCAATCCCTATTTCTTGTCAGACAGAACAATACAATTTATTCTGTCAATATATTACTTAAAACCCAAATGAGCCACATCAAAAAACTGACCTTTTTTTAGAGTGAAGTACACTTTGTATCCACTTCATTTCAAATGTTCTCCTGTCTAGCAGTACAACAATACTTTCACAGAAAAAAAATTGACTACTTTGACTCACAATCAAAATCTTATCAAATGCCACAGAAGATTCAGGCCAAGTGTTTGTATTTATTGTGCTTGATTACAGATCAGTAGGAGATAAAAAATTACTCCTACCTCTTATATCCAAGCCATACTTTTCTTCCTAACATAGATGTTCACAGACAAGGACCCAGGTGAAATGTTCTCATAAAAATGGAAGGGGCAGCACACATTGGCATGACAGCAACTTAACCTTTATACCCTTTAACTTAGAGGCATACTGAAAATACATTTTGACTCAAATAATATGACAGATGTAGTCAGAAATGTTTAGTACAGAGAAAATTTGGGCTGGTTCAAAGACATATTTTTGAGCTTACACCTATATTTAACCTTGTCTAAATTCAGACCTTTGTGTTTAGTAATTATCCATGAATTTCCCAAAGGTTTCCACTCCTTTGATAACATTGCAAATATCAGTTTGCAGAAATAAACTCCTGCTTACACTGTAGGTATAACCAACATAACTTTGAGTTTGGTTTGGGACATCTCATCTGTTAAATGCTCTGTATCTCCTGCAGGAACCAATACTAAAAAAACTAGACATGAAAGTTCCCTCCTCTCTTGTAATCTGCATATAATTTTCCTGGGTAGTGAATGGGATTCACCTGTGCAGCGTCTGACGCCGAAGCCATTATGGTTTCCCTGAAACCAGTATACTTATTAAGTGTATAGAGATCTCTTTTCCTTCTGTACCATGAAGAAATCATTGCTTTTGAGCTCCTTGGTATCTTAAAACAGATATAGATTTATTTAGGTAAATAAAACTCAAAAATTCTCGGGGTGCTCTCATAATTCAGGAGAGGGTTTTAGGCCAATTATAAAACCTTGGTGCAAGATTTTGGTTTTTTTTTTATTTTTTTTTTTGCCACAATTACTTATAATTAGGACTAAATTTAGAGAAGAAAAGCCAATTTAAATTCTGACTTCTCCACAGCTTTATGGAAAACACTCCGCTTTTGCTGTGACATATAGGGTTAACAGAAAATCAACAAGGAGAAACTGATGAGCATGTGCTAAGTGACAAATGTTAATGTGGTAAATAATCTATTTCAAAATTCTAGTGGTTTTAAAAAATATTTCCTCTAGAAAAATAACCTACCACACTAAAAAAGTTAACTGAGAAAGCATGGCTGAACAAGACTTGATTTCTACATGTGAAATATGATAATATTTTACAAATGTATCAAGGCAAACCATCATTACTATTTGATATGTATCCAGGAATGATGCTACAGAAGTTCTGCCTACCTCTGGTTTTGGTTAGCAAAATTTAATTTTGCCTATAGGCAATATATATTTCAAAGTATGTCAATTATACTTAAGACACATTAATGCATTTTTAGTGTAATTTCTGTGTCAGTGAAATTATTGCCTGCTCTCCCCTCCCCACCCCCCATTGCTGTCACATATAACTATAACCACATGGAAAAGTAATATTAGGAAACACATTAAAGATGATTTATCAGCTGGAAATAGGAAAGAGAGCCAAGAGCAGGTGATGAACTCTTCAGAACCACTGCATTAAGCTGAGACAGAAAAGGCTGCTCCATTATGTCAACTGACCTGAAATATATAATCAATTTGGACCAAGTTCCATTCTCATTCACTCTAGCCTAATTACATATTATTTAAATGGCATTACTCCGGATTTCTACTTACACAAGTGATCGTCAGAATTTGGCTTTTATTTGGCCCCACAAGAAAACATGATAAAAGAGCCTCACAGAAATCATGACTCACTAAGGCTCCAGGAATGCACTGCTTGCTCTCTTTCAAAGGCAAGGTCTTAACTTACAGCCTTTACCTTTGTTTGCAAGTGGACCAATGTGTTTTTAACTGGAGTTGCTCACTCAGGTAGGATTTAGAGGTGAAAGGTAAAATAAAAGAAGTCCTAAATCTCCAAACTTAAAAATCAGCCCTGGGTAAATGAACTCTACAAGTTTCTTGGGGCTGCTTTAATATGCTCAAGGAAAAGAGGCTGCTTAACAAGTAGTCTGGCAAATCCTGTATCAGCTGCAGTTTCCAGATAGAAGTAAAGCACAGTCCCATGTCGAGCACATTACAGTACCTAATCTGGCAGTCACAATAGGTGACTGATGCAAGATTCTCTCCCAGCAGAAAAAGTATTTGACATAGGAGGTTACTTAGCAACATTTAGACAGAGGCTAAAATGACAATAGGATGGAAGTTTAATAAGGGACTACTAGGGGCCCAGAATTCAAGACTGACCAAAATAACAGGAGGAAGTGAAAATGGTGTCTTTCCACATAGCCAAGGCTCCCACAGGGGATTTACTAATAAGGAGGATAGCCCAAATCTCTTCTTTGGACTCCAGCTGAATTTGGTCAGCAGTGGCTGTGATGGGAACCTGCAACACGCCCTTCAGCCCAGCTGTCCTAGTGAGGCACTTCCACCATCCTTTTCATCTACTTTCAGGTCATCCCTGAGGTCAGTAAAAGAGGCAACTTGTGTTCAACCCTGCACCATGGAAAAACCCCATATCTTGAATAGATTTTCCTTTCCTGGTAGTCCAGTGGTTAGGCTTATCCATGTGCTTAACCCACCACTTTCCTTGTCTTGAACCTGTAGCTCAGCAATACATGCAAATGTTCACTCACACAGTGATTAACCCTGGGAAAGGAGACAGTATCAAAGAGAATATCTTTTAATGATTCCTTTAGTCAGAAAGGAAACCTGGGGATTCCTCTGCTACATTCTGTGGAAATCTGACAAGCAAAGCACTCCTTTCACACTCTGATATTCACTGGCTCAGTCTGATCTCAGTTACAAGGATGTCACAAGACCAGAATGCCATTACAATCAATTATTTAACAAGGAGAAAAATCACAGATCTGGTCTGTCATGGACTCTTCTGCTCCATATGTTGTGCTGAACTGCAATAGCTTACATTGCTAAATGGTCATTTATCTTTTTGGCAGAAAGATACAAAATGGCCTCCCAAAAGGTAACAAAGCATTGCCTAAAGAAAAGATTTTCCAAAGGCTACAAGCAGTAAACAGACCCACTTTCAGGGTTAAGGCTTGGTGTTAGAAAGTTCAGAGCTGGTGAGGGATGCATGTTTCCTACTCCATGACCAAATATTTAAATGAACCTTCACGTTCAAAAGTTTAAGCAGTCAGTTTAAAAAATTGTTTTGCTTACTTCATGTGTTTGAACAACCACACTGAAAAAATCCCTTTCACTTGAATAAGCAGCTGATAATTTTTCAGAAATAAATACAAGCAGAACTTGAATTCTAAAGGAGCTGTATGTGGTAATCAACACATTATTCAGTGTAATGAGAAAATCATCTCTGTTTTCTAGAAGCATTAGATGATTGCATGATAATGGTATTATACTTTATCAGCACCGATACATCATCTGTGTAGGTGTACTCAGGAAAAAAGTTGTTCCTGTTAAAAGCATGGGCAGTGCCTGGCGTTCCAGGGCTGTTAATGTTCCCGAAATATCTCCCAAGTCAATTTGCCAGTCCCATTTTTCCGATGATGCAACTATTTATCTCACATGACTAGGTCTATAGAAAGGTCCCCGACGAGGAGAGGCGGCCGTGCTGCCCGCGGAGCGCGGCACCAGCTCCCCGCAGCAGCGCCCTCGCCACCGCAACTTCGCTGAGCTGCCGGACAAGCCCGGGCTGAAAAGGTCTGGTTTACCTAGGGGACCGGCTCCTCCTCCTCCCCATTTTTATACTACTGTGGGGTTAATAGCTATGTCGTGTGGGGTCAGGGAAGACATCTGTGTCTCAGATAATATGCTTACGGTGATTACCACACATAATTGACTGACCTTCCCTCATTCTTTTCCTGCTGCAGGCCATGGCTGATAGGGTGAGATGCTCCAGAGGAGTTTATTTTCCATCACACACTATTGTGCTGCTGAGCAAATATTTTAGCAAGCGTTGAATGAATCACCTTTCAGACTTGGGGTTTGACAGTTAAAATATGAAGGCTGTGACCAATCTAATAATATTAGATTTTAAATCAGCTTTGGGAGAAAACATGGAAAAATCCTACTTAAAATCCATTTATAGATACCTATTAAAATCCTGGTTTGAGTGGTGAAGTCACCATAAATTTTTTTGAGATTTCTTTTTCTTTCTTTTGCTCTCTCTGCAGGCTTCATCTTCCTACCTCACTTGGAACATTTTGAGCTCTTGAGTGGGTTTGTCTCAAAAAGTATCTGCAGACCTGGGTGTAATAAATAAATAAATAAACATTTGCACACTGCAGGAGCCAAGCTTGTAGGTAGGAAATGCTGAGGTCTAATTTAAGATCCTAACTTCAAGAGAGAACATTAGAAAACCTTTTAAGTTCATGGGGCTGTGCTATAGAAATACATGACTGTGCTGGACTATTCTGCATAAACATGTATTTCATTTTATAGCTGACAAGAAATAAGAAAAGCCCTCTCACCATTCAGGAACAAAGCAATATTTTTCCCACTTTATATAAAAGAAGAGCAAAATTAGCTTTTATTTTCAATATACAATTACAAAAGGAGTGGAATAAATGTAAGAGATCTTTTTTAAAACACTGCCAAATGAAAGCTTCATTTGAAACATTAGGATTTTAACTTTCTAATACTGTTTAACTCTGTTTTATCTATCTATCGATCCAGACACATTATATTCCCACAGGAAACAATCTTTATATATATGAATATATGTATATGTCTCAGGTTAGATTGTGGGTGATTAAAGCTCTGTACCAGGAATATTCATTTCTCTCAGGGAGACCAGGCAATACATAGAGATGTCTGTGCAAACACACACACATACACACACGCATACCTACTTTCTCCCTCCTTTTAAAACCCTTTTGTCACATGGAAAATAATATTTACCACACACCACCAGTGAGTCCTTATGGCCTATCCTCAGAATTTCAAACTGCAGCAATTTCAGTGGGAATTAATGGGCGGAATGATATGATACATTGAACAAATACATCTGTTCTTGCTCCTGTGGCTGAAAGCTAACATTTGTGCAAATGAATGTTCCAGCACTACAGCCAAAAAGTGTTTCCAGCCCCAGTAGTTCCTCAGCTTTAATTTGTCCAACAACATAATCTACATTCTGAGCTGCCGTTTACAGAGATCCATTTGGAACTGCCATAATCTTTCAAACATTTAATATAATTCATAAAATGTAGCAACTGCTTAACAAGGAAAAATAAACATATTCTAAACGTATGGGTGATCTTTAGACAAATCTCAGCATCACTTCATAATTATATACTACAAGTTTTAATTAACTAAAGCTCTGAAAATCATAATGCCTTATTAAAATGCAATTAATCCTTTGATTAAAAAACAAAAAGCACAAGTATTTACAACAAAAACACAAGTAGAATAATTACAAATATCATGTACCCATTTCTTTTATTTGGGTGTCACTTATGATGTCTCACGTTCCCTTCATTAATTCAAATACACACATTATCTCAAATCCACAGCAGACTGAGTGACAGTGGCCACCAAACACACAGCACTATATCCTATTGATTTCTGCAAATCCTGAACAATGCCATTTGCATGCTTGTTTCTGTAATAATAAAGATATGCCATTCAGAATTAAAGCACCGGCCAGACTAGTGGCAACTAATTGTGTTGTGTGTAATGAGTGCAATTTCAATTTGATATAACCCTCAGCTTTTCTTACAGCACTCGCTAAGTACTTTCAAGTCTTTGTGGGGAAATAATTGATTTTTTTGTGCTGTGGGCACAAGAAAATTATTATGATCTTTTGAATAATGCCAAAGAAAGGACCATGAATGATTTAAATTGGTATATGAAGAAGGCTTCACTGTGGATTGCAGTTTGACTGACATCCTACTAATGTAGTATCTAGATTAGCAATTTTTAAGGAGGCAGCTAATATAAAACTGGTAAAACGGAAAACATTGCTAACAGGGATTTTGTATTTGTTATTCAGTGAGGAATAACAATATGGGGATTTAAGGCATGTCAGACAAACACTATACTATTACATAATTGCCCTCACTCTTTTCTTTTATGGCACATGTATTGAAGGGTATGTTTCAACTGATAAATTACACATTTAAAATATGTAGATACAATGGTACAGTACTAGGTTATCACAGCAGCTAAAGTCCATTGGTCTGTAACCACCATGCACAAAACCTTTTGTTTTGCATGATTGTGACAGAAAGGTTAGCAAACTTCCAAAAATTACTCGTCCAAAGAATTGAGATAATTGCCTTTGCTTTCAAAGGAAGGAAACCTTTTCCTAAACTGCTGCCCACACCAGAGCACCAACCTGCCTATTTTATTCCCTGCCCTGTAAGTTTTATTTAAGAATGAAAAGTCAGAAACAGGACTCAGCCACCTAAAGCAGCATCCCAAGTCAAATTCAAATCACCTCCTGTACATAACTAATTGTGGATTGTTTCAATCTGAAATGGAACTCTCTCTCTTTTCAACTGATGAATACATTTTATGCAGCAAAAGTGGTGAATAAATATGGACATTATCCACATTCCACCTTAAAATGCATACCTTCCAAATCTTATTCTTCAGAGGAGGGAATGTTGTTAATTTAGTTGGTCATAACTAAATAGTTTCTAATCTGGAGCAGGAGTCTGCTGAGAATATTGGACAGTTTAAAGGTTAATCACCATCGCCTGGTTACACAAGTGAGGCAGAACTAATTCCTCCAAAGGCAAATGGCTTGCAGTTTTATCAGCAGTGCAGATTAGAAGTGTTAATATACAGAATAGAATGGATGCTCAAGGGCCAGTTTTCCCTTATCGGCAAACTTTGCAACAGAACTCAGCTACTGCACAACCTCTGCACTTTCTATAATAAGGCCCCTCATTTTGCCTCTCGAGCAGAACTATCAAACAATCCTCCCCAAACCACTGCCACCAAAATCAGGGTATTACAGACCACAGCTAATTGGAAGATCACTATAATGAAGTAAAAGATAAAATACTTTGGCTGCTGGCCTAAAATGTGGATCAGCACAACATAGGAAGCTATCTGGCTATGTCACATTCTGAGAGATTTACATAAACAATAAACTCAAACCAACAGCCCCCAAAAATACATCTTTGTTTACAGTAAATGCAACCTAAAGCACTGGTTATAAAAACTGGGGGGATTTACATATTCAGCATTATTATTAACAGAGCAGACTCTACCAGATATATGTAACTTTATGCATGCAGTGCAAGGAGATAAAAAAAGGTAGGGTATGTAAGTACATGTGTTGTAAAACATTTACATATTTGTGTCGTTCGATGTACACTGGAACACATTTGTTACTGCAGCACATCAGAGCACACAGACTCTTGCTCGACTTTTCCAAGGCTGTTCTATGCTGAGGGTGTTTTTGTCAGAAAAAAAGAAAGGAAAGGGGAAGATCCATAAGTGTCACATGCTATTTCCCAAATAAAATGTGCTGACAGAAAATCCTACCTAAAAAGACAAGAAAAAGAAAAGGTACTTTGCATATATGCATTAAGGAGAAAAACAGGCTAATCTGCTCAACAAATAAGAACAGTCAGTTCAGGGAGAAGTCATATAAAATATTTTAGTAATCATCTTTGTGTAAGAAACCTGGGGAGAATGAGCATACATTTTGCAAACACTGAGCCTGAGCCTGCTCCTGCTGAACGAGTGGGGACTTCTCCCACTGACAGAAGTGGGCTCTGGATAAGCTCTGTAAGTTCTCTTGCAGCTCTGTTAAAACTATCCAGGCTGTCCTCTCTGTACATCTCCTGAGTCACACCATATCAAACCTTTGCCCCATCCATCCGGTTTCTTTACCCCATGTGGGCTCCACGTGAGGAAAATATTTCATTTCAGGACACCAAGTACTTAAGTCCCTTTCAAAGCTAAGTTCAGTTCAGGAGGGAAAGGCAGAATATCATTAATTGACTTATTTTCCTAAAATAAAGGGCTGTTACTTTTAACGTGAGAAGTGTAGCACTTTAACCAAACATAGAAAATCTGATTCCTTCTAAGAGCTCCCCAGAGGAAGAAGTATTCTTTTAGAGAGAAACAACTTTTCCTTGGTTGTGAGCCTCTAGAATATATGTAACACTGTCACACCTTGCCCAGAGAAGCAGCAAAAGAACACACAAAAGATTAGACAATAGACCATTTCGCCTTAAATATTACCTACTACAATAAATATGTTAGAAACCGGAATTGAAGAACTACAAAACCTTGTTAGCTAGCAACAGAAAACATCAGCTCTCACATATATTTTGATGTTGTTTAAGAATAATTTAATTACATACACTAAAGTATAACCCCACGGACATGAGGTGTAACACAAGTCAAATGTAGAAATTGCCTTTTGAGAAGGATTTGTGCTCGGGCAGACTGTGCCTATCACTTAATATATCAGAATATAAAAACACCCCTATCTAGATTCACAGTTAGTTATCACTAATTGTAACCAGAGCAAAGATACTCTCAAATCCTCACAGTTCAAAACAAAAAAAAGCCTCATTGTCATTATACCCTAGTGGCATCATGTCACCATCACACCCACCTCCCCTCCCTTCCCAAAACGTGGGTAAAGTTGAGTTTTACAGGGTCTTCTGAGAGTCTACAGTTCTGCAGAGTGTATAAGGTGCATATCTCCACCAGCCAAGGAGCTATCCATCAGCTCCAAGGCTGACACCCTCCTGATCCCTCAGGAACATCAGTTCATCTTCACTGATATAGAACCACACAAAAAGGGAGATGGCTTCTATAGCAAGAATCATAATAATTTAAGGGAAAAGAGAAAAATTCTTTTTCAAGTAGTGGAGTGTAGACATTGCTGGCTGTCAATGGAACACCCCATCATAAATAAAACACAGCTGAAGTTTTAGCTCTAGTATTGTGGTGTAGCTGGATGTAGTGCATTGCAGAGATCTAGTCCTGAGAAGAAATTGAATACAGAGCTTCATCACCAAGTAGATTAGATGAAAACATTCGTAGCTACTGCCATGGGCACAGAGAGAAATCATTATGGACTCTAAAGAATTTGCAGATTGAGACAGATCATACTAAAAGCTTGAAAAATTTCATTAAAAGTGAACGCTAATGACTGGTACTGACAATCCCCTTCCCTCACGTGGGTCTCACCCTCTCACCAGCTAGAGGGGGGTCCAGCACCATCTTACCAGTAGGTTCAAAAACTTCTCCAACACTTTGTGTTCAACATTTTGTGTTCAACACTTTGTAAAGGTAACAAAGTTTACTATCACTCCAAGAAATCACACTACTGCTCCCAAAAATTAGGATTATAGAGTTCACTCTGACTGAAACAATCTTATTAAAACTTCTCACTGGAAAAACAGCCAGTAGCCATTATCATAATCAGATGATGCCAGTGAGAACTCATAAGTTTTCAAGAAACAGGAGCAACCTATTGACCAAACAAGACATCCTTTGAGGGACACATTACACCTACTAACAAGTGACTGAACATCTTCCTCCCTACAAAATCCACAGATACACTTGGAGAAAAAACCCCACAACATGTTAGGAAAACACGCAGATGTCTGAGAAGCAAAGACAATGAAACCAACACAAATTGACAAATTAAGGACTTTTATCTCTTATGGAGTATTTCAAAGAATCCTTTATTTTCCTGTCTATCCAACGTGAGGAATAAAATTAAAGACAACATAGAATAAAAGTAGAGGCTATAGAGGAAGGTATCTGTTGAGCACAGGCACCAGTGTCTTCTTTCTGCTCACCTATGTTTGTGGGCAGCATTGCTCGTTTGTAGATAGCATTGCTGCTCACCAAGCACTAACATAGCTCTGGAGGGATTAATCATGTCCTGGCAGGAGGCTGTCCAAAACGACCCATCAGAGATTTCTGTCTTCACAATTTCCAACTACAGGGTCCTTGGAGGCCAGTGATTTGAACCTAGTGATTCAGAACAGCAGGAGATACAGCTGGTTTCAGTAGGCACAGAAAATATTCGCTCTGTCTAGCCACTGTCCTTATACAAGCCCTGTCATAAGAATATTCAAGTGCCTTTGTTGTTTGCAAGCACTCAGAGACAGGAAGGTTTGTTGTATATATATCGTTGCATTTGGTTCATTTTGCACATCCAGCAAATATGGGGAAATATAAATGAGGGGCGTAATCTCAGGAAGTTAATTATATATATGTAATTATAAACAATGGATATATTTCATTAAAAGAAATGGAAGAGAAAATGTTTGAAAACTTGAGGAAGACTGATGCAAGAATCTCTTGCAGTCTCATCTGAGAGCAATCTAACTGGAATTTGCCACTGAATGCATATACCATTTCATGTCTGCATACTCCTTGGCAAGGCTGAAAAATGTCCACGGGCTTCTGTCAGTTGTTCTCTTACTCAGAACTGCATTGTCATTCAAAGGTAATCCCATATTTCTTTGCCCCTAGCACCCTGCCTGAACAGTTTAAGTATCTCTTCATTGAACCCAGAGGCTACTCTTTTATCAAGAGTTTATTAGTGTTCTACCCTGCTAGACCCACTCTTTTTTTTTTTTTTTGTCTCAGATCACAATGTCTGCATAGATATTTTAAAGAAAACATGACAATATTTTGAACACATTCCCACTTCTTCTCATCATATAACTGTAAATCACCAGATAGGTTCTAGAACTATTGTATTAGCAAAGATACAGAGATAGCATCATCCCTAATGACATTAATCACTTTTTTCCACAATATCCAGATGCCCTGTTCCCATTTGGCAACAGCTATAAGTGTACATAGCCTCGAAGGGAGACTGGGCAAGACCACAGGGTAGAAAAGCACAGAGGGTTTTTAAACACTTTGGAACTCCATCCATTTCAGGAAATTCTTTAGCCACAAGTAGCTGAAAGCTGGGAGAATACTTAGGGGGAGGCATCAGATATGCAAGGCTGGTTGTCTACTCTTCCCTGCATACCCACTTATGGCTATTGTTGGAGCCAGGATATTGGGCTACACTGACCTTTGTTCTGAACCAGTATGCTTCTTATGTTCTTATTATGTTCTTATGTTAAGCAGGAAAAGAATTTAGCCTCTGGATAACACCCGGTTGTGCTTGAATTCAGCAGCAGAATTCCTTTTCATTGTTTCAGATTTGAAAAATTAATTACCAAAAAGAATAAGTGTGTACACCAGTACATGAAGTTGCATGGGTACCAGACATAAAAGATTAATTTTTTTATGATTAAGAACCTCACAGGATTTTTTTAATACCTACATGGATGGGGATTTTTTCACCCTGAAAAACATGTAAGCCGACCCCTGCTCCACACTTCAGCAAAATTCACTGTTGTGAAGGTATTTTAAATAGGTCTCTGTACCATCCACTTAAGAAGGATTCCGTAGCAAGAGATTTTAGGCAGAACAGTCCGGTTCACGGCTTTGCAATCTTCCTCAGAATATGTATGATTCCTTAGATCTTTAGATCCAGACTTTGGCAATTTACTTTCAGCTCATAGAGTGGTATTGCTGGTTTATAATTTTTTCTGAATTATGTCATTTTGTAATGACATGATTTTAAGTCTGCTCAGATGGAACTTCAGCCCTCTTCATTGAAATTTTTTGGAGAAGCAAAATGAGTTTTGGAAATGCTTTGAATCTCTTACTGATTATCACTGTCTACAACCAATTCTGTTCTACAGATTCTACCTGGAGAGGTAAGAATTTAGGCATCTCTAGAAGTAAAGATCTACACAAGCACTGTGAATAAATTCTTGGCTATGTTGAAGACAATAACAACTTGCCTCAAGTGTCAGAATGCCTTACAGAAGGTTTTAAAAAGATACAGAAAAAGTGCAACAGAAAATACACAAACCTAAGTGCACAATAGGGAATTCTGGGTCATATCTTAAAATGGACTCTCAGACATCATTACATGCCAGCAACACATCAGGAATTTATTTCCTCCACACATCACAGTTTGAAGCTGGAGAAAAACCTTGCATAGCTGCTTGTTTTGGTGGGACTATACAAGCTGAAGTGAAATCAGACAAAACCACATGTAAGAGCAGAAAGACAGAAGAGGCTTAATTCTAAGTGTTTCTGAGCTTGGCATAGGAATAAGGAAATAAGAACACGATGAATATTAATATTTAGATTGCCTGTGCATCAAGAGGCAAAACATCTTAGAAAAGCTACCTCTGCTGTGCATATCAACCTCTTATTCTTTGATGTTTTGTTATTCAAACAGTAGTCAGATAAATATACACAAAAAGCTCAAAAACCTACAGTATTTCACAATGTCACATCAAGTGAGGGATTCTTTTGATTTTTTTTCCAGACCTGCTCATGTGCACAATTTCTTTATGCCTCATTTGCTATAAAAATATTGGTCGATGAACAATGAATAAGTAGACATATTTCATTGTGTAACCGAGAGTGAACTCTCTTTTTAGGTTTGTCTTCATTTTGTAAGCCCATATATCTTAACCTTCATAATGCCCGTTTACATGAATAGAGTCAATTTATTTACTGGAATGTATTTGCAGAGTTATTTATTTACACTTTTATAGTTACAAAGCCAGATATTTACTATAGTTGATTTGTGAATAACATTTCCCAGAAACTTCATACATGCAGGAATCTGATGTGCTCTGTTTCAAGACATGCCTAACTTTGACCACATCAGTAGGACTGCTCTTCTACTCACAGCTAATAAAGCACCTTCTGAAGGTGTAAGTTCATGAGGTAGTGGCAGAGATTGTTTCAGTTTTTGAAAGTCCATGATTTCTGTCACCTCCTCCAACATGAGAGGCTTAATAGAAAATGTGACTTTATATGAACAAATACAACTGATTTATGGGAAACCCACAGAAAAAACACGTACAAAGTATAATCCAGAACATATCTTTTTAGAAAGAAATACTATCTTAAAACGACTTCATATCCATGTACTTCCATTAAACAAGCCCCAAAGAGAATTATCAATATTATCTGACACTATAACAGAATTAATCAGAATGTGAATGAGCTTTACACACAGCAGAGAAAATAGAGTGATACCAAATGTTGTCTGCTGTTGTTGACTAAGTCAACAGGTAAAGCCTACAAGCTGGTTAAACATCTGGAAGGAGAAGGTAGCATTTGCATGGAAGATGGATATGATTGCAAGAGTAAAATAATATATTTCTTAGAAAAATATAACAAAAATGAGCTGGCTCATTCACCAGGCATTGCTGGTGAGTGCCACTAAGGCACTACTTGGAGCAATATCTTGTTTTCTTTGCAGGAGTTCTCACAGATACTCTAAAAGTACCTGCCCCATATTTGATATTTAATAAGTAACAAGGAAATCCAGTTTCTTGAAGCATTTCTCCTCTCCAGCTCCATTTCCATTCTGGCCAAAAGACTGGAATATTTTATCTGGCAAATGCATAATGACTCACTGGCTGAACCTCATGAAGGTGAGGTAGAGTTAGATGCTATGGAAGGGAATGAGAAGTATGACTTGGCTTTCTGCTCATCAAAAAAAAAAAAAAATGAGCCGTTTGTCATTTGTATTGGCAGCCTGGCTGTGTGTTTAGGTTTTAAAGTAGTGTAAAACTGGAAGGGAACAAAGGAAAGCTGAACAACTTTATGAAAGCTCCCAGACTTGTTAAAATACAAGTTCCAGTCCTTCACTCTGTGGTGAAAGGACAGGAACTTCTCTCAAGGACAAACTTTGTTGGTATTGTGTAACCTTCATCATCTCTAACTCAAAGCAGCCTACCCAGTCAGAAACTGAAATTGTTGCAGTATGACAGGTTTGCAAAACAGTTTGCCTCACTGGGATTGGTGCTGGCCACCAACCAGTTTCCTTGTGGCATTTAAGGTTGTTGACTTAAAACCATACTGGCAATTTATCAGTGGGGGAGGGAGTTGAGTGGGAGGTACCTTTCTGCCCCTGTTGACAAGACTCAGGATGGAACATGCTCGATAACACATTAAAGAGTAACTTGGTGCTGCCCACGTTGCCTCTCATCAACACGGTGACTACATCCACCCTAAGAGCCCTAAATGGCATTCTGCTTGTCAAGAGGTTGCCTCCCTCCTGTTTAAATGGGGCAGTGGTAATCAGTGAGGATGCTTAGCCTGGAAGAGAATATGAGATCAGGTACCTGGACTCAAAAATTCTTTCTCTCTAGAGCAGATGCCCACAGCCAATAAAATCACAATAAATCAAATATACATTTTTTAGAAGGTTTTAGAGCCTTTATATTATGAGGGGGTTTAAAATTCCAACCAAGACCAAAATACACAAATATTTTTTAGTTTTGGGCCACCTAAATTTAAAATATAAAGTAGATTTCACTTTCAGTTAGTTAAGATGCTTCATTAATCTTTAACTTTTCATTTTCACATCATTCTACAGTACCTAAGACAATATTTAAAGACATAAAAAAAATGTTTGGAGAGAGGAAAGTGAAAAGTCTGTATTCCCAAAGATATCAAAACAAGATATTTTGACAATGCCAGGAAATTTTAATCAAAGTTTTTTGTCCAAATTCTCTTGTAAGGAAATGACATGATTTCATTTAGTATTTTGATTCTCACTAATTGCATTTACTTTAGTAACACATTACAAAGAATGCATAGAAGGATGAAACAATGCATACTTATCAAGTAAAATGCCGGCTTATTGTAACCTATTCTATCAGCAGAAGTACAGCTCATCTCCAGGTAAGATTGCTCTGAAGAAATACTCAGCAGAAGAAAGTATGCCATAAAAAGTAGGAGAAGAGAACTGGAAAAAGTAGAGCCTTATGATGAAACATATGGAATGAAAACATTTGGCAGATATCAGTAGTGGGCTATTTTTTGATAGAGCTGTTAGGTTTCTCTAGCTTGAGAAGACAAACAGTTTGGCTAATAGTTACACGTGCACATTGAAATTAACATATAAGCATCAAAAAAGCATTGCACTGGGGTTTTTAACCAAAGATGGAATCTCATTAAAGCTGTCAAACTATGAGAGGCCCAGCAGCATTGCTGTCCCCTTCCAAAGACAGGCACTTCACCCTTCCCTTCTTGCAGTTTCCTCCACATAGCAGGAGTACACTGGAGGAGTTGAGGATTCTCCCAGTGGCTGGGACCAGAGGTTTTCCACCAGTAGACGTCATAGTTACAAGCTATTCTGGATGTGAAAGAACCAGTATAGGAGGACAGACAATGGGAAAAGCAAAACAAATCTGACCTGGAAACACCACACTATCCCCGTGGAAGTCTTCTTTTTCTCTGGTATCAGACATTGGGAGTGAGAGTTGTGCTGACTTCATTGACAGCAAGAGTTTTTAATTCCTGAGCACAGAAGTAAATTAAAATTTTAAAGGCCAGTTATAATAAAGAGAAAACTACAGCAATGTGTTACTGTGTTTAACATCTCTGTTCTCTGACTAGCACAGCAAAATTAAAGAATATTAAAGATCTTTATATTTCTATCACAGCAGTGCAAAATTTAAAACAATAAAACAACAAACTGCTTTTTCATAAAGCCAAACTACCTTCCTCACTCTTCTCATTCCCACCTCTGAGATTCTGCTTGAGTTCATCTTTACCTTGACCTTGCTTCTGCTGAAATCCTCGTTCACATCTTAATCACTTCACATCTTGAATACTGCAATTCCTTCTACAGTCTGTCTAAATCGAAACTCTCTCTAAATGTCAAGAGGTCCAGAACAGTGTAGTCAGATTAATTTCTTGCTCCATGCATGGATAAACAATATGATAAAAGGTGTGTTTATGTAGTAAAATTGAGAAGCTGCACTAGAAGATGAGGTGATCGTATACAGAACAGGAATGGCAGAGAACAAACATCCTGCAGCTACAAACTAGCTAATATTCTTAGACATTGCTGTGACACAATAAAATATCTACTAGAATATAAGTAGTACCAAGATCAATAAACTTGGAAATCCCAGGCTCCTCTACCATTGCAGACAACAAACATCTCCTGAGTGACTTTGCCTCCCAAAACAGTAGCACATATTTGGTGTCAAAATAGGCTCTAAGATCTTCAAAAGCACAATGCAACAGTTGTATAGGAAGATACTTTTTCTCTCTGAAGTCAAGAAGACAGCAAACTCTCCAGGATTGCTTATCCAGCCAGAAGTCAGCTTATGGCATTTTATAAACTAGGAAGAGCCAGTGTAAAGAAATGATTTGCCAGCAACAACTAGAGCAGACGTACCCTATGTCAGATTGTGCTGTTTTGCAGTGATATAGGATCCTAAAAATCAGCTGCTTCAGAAAGATTTGTTACGTAAGTTGTCCTGCTTTTCTGGAAATTTTGTGAGTTGTTCAGCACAAAAAAAAAAAAAAAAAAAAAAAAAAATAATAGATGATAAAGAAGTCCAGATGCCTGTAACTGTGCTTGAAATTGATGAAATATTGTGGCTACTTGACTTCTCTGGAATCAGTGAAAAAAACTGTGGAATTTTGCATACTGGAACACCTTCAGTAGAATAGGTTTTTATCCTATATTTATCATTATACACCCAACAGCAAAACTATTAGGAGGCAAACTTGACTCCAGCCTTCTTTTCTTAAATCATCCTGGTTTTTACCCTGCCTCTGATAAATACCTTCTAGTAACATTAATCAAAGAAACGCATCCTGACTACATTTAAAAATCCCCAAAATAATAATTTAACTCAAGAATGTAAAAGATGCTTCATCCATTGTTTCTATATACTCCAGAATCATATTCAATTTTGTAAGAAAGCATGTTTCTCACCTGAATGGCAATTAAAAACTGTAAAACTAACAAATAAATCCCTCCCTGAAACATAAACACATATCAGGAATGCTTGCAAATCAATGAATCAAAACAGCATAGTTTGGATGATTCAAATATTTCATTTAAGTAGTTTTGATACTTAATTTTTTTTCCATATTACTGGCTCAAATCAATGAAGAAAACTTTATTCTGAATGAAGAAGCAAAAAATTTCCAAGGAACAGTTCTAAGAAATAGTTTCAGGTTCAAAAATTACTGAAACGAACCTCTTGCTGAAAGAAGCACACCTCCTTCCACCTGTTTTTCAGCTGGCTTAAGAATAATTTAAAAATCCCAAGCAGTTGTATCTATTTCTACGAAACCAGTTAGCAAATCTGTTTCTGCCCACCTGTGGCTGCTTCTTCAGCCAAAATGGATAGGCCTGGAAGGGGGCGGTGACCTTGCTGCTGAAGATGAAGCCGAGTGCCCTAGAGCTGGTTTCAGCCTGGTTACATGCCCGCCTAAGCCAATTTTCAATTATTTCAGGTGCAAGTTTTAGCATGTGCAGTAGCCCTCCCACTTTGTTTCCTCTCCTCATTACCATATGAAGACTTGCATTAGATGCCCACAGGCGTTTTGCAAATGCAAGGATTTTCAATTACCCATCCTCTGACAGGCATCGTGTCATCTTTGTACGGCAGCTTTACATCCGTGAATGGGGGCTTGTTCGTCATTGTTGCCAGCAATGAATAACCGTAGTCACTTCCCTCTCCTGCAGCAGCAGCAGCAACCCATGCCCTCTTGAGTAAGCTCTGCTTTCCCTCCACAAATATTGCTGGATCTATCTGTGGTGCCAGCTGTGGGCAGGAATTTTTTCAGCAGAGGCTCTGCATTGCTTGCGGTGCATTTCATCAGTGCTGTTCCTATGTGTGCAAATGGAAAACGTAACTATGGAGCCAGCAATATCTGGGGGATTAATATGATTTCTCATTAATGAGAACTCTGTGACCTTTGGTATGGGATATATTTAGCCTGTTTGTTCTCTTTTTTTTAGGTGAAGTATATTCTGCAACATGCTGTGATTTCTGGCCTATTGATTAATGGGTCTTTCCACAACAAGAAATCTTAATCTTTCTTAATTGCCTTAATGGCCTCATGGCCTCTCTTTTATACTCTCTGCCCACTATGTTGTTGTTGCAAATGCTATTGTATCTTAACTTCATGACTATACTAAGGACTTACAGGAATCTGACTGTGAAGTCTATTGTTGCTCTTGTTCTTTCCATTCTTTAAACTCCTGTTTCAGGCTCCTAATATCTGTAGGTAATTTTTGGATGTAAATGTGCATATATTATAAAACAATTGTCCAGAATTCATCAATAAAGGAGTTGACTTTTTAATAAATTCCTAGTATACTTCTTCTTTCAGTTCCAGAGATCTGTATTGCAGACCAACAGATTTATATATATTGTTATTCAAATCTGAAATATTAAAATTCATGGCTAGTGTTCAAGTACAGTTGTGAGAATCCCAATTCTACAGTTCGTAGAAGACTTGAGTAAGTCTGCCCTGGAATGGTTTGCTATGATATGCAGAATAAAAGATGAGGAGTCCACAAATAAATATCTGGTTTGTGTCTCTGCTCTCTCCCGGGGGTTTACTTAGAAACAAAAGAAGTGATGAGCTTCTGAAGGAGCTATCAGATTTTTTTACAGTACATGTCATTTAAATTACATGATGTCTGGGGCAGTAGTATTTGTTGGTCACTGTGTTTTATTTGCACTGTGAAATAGAAAGGCAGAAGAAAGACCAAGTAAATGACAGCAGGCAGTTTAGTCACTTAATTTTCAACCTACTCTTTCTCTACATGAAGAGGTGGAATGCCAGCAGAAATATATGGACTGCCTGTCCATAGTGCAACCATTAGCCCATGGGCTAAATACAGCATCATCACATGAGGCTGACTCACATAAGGGCAGAGACTTGCAGGAGATGTATCCACACAAAAGAGTAATTATAGAAGAGGTGTTGTTGACATTCATAAGTGACCCTGGGCTCAAAAATATTATCCACAAAGTCTACTTAGGGTACAATATTTTTCAAATGCTCCAAGGCAAGAAGGAAAAAGTTTAAGAAAGATTTCATCTAAGTGGTGACAGTAGTTTAATCCAAAGTTCTTTATGTGCCTGACACTAAGCTATTCCCAGCAACTTCCAAGTCTAGACCTAGTCTAGAGCCAGCTGTGCAAAAGCAAAGGCAAAACTGTGAAGGCAGCAACTTCTATGGAAATAATTTCACTCCTCTCAGAAGGGAGAAGGTAATGCACAGTAATTGCAATACCCACAAACAGCAAATCTTTAAAACTGTCAGTAGTCCAGAAATGTGTCACTTAGACCACTGTAATTATGGGAGAAAAGGTGACATTCGGGGCTGGAAAAAGAAACATGCTTGTGGTAGAGTCTTTTTACAGGAAAATGTCACCTGTTTAAAAGCTGTTCAGAATTTTGGCAAGTTAGAAATAATCATGGCTGACATTACTTGGCAAAGAGCAGATGAAAAGATCAAAACTGGATAACAGATAAAAGCAACCCAGCCCACGGTTCCATCTTTCAATTTATAATGGCAGCAGCAATGTCAAACCCTCCAAAACCTGACAACCAACATGGTATGAGGAGGGATGAAAGCAGAAGGAAAATGTCCAGGGACAAAAAGGGCCCCAAAAACCACACTGGCAATTCAAAGAAGAGAGCAATACATTTCACCCAATTAGAAAGAGACATGCGTATGCAAAAATATTATTTATTTTCTTAGTTTTGGTGGGATATTTAATGTAGGCAGCTAAGATTTTAAGACTTGTGGTTGGTTACCTCCGCAATGTTAGTCTTCATCCTTTCCTCCATCATGATGTATCACATCAATGAAAGCAAGTTTCCATCCACTGAAAAGCAGGTAAATCCAGGCCTTATAAAGCCTGTCTAAAACAGAGGCCAAATTTAAGTTGGAAGTTTGAACAAAAATTATGAGTTCAGATTTCTATCTAAATAACAGTTTTTTAGTATAATTTTGTGTACACAGTTTCCTGTAATATCTTTTCTTGACAATCTTGGTGGGCAAGATCAAGGGAAATATTCCCTTGATACCAAGGTCAAGGGAAATATTCTTAAAAAGGTCCTGATCCACACAATACTAACATTAATTTTACCTTGTCACCAGGGTGAGGCTCTGCAGATTTAGCACTGACACTGAAACAAGAGGTTTGGAGCTCCAGTAACCAAAGTCGAGAAAAGGCAGTTTTCCCAGTGATGAAGAGAAATGATCAGAAGGATGTCAAAGGAATGAGGTATTTTAATGATGTTTCACTTATGCTCCAGCCACTTATGCACTCAGTTCTGATACTTTGTTTTTAGATACTCCTCAATTTCACCTGAATTTTTTTGACACAATACGAAGTTTGGACTTGTTATACAGAGCCTCAATTGACTCAGAGAGTCTGATTATTGAATTGGTGGGTATTTTAATTCTAGTTTACCAATAATGCAAAATTAATCTTAACAACCAACTACAGGGGCCACACCAGCTTTTGCAAGGGTAAGGTTTTTTCCCTATCTTTTAAATTTGAGTATTTCTAAAATGCTTGAAAAGTCTTTCTATAGCAGAGTCCACCCTGGGAACACTGAAAATTTTAAGTTTGATATTCGCCTTTTATTTTCCCTGATCTACAGAAAACTTACTCTTTTGTTTAATTAAAAAAACCATGACAGTATCTTACCCAACCTAATAAAAGGTGATTGAGAAAGCAGCTGCAAAATATAAAATAGCTGTTTATGGCTACAGCTACCTTTCTCTGTTGAATAGAATGGATCAGCTCTGTATAAAACATCTCGGGGAAAAAAAACCTTGTAAAAAGGGAGCCCTGGCTAGGTGGGAGCTAAGATGCAGGAAATCAGGACATTAAGGAATGTTCAGTGCTCAGTGCTGAAATGGGGGTTTTTTGTGTGGTTTCATTTGTTTGGTTTGGTTTTTAGTTAATGATATTTTCAGGAAAGAAAATACAATTTGTGACTAGCCTTGGCCTTTGTATTTATTTGCCCTCCTGGGACTTGGGGAAAGGCTGGCACTTTCTTTAACCATAGAGCTCAGCACCATCTCATGGAGCCTCTCAGGTGAATCTCCAGATGCCAAGCATAGCTCTCTCTTGTTAGGGTACTGTGGAAGTCTGGTGTAGTCAGAGCAGTGCTAGCTTTTGATCTGTAGCCATCCAGGTGATGAAAATCTTGTCTGAAATCTTCTCTTAAAACTTCTTCCACAGGTGAAGCACATTTGTAAGGAGGTCCATAACTACAGCAGAAATTGGATACCAACAGTACTAAGTCCTGGCCTTATTGAAGTCAACCTACATTTTCCGCAGATTTTATTGTGCCTCAGGTATTCATTGAATCTCGGGGAAGTTTTATCTAGCAATAGCATCTCTTTGCTGATCTTTGTGACAGTTTTAAAGGATTTTTTTCAAAAAGAAGTTATCCAACAACCACAATTATGGTCACATCAAACACCTACCAGCATCTACGGAAATAACAAACCAGAAAAGACATATCACTTACTTCCTAACCTCAAGGTTATACTATGGCACATCACACTTCTGTATCCTTGCCCATATCCTAATTCCTCCAACACCTATTTAAGTGCTTAATTTCACTAACATAAAGAATCTTGGTGGATCCACCACTGACATACATCTCAAGGAAGTGGAGGCAAGGGCTTGTGTCTGGACTTAAAACTTTTGTCTTTAGGCACATTCCACTGTTGCATGTGATGCCTTAGGTTTTAACTTTTATATTTTCTCAAATCCTGTACTGCCTACTGTAACTCTGAAGTTCCTTGTAGCTCATTAGCTGCTGCTCTTTTATACTAAGACAGACATAACAAAGCCTCTCAGGCTCCAAGGACACCCAGACTGTCCTAGGCCCAAAAGTGTAAGCCTTCATCTTGGGGAGGGGGGGAAAGATTGGGGAAATTACATAATCAGCTAAAGTTTTAGTTGGTGAATTTGTGCTGATATGCAAATGGACCAAACCTGTAAAAGTGTGAGGAACTCGTGACCTGTTGTCCATCTTGGGATCCACTGAGGCAGGGGAGCCTCTGGGCCCCCAGGGTGTACCTTTGAGGGCCTTTCAAATAAATGTCTACCTTTATTCCTTTATTCCTGTCTAGTCTCTGTTTTTAGGTAGTCAAATAAGGCATCACATGTGAATCACCAACTATGGCAGCAGGACAAAACTGTGAAGGTGCGAGAAGAGAGTTATTCATCAGATGCTGTGAAAAGAAAACTGCAGAATTTAAAATTAGTTTGCTCACAGTCTGTAGGATGCTATTCCAAGTGGAACTAACAAAAGAGAGCCAGAACTACAGCTCCACCAAGATCAGTGCCTGGATAGCTCTGTGCTGCACCCACAGATCTACCAGAGTCAAAGATACCTTTGCTCAAGAATGTTTCAAGAAAACTTAAACCAGTGGAAGTGAAGAGCAAAAGGGACGTGTATTACAGCTACAACATTGCACATCCTCAGGGCTGGAACTTAGGAGACCTGAAGTCTTAGACTGAACTTGAATGCTGCCACTCTGATGCAAAATTAATGTGGAGGGTGCGGAAAAAAAGCCAGTAGGAAGCTCTGGAACATAAAGAGATATGTTACCTTTAGCATTCAGTTTGCATTAGCCTTTTTCTGTTCAGCTGGCCATGTATCTTACTTAGAGTAACCTTTTATTGCCCAAATCCACCCTCTCTGAAATCTGTGTAAATGCTATCATTAAAAGCTCAAGTTCATCAGGGTGCATGGGTGCATACATGGCTTTCATTACAAGTCATCTCCTTGATTTCCGTGAAGCTATTTAGATACTTAGGCGCAATTGTATTCTTAAAAACACTCAGAATCAAGCCCTAAGTCAATTTTCTTTTGCCTTCTTCTAAACAACATCACAGATATATTCTTTTCTTTGGCTCCCTCTCTCTTACCACATGCCCTTTAAACTTACCATCCTGTCTGCAGTGCACTAAAATGTCTACAGACTCACCAGCATTTCTCCTCACATTTTCTTCCCCTTATTTTTTCTGAATCCACTCTATTGTCTAATGTCATACAGTTCCTCTGACTTGTGTCCTCTACTCTGGGCCTTAGGTAGCCTCTCATGTTTTTCTCCTACTTTTGAAACAGTGTCCCTGGCCTCTGTCTTCATTCAAGTAGCCTTCCAACCCCTTTTGACCATCATTATTATTTTCCCCATTTCAGTTCTTCATAAAAAGGCAAAAAAAAAAGGAACTACATGATGCATGAGTGTATCAGAAGTGCTGAGACTCTTCAGAAAATTGAATTATCTTAATTTTATTCTTAGAAATAATCAGTGTACTAAAATTGCTGAAATTTTTCAGGGTCTACTTAAAATTATATTTTGATAATATAGATTTTGAGATAGCAGATCCCACTTGATGAATAACAGCATCCAAGCTCTGCCTGAATCAAAGAAATGAAGTCACAAACCTCCTCAGAATGTACCTCAAAACCACAGAAGATAAATGTCATGAAGTAGACATGTAGAAATGTAGAAAAACAGGAAAAGGAATAGACAACAGAAATTAGAGTCCTCTTCATGAGAGGACTCTAATTTCTGGCTATGTGATGGCTCTTATGAAATTCATAGCCCTGCAGAGTAGACACACACCATGGAGACACAAATAGTTTTGATCTGATAGAGGGAATAGTTGTTGGGTGCAATGATAGGAAATGCAATAAGCAACTTCTCCCATTTTTGACAACTCAGATGTTGTGTAGAAAGAAAGTATTACAATAATTTTAAAGCCAAATAAGTAGGGCAAAGAAGGGCTTCTCCATACTTTTTTGATAAATTTGCCATGTAACCTCCAGGCTCACTTAAATCTTTCTCTTTCATCTTTTATAGAACAATTTATTGTATCCCACTCAGATGTCTACCTGGCCTTATCCTGGAGACCCCAGGGGATTTCACAAGAGGACTTTCCAGATGGCAGAATTATCCCTGTGCACAAGCTGATGACATTTCTCTGTTGATGCCCACAAGGTTTTATGGCCAAGAATTTCTGGTAATTTATAAAAAAAGCTGTAACATTAGTTTTAAAGGAAATAACTTGCACTGGAGTCTAACTACATTTGCTAATTTTTGTACCAGCAGCTAGTATGGAGCTGGAGGAAGGCTAATTTCTCTTGCCAGAAAAGAATGGCTGCTTTGTGGCAGCCCTTCTAGCCCATACAAGATTCTTCAGAAATGCTGGCCTAACCCCATAAAAAATATTTCATATCAGTAAAAAATGCTTTGAGCATTTTACTTCCAGCAGGACAGAATAACATGTTATGTGAAAATCATTTACTGAATCTGTCCACCTATTTTCCCTGCAAAACATTTGCTAATCATGCTGTTAAAGGGGATGAACATATTTTAGAATATTAAAATTTGATTTGGTAAAGACAAATTTTAATATTAAAGCACATATAATGACCCTTAGATTAAGCTTTTCTGATATACTTAATACCCAAGCTAAATAACTAATCCACAGAGAACAGGAGGTGCACTCAGCAGCTGAGTAAGATTACAATTTTAGGACATACTGCAGAGGACACAGGGAAACGCAATCTCATCATTTTCTTAACAATATTCACTATATATTGGTTAGTCAAAACCACCTGGCACTAAATCAGAAAAAACCCAACATCCTGCAATCACATTGAAATCGTCTCATAGGCCTGAGACCTGCCTAGTACACAACTGAGGCTGTGTGGTTTCATCCTTCAGAGAAGAGGCAGAAATGTTGTGTGGAGTGTATTTCATTCAGTGGTTTGTTTAGCAAAGCACAGGTACTGCTCTGCTTGGATATATAGCCCTGAGGGAAAAATTCCTCTCCAAGAAGATCTGGTCAATCACAAAACAAGTGGAACACAGTAATCATTAGTCACAGGTGAAAATTCAGTGCATGGTTCCTAAGGCAAAAGATTTGGTGAGGTTTTCTAAAAAATTTTCACTATTTTTATAGCAGCATGGTGTCAAAGCAGGAGAAATGGAAACAGCATCATAGAAAGTCCTCTATCTCCAAGTAAAGTATTTTTTAAATTATTACTGGATTTATTATACTTTTATGTGGACCAGGAAAGGTCATAATGAACAATCCACAATATCATATATATCGACTAATACGAATTTGCCAAAGTATTCAAATCAGTATATATGCATGCATCTCTATAGATATTATATTCATTCATATATTCATATTATATTCATATATTCAACAGTACACACACTGTTATGTTTACTGATGTCCACAATAACATTTTATAGTTCTTCATTAATGCCTATAACAGTGTGCACATGCACATGATGGAGAGTGAAACATTCACACATGCAACATGTGAACTGTTGCAGGGAGGAAACTCCTTTTCAAAACAATTTACCTGAGAGACATAGTTGTTCACATATTGTACAGTACATGCAAAGGCAGATGGAAAAACACAGCTAAAATACCAATTTTCTTCATTTCCTTTCACTTTCTTAACTCAACAAAATATGAAAATTTATTTGGCTGAGATTTATTTAATAAGTATTTTAAGTTCTTATATTTCCTCAGGTGTGTCTACATGAAGGAAAATAAAGCTAATTTAATTTAATTATTTGTAGGCAGATTATCTCATGAACTGCTCAGTTATGTTTTACATGTATTTTTCAACAGCCTATAAAAACTGAAATGAAAAAGGATGAAGGTTTATATTTTAAGCGTTTTTTTAAATGAATTTTTTCATAAATTATTTTCTCCTAGCTGAAAATGCTTTAATTTATTTTGATAGTTATCAGGTCTTTACAGAAAAGCATACAGAAATTAAAAAAGAAGAGTCAAAATCACTGTACCTCAACAAAAAGAACCTTCTAATGACTGCTCGCTAGGACCAAAATATGAAGTGAGATTTAAGAACATTTCAGAAGTTGCAGGCAACTTACTGTGTAATTATCAAATGGTTCAAATGATGAAATGTTGTATTAGGTGTAAATAGGCTATATATTCTGGTTATGAGATAGGTTTTTCTTTCCATCTAGCAAAGATAATGAATTATCTATGCTACGGGAGTAAAGCTAGATCCTGAATTTTAAAGAAGGTGTATGGTGGTTACTTGAACTCCTTTGCTTTCTATAACCACTGATATATTGTTTATATTCTCCAGAAGGAGAGAATTTGTATACAAGCAAATGTCTCTGTAAAAGAGCAAGGTTTCTAATATTTAGCATATCTATATCTCAGCACATTTTTTAACCTGAACTACTATTTGCTTCTTTAGGGACCTATATGGGGAAAATGGATTAAAGCAGGCAGGAAATAATGGAACTGATTTTTTAACGTGAGCAGGATCGGGCCTAATGTATTGTTAGCTTGAAGGAGAAGGAACTTGCTCTTTTTCATGTGCGTCTTAATACAGACATCTCTTCAGCTTTGAAAAAAAGATGTTGTCTTTGAGGAATTTCTGTCGTGAGTAATTTCCATATATTTTCCCCCAAATGGGATAGGAGCTCTTGGCTTGCCAAAGTAGAGTGGGATAGAAAATTTAATTCTGTGCAGAGGCCTATCCTGGGAAGCACAGCCATCAGATGGAGGTATTTCTGATGTCTACTTGTTGACACTGACCTGCACAATATCTGTGGCAGAAAATATATCAGAGAGATGATGCGTGTCCTAACCTCAGCATGCTATCACAAACCACTTGGCACCGTGAAACACACGGAGGGAGGACTGCAGTGAGGAGCACCATCGTTGCAGGGGAAACAGCAGTGACTTAAACTGCTCTCTCTCACAGAGGAGGCCCTGAAAGGCATGGTTTTTAAGCACCAGGTTTGGAAATTAATCTGCTCCTCAGCTGGGTCTGGAGCACAGGCGATGTGCTTGCGGCAGTCCGGGCGGGATGCTGGGCTGGGCGACTGCTGGGTGAGAGGAAGGAAACCAGTGCAAGTAAACCACCAGGCTCCTTCGTGCAAGTCCCCACTTTATATTTATTTTGATGAAATAACCGTATTGCAGAATTTTTAATCACTCAAAATTATCATCCTACTTTGTCACCAAAATAGCACAATAGATAATTGATCTTCTGAACCAAAACAGCACAACCCTCAGCAGTATGTTTGTGCTAATTCACAAGGGCTTTTTTTAAGTGAATTTGGGAAGCTATCTATATACCTACACAAAGGTCTTATTTTATTATTAACTGCAGTAATTTCATACTGGAACCCTAATATTACAGCGCAATTTAGTTGAAACTGTTGAACTTGTGAACTGTTAACAATACAAATAACACAATAATAGCGAAGAATCCAAACACTTAGCAGCAGCAAACTAATAATCAGTAACACTTTTATGCCAAATAAGCTACCAGGGAATTAGTAATTTCGCCTCACCGCAGCACCACTGGTGTTTCAAGACATTTCTCCTCTGAGGAAAGAAGATGACTGGTGCCCCAGCCCAAAACCAGGGCGGGTGTTTCCTCTGGGCAAAGGTATGCCTGGTGGTGCCCCCAAACGTTCTCCACCCTCCTCCCCCTCTTGATGGGGCCATGGTGAGCACAGGCTGCGGGTCAGCAGCCCTGTCCTGGGCTGTGCAAACAAGATACATTTCCAGCACCTCACCCTCATGAGGTGATTTGCCGCACGAAGGTAAGGAGCCAGGAGGTAAATAAAGAGGTCTGTTGAGCCAGGCCTTGCCTGTACACACCTGTATCAACAAGGATGCAAGCACAATTATCTTACCTTAATGAACTTAATCTTTAATTTCACAGCTTGGCCCTTGTGCTCAGCCTCTTAACAAAGGAGCTGAACTGTTTTAGTCCATATGACCACCCTTCCTCCAACAGCTGTGGAAACTTAAAGCCACGACAAGGATTTTTGCCCCTTGTGAAACTGTCAAAAGCAATAAATATTTTTCTTTTTTTCCATCATTAGACCCCGTTAAGAAAGCCTGGCCATTGTCCACTGTAATTCCCAGCGCTCACGGGGCAGGAGCTTTATTGTCCCAAATGAATCCTGAAGTGTGAACAATGCGGGGAAAGCGGCCACCCTTTTCGGGAGGGTGTAGCTGCGAGGAATGCGGCGCTTCCCCACGGACGGCTCCGCCAAAAGAGCACTTGTGTTTTTTAACACTGGCCTTTCAGGAGGATGCTCGAGTTAAGGCATTGTGGCCCACTGTAAATAGATGCACTCGCCAGAATGGGGCTTCGTCATCCCTAATTAGGGAAGTAACTCCAGAGAGACAGCATGTCACTTGCAAGACTGGGCTCATTGTTGGGTTTGTGCGCGTCCCCACAATGTGAGGTAATTGGAGTTGTACCTTTTAGAAAGCTGCTAATTTCACATAGGAAGTGCTAACAAGACCTTTGTGTGCCATGTTTTCCTTCGTCCTTTCTAAGGAAGTTACAGAGCTCGAGTACTGGGAATGGCTGGGCCAAGGCCTGCCGGAGGAGGCTGCGGTAATGAACCACTTCAGCCCCCCGCCAGAAAAAGGAGGCCTAATTTTCGGGCCTGAGAAGACGAGGACGGACAAAAGGTTCTGTTTAAGCTTATTATACAGGACATTCTCAGTGCCTACACAGCTTTCCTCGAAATGACCCTCTCAAAATAAGTGCATCAAGTTTGAGCAAATAGAAACATGCAACTTTCGAGGCTGGGGGTTATAGTTTTCTTTACAAAGCCATTTATATAATGTAAGCCGCAATTAGCGCGGAACGGAGCAACAAGATCTAGCGAGGAAAGTTCCCCTGACAAAGGACAGAAATTAGGGGAATAAGTAACAGTTAAATATTGGCTTTGGATAACTGGCTGAAAAGGCCTTTCAAATCAGCTGTGAATGTAGAAAAATAAAATAATTTTACTCCGAATATCTTTCGCCCCAAAGTTTGGCTTTTAAATTGCCAACTGATTGATTCCACTAATTTCAAATTATCTAGATAGAATGGATCTGGGCTTAAAAAAAAAAAAAAAAAAAAAAAAGAAGAAAAAAATGAAAAGCCTTTCAGCTTTTAAGCTTGACAATATCAGCAAAATGTCCATAGGAATTACATATAAAAATTCTAACGGTAATGAAACAAATTACTACTTACAGTATGAAAAGTCTGCAAAAGCTTTTTATAGACTTGAAATGCAGAAGTTATATAAACTACTCAGTGAAAAGAATTAGAAAATGACCTTTGCAGATCGGGGGCAAAAATGAACAGTCTTCAGGGGAAAAAAAATTCACTGTTAACAATGGCTTTTAATGCCATTTTGCTTCCCTCATTTATCTAATAATCATGGCAAGGTTAGGGTAAACAATGAACAGTATGTTTTCACATATTCCACCTTTAGTGTCCTCCATATGAATTTCTAAAACACTTAAGAGAATAGATACATAAACCTGTGACCTTCAAATGAGCTTTTTGCTACTTCCAACATTTTGAATAAAAAAGGTCAGAAAATTGAACCGCTTTTGCGCAGTAATGAATTCCATTCTGTTGGGTAAACAAAGCTAAATTTTAAAACATGGACCTGACATCTCTATAGCTCAAGAAGCTATTCTCTTCTTTGGGCATGGCGGGGGAAGGGTGAGGAATGCGAGCACTCCACCAGCCAACCCCTAAATCACTGCAGCATCCGCCAAGGCAAGGAGGAGGAGGAGACAAAAATATTTGGTTTTATTCAGCGAACAGCCATGATTTCCAAGGCCAGTGCAACACAAATGTTAGATTTTTAAGACTTTTTTTTCCTCCACCTCTCCCCCCTCAGTGAATAATTGATCCGGTCCACACAAAAAAGAAGCCAGCGCTACCCTCATCAAGCCAGCTCTTACTGACGAGGGCCTCCAAAAGTTACTTCAATTTCCGCCGTGCTTTTGTCCGTGAGTTGTCCTGGCTGAAAGGCCCGGTTAGGTATTGTTGCAAAAAAAGTCTGCGCCCACGTTTATTCCCCCCCTCTAATTCATACTCTGCATTGTGGGGTTTTGCTATTCAGGGACTGATTGGACAACAGCCCAAAGAATGGCCCCAGTGATTAGGCTCTCAGCATGGGTCTGGATTGTGGGTATAAACCCAGGGCTGGGGCTTGAATTCACGGCCGCTTTCTGCTTCCTCCTAGCGCCTCCCGCGCCCAATATTTTCTGCATCCTTTGCTGCAGGTAATGCATTCCTTCATACCAGGAAATGGAATCCGTATAATTAGCCAGCAGAGTAACGTGTGAGCCCTTGAAAGTCCCGGGGTTGTGCCCCGGGAAGCAATCGCGCTTTGGTATTGATAGGAACTCGCAGGATTTTGGCCAGGGTGGGATAATACAAAACCCCGAGTATTGTCATGACAAGGTATTCATCCTGCTTGACAAAGGAAACTTTTCTGCCGTCCCCCCAGGGGCACACAGGGGTGATGCTGGACACAAATTTGTTTGTTTAGAAGTGGAGGTACAGCTTGCCCAGCCCAGAGGCCGGGCCTGAGCCCATCCCTGCCTGCGCCATCCCGCTTCCCACTTTGCTTTACGTTTGAAAGTATGGCAGCTGCGCAAGGCGAGAAGTGTACAGATGTCACTCTGCGTCTTACATGTCAGTAGCTGGAATTAATTTACATTTATTTGCCAATTGTTTTATATCATTTTATGACAATGTGCTGCATAATATAATTTAAATCTTTAATGTACAACTAATTCTCTACCATTAATTTGTCAACATGATTACTGGATATGCCACCAGTAAAAGCTGGATGACTTGAAATATGTAGAAGGCATTCCTGTAGCTTTAAAAGAGGTTTGTATGTGAAATGACAAAGGTTTACAGAACTTTTTTTGGTCTGTCTGTAATTTTATGAAAACTACAATTTCAATGTAATTTCACAAACTGAATTATTCCAAATCTCAGTCTGAAATAAAATCAAATGTCTAATATATTAATTAGCCCAGGGAGAGAGTCCCAACAGTATTGTAAGAAGCAAAATGATAGTTTGCTTCCCGAGAAACACAGCCTTCATCATGACAAATCCTGGCTGATAGGAGTTTAAACTGTCTCCCTGCCAATAGCATTTTATTTGGGCAGAGCAGTAATCTTTTTAGCTATGTTCTGGAATTGAAAAGCAGCTCATAACAAGAGCAGGTTGCAAATTTTTTGACAGAAATTGGTGATTTGTTGAAAGTTGTCCTGGGTGTGTACAGCAGGAGCTACAGCAGAGAAGATTTCTTGCGGTAGAAATGCTGATTAAAAAATGAAGAGGGAAAGGGAGAGAGGGAGAGAAGGAAAGAGAGAGAGAGAAAAGAAGGAGAGGATATTTTTCTGCCTCCCAGCCCTCCCCCCAGCTGCCAGTAGGTAGGAGGTCAGGGCACTCTCCAGGGATGTGGGAGAGCCAGTTTCAATTAGCTCAGCAATGTGCTTATGAGGGGGAATTCAGAGCACATCACCTCTTTGCTTTCAGGGGGGTCTGGCCCCCACTTCTCCCGCAGCTCTGAGGCACTCCCCTGCTGTTTCTCCCCCTCTATCAAGGACCGAATGTGTACGTGCATCCATCAAACAAACAAAGCAAACCAAAATCCATATTGAAGCAGAGGCCCTGACCTCGCAGCACCCACACCCGGGCAATTCCCCTGTGAGGCTCTTCCCGCAGAGCTGGGACTGGGGACGGCAGCCCCCAGGTTGGGAGATGGGTGCAAACAGCGCCTACAAAGCACAGCGAGGAATCGAGTCCCCGGGCTTTGCCTCTCTGCTCCCCTCGGTGCTCTCCTCACAGCCTCTGGGGATGTCTGCAGGCAGAAGTAGACCCTTTGTCACAGTGCTGGAAGCTTGCTCATATGCTCACTTGTGTGTTGCACAGATCAGTCAGCCCTTGCAAAGGGGCCCGGCAGCTCCTCGGTGCAGTAACCGAGTGTCTCTTTTGGGCACTACATTGCAACTATTTAATTTAAGTGGGCTCCCTGAAGTTCACCGGGGGTCTGAGCCGCTGATCCTACACTCACCCCAACCTACACTCGCACCAACACTGGTCCAGGACCAGGGTACAAATGAAAATGCCAGGGAAATAATGAATAAAAGGGATGGAAACACAGCAATTAATTTCCAGGGAATAATTTTCTAAAGGAACATTTCATATTCTCACACTGCTCTTTTTAAAGCTCAGCTTCCTGCCTCTCCTCCTCACTCTTCTCCTCTACCTTTTGGGTATTTCACAGGAGCTGTATGAGTCACCAGAACACTGGAAAAATCTAGCAATTTCTTTTCAAAAAAAAAAAGGAAAAAAAAGAAAAGAAAAAAAAAAGAGGGCTTGATACCAAATTAAAATAGGAAGAAAAGAGAAGATATTCACTGAAAAAGAAGTGTTTAGACAAAGCCTGTCTGCTTCAATTTCCCAGCTACGTAAGCTCCCTTGCCCTGAGAGTGACAGTAGATTCCATAAATTAACTGAAAATCCCTCTTCTCAAGAGCCTAAGTTATCTCTTCTTTGCCTGCAGCTCTGATTTAGAATAGGCGCTCGTTTGTTTACTGTTTTAATTAATGCTCCTTTTCAGTGTGGAATAGGGGAAGGGAAATGAACTGACTTGATAAACAGGTGTAGCTGTTATGTGTTATATTTGGGATCATTCAGGACTTGCAACAGATTAATCAGGCTTGACTGGACGTGAACCTCCAAGCAGAAAAGGTAGATCAACTCTGCTGGATGCCCAGTAGGTGAGTATTATTTTAACTGCTAGCCTGTGATAGGAAAGGCTTAGAAGGACAGTCATCAGTGGAGAATATCTGTTTTAGCCCAGGAAAGCAGTCTGATTCTTTCCCCCACTGCTTAACAGTTAAGGAGACCTTGACAATATAAGCCACTTTTCATCCCCCCTCTGCTTCCCCTTCTAACCTCGCTGCCTCATATTCAAAAGAAACATTGGAAAGAAACAAATCATCCCATTATTTTAAAAACATTTAAGTGTCACATTGGGGAAAATGCTCTCCTAGGTTAACTATGAATGATAGAAGATTTTTTTTCTAAATGCAATATAAGTGTAATAACAGTTAAATGTCATGCTACACTGTGTATTGCCTTTGCACCCTGTGTAATGCCTAGCAGACTCAGAGCAGAAAATGATCTAAAATCAGTCTTTTCTCAAAGAGAGTTTGAATTCTTAGGCTCAAAGGAGAATAATAGTTGAGCTTAGGTTTCTTCAGTATGAGGCAGCAAAGAAATTGCATGATTTAACTGCATCACAGCAGTAAAGCACCGTTCAGCTTATAAGTATCAAATTCCAGAAGAGACTGTGTCTCTTGCTTTCCAAATAAAGTAACATCTAAAAATATATTCCTTTACTCCACATTTTTTCTTGGCTTATACAATTAATACATGTACAGAAAGCAACATCACATTAAAAATAAGAGAAAAGGAACCAGGGAGAATCCATTTATAATATCATCCAGCTGACCTTGCCAGGCTGAGGCAATGTGGGGATGTTGCACAACAAACAAGGCAAGTGCTTTAATTTTAACTGCATTACATTAAACTATTTTAATATTAAACTATTAAACATTTGACAGCTTATGGCTGTCAAATGGGACCCTACTCACTCGTGTCTCTTACCAGCAGACTGGCTGAAAAACAGGTTTGGTGTCAGCTGTAAGACAGATGCTCACCCAACTTCTTGGAAAAAGATACTTTGAATCCTATGTCCTCACTGCACAGCACAAATATAGGGCTGGATCTAGCTTCCCTTACACTGTGTCCATCAGGAGAATAGGTTCTGGAGTCAAATTCATTCAGAATGTGACACTGGAAATCTGTTAGACACAGACCTCTGATTTTAACCTACCATCACAATTTTACCAGGCTGTCTGAAGGGAGGGTGATTAGACACAGGATGGAAAGGAAGGATAGCAGCCCTGCTGGAACATTCTTAGTATTTTATTGACCCCCAAATACTCCCAGACATGCAAGGAGCTTTGATATATTATAAAAATCTCAGATAAATGTCCTGTTCAAAGATAGCCTCTAATATCTTGCTACAGCCATCAGCTTGAGGTCCATGATGGCAGCAGATAGCCTAGCAATACCTACCATGCCATAATAAATAATTTATCTTATCTTGTTCATAGAGGTCTAAATGCTCCCCTACCAGGGGAAAAAACAGCTCAACAAGGTCTGCACAGAAAACATTTTGGAGTTACTGCTGCAGTCTCCTCTCAGGAGATTTACAGCCTCATAAAGGGGGAATTTTCATTCCTCCAAACAGCATGGATGGTGGCCTGCAGTAGCATTTATTCACATGCTGGGTTAAGGAGGGCTCTGCCAAAGCCAGAGCAAGGAAATCACAGCCCAGCCTATGGATCCTGAGAATTCCCCCCTGAAAATTTGGTAGGAAGATGCCTTGTTTTCCTAACAAGATACTGCACCTGATCATCAATGTGTATGTTTGGAACCAGTTGAATGCATTTTGCAAAATCAGTGTTAGACTTGTGGGAAATCTGCAAAAACCCAGATCCCAAACCCAGTTGTAACAAAAGGTCAAATTTCTGAAGAAAAGGCCAGTGCCAGCTGCCACACCTTGCCCTTGGTAGAAGTGTGCATATGCTGGAGCAGGAATATATTACAGTGCATTTCTCTACTTCTGTCTCCCTCAAACACTCAGTGAGAAAACAACAGTGGGCAACTTATCTGTGATCTGAATTGACACTGTTCTGGACTTCTCTCTTCTCCTGAGTATCCATGGACAAAACACAGGTTCAAATGAAACAAATTACTTATTAATGAAATATAGGAATCTGAAAGTTAAGAGTTAAGAAAAGACACCACAAAAAATGGAAATTTATTCCAAGAATTTTTGTGGATCTTTCCAAAACAATAATGACAACTGTATTTTACCAGTTACTTAAATTTTCAGTATGAGAAATAGCAAGTGGTTGAAGCATGTGCCAGAAAACCAGGAACTCCTAACCCAACATGCACCAACACTTGCTATTGCCCTATCCCTTTTTTACAAGCAAAAGCGAAATTTTTCTCCCATGTCTTTCTTTTATCACATGAAATTGCATAGAACTGTAGGCAAATGAGATTTAAATGACTTATTTTAAGAAGAATTGGTAGCACCTTTCTGACCTTTCCCAGGCCAGATCCATGAGGCATTGGCCTCATGAAACTCCTTGGTTCCCCTGCCAAAATCCTCCTGGACCTCCATGGCCATGCAAAAACCCCAACAGCATGTGAGGGCAGGCACAAGGCTTTAACTACCTGGGGAGATGTGCTCTGTTAAAACATGTGTTCCATTACAGAATAAGAATGACATGCGAGGCTGTGGAGTGTCACAGCTTTTGTCAGTATTTGAATCCTTCCCACCTTTTCACCAGGAATTTACTCCACTATTATTGTTTTTTGTAAACGTCAGTGACTGAGGTTTGGAAATTACCCAAAATCTGCAGTGCAAAACAGCATCCAAAAGCCAGAAGAAAAGAAGGAAGGCAGAGGCGTGGAGGCAAATGTCAAGCTAGTTTTGCAAAGCAAATAGAGTATTATCCTTTTGTTTAAGACTTTTTATCTGCTATGTGATACTTTGCTTGGAGGAGCAGAGCATACTAAGAGCTTTCCTGCGCACCCCACCGGCCTTGATTGCTTTACTGTTCTCAGTGCAGATTTATTAAATTTTGAATTAACATGTGTTAAGGAGGTTGATTTTGTTTGCTCTGCCACATAACTTACTTTCCTAAACACTTAGTAATAGCAGCAGTTAATCTATTGACCAATGGCTTAAGCAGCAGGTGGCTTTAAGACCAATGGGCCAGTCCTGACAAGGCCCACAGAAATTCCTAAGGCCTCTTTGTTACCTGGGCTGGAATAGAGAAACTACTTGTTTGGAAAATGTTTCTCCTCCCACAAAACATCTTCAGTATTAAGGGTCTTTTGTTAGCAGAAGGCTGAAGAGGGGGATTATGAAGGATAGTCTGTCACACAAATTGTTTCTTCTTAGACATATAATGCAACCTGCATTAAAAGTTTACAAACTAATCTAATGAAATTATCATTCAAACGAAGCATGTCTCCGAACATTAAACTGACGCCTCGACCTGCCGTGCAATTTCCGCACGGGAAATCTCAAGACTGCTGCTGCTATTTCAGAGTAAAACAAGATTTTTTTCTAAAAAGCCCTCAGCACTGCTCTGTTTGAAACAGGAACCCAGATAATCTGCAAGGGCTCATTTTCTTAGGAAACCCAGGCAGTAAAACATTAACAATTAAATTAGTTCCCATGTCTTAAGGAATCCGGAGCTAACTGTGTGTCATCTGGGTCATTATAGCCTCTCCCTGCTATGGCATGTAAATCCACATCAGGAAAGGTGGTAGTTTTTTTCCAAATTTACTATTAAATTATTTAGTAGAAGCCAGCAGCAGCTGCAGCAACTGCAACTTGCAGTTTTGTACCCTTTCAGGCTATATTGACTTAGCTGAGGGCAGTATTCATCTATGACTTTCTTTAGGGAGGATTTTACAGTGCAGCGTGGGAAGACATCTCTCTCCAAAAAGTGCCCATGCATGCACAGAAAGGACAGTGGCAGTTCCACTGCAGTGAAGAAATTGTGCTTGGGGTGTAAATGGAGCTTTTATTTTGTCTTCTGCCAAGCTTTCTGTGTTGTCCTGATCCAAGTTAGGAAAAATATAACTCCACGTGTTCTGGATGTGCCTATATGTGTATGTGTACACACACAGATGTATAGACACACCTATATATGAATACACACAGACACACACATATATACACACTCTGACTCCTGCACTACAAATACACTCCTCTATTCCATGTATCATATTTAACAATTGCAAAGAGCTGCCCTGCAGCGTATAAAAAATAGGAATAAGAGAAGCCAAGTCACAAAATATTCTGTAGCCTGATTTCCCTTCACTGAAGTTTCTTCATCACTTGAATTGCGTGTCTGCCTATATGTTATGCACACACATCCATATACGTATGTTATATATAAAAGCACTTTTAAGACCTTTGTATTTTGGGGACCTTGATCTCATCTGGGGATGAGATCCAGTAGCACCACTAGGTGCTACTGTAATACAACTAATTAATATTATTTTTACTGCTAATAATAACAGCAGTGTTTACTTTTAGCATGTTCTCGCTCTTGCCAACATATGTTTTTATATTCTTTAATTTTCTTGTTCTTTGCAGCACAAATGCTTAGAGGGATCCTAATTAACTGCTCAACACTGACGCACTCTCATTTAGTTTTTCTCTCAAACTTATTTATTAGGCTTTGGTTATCAGTGGGAGAGTTTCTAGCACTGAGACTGCCAGGATTTACTCTAAGCCTCTTAGTCTGATGTTTCCATGGCCCTGGCTCTCTGTGTAGAGAAGCTAAGAATACATACGGCTTTTGGCCCCCTTTATTCCAAGTCATCTAGAGCAGATGTGAGTTTCTTTTTCTTTGAGGGGGGCAGGGGGTGGGATGGGGAGAAAGGCACCTGATTATTAAATAAGCTGGGGAAAATACTGATTTTGGCCAGGGCTCGTGGAGCGCTACTGAAGAAATTTTTTTGTTTGTCTGAGATGGCATAACTGGATTCCAACATCTTTTAAGGGCATTTCTCTGAACCACTGAATTCCCATGAGTAACAACAGGAACACCTTTGTCTGATTTCAACACCAAAGTCTTCCCCAGAGACCTACAGCTAAAGCAAGCCAGAAAACGTAGGAAAGCACTCCCTCTGCGGCTGCCCCCCACGTCCCCAGTGCTCCTCCAAACTCTGTTCAGTGTAGGACACCCTCTTCTGTCCTGCACCTATAAGAAAGGGGCTGGTCCCAGTCTCCCTCCCTGTTACCCCTGTCAAGCACTCAGTGCTCTCTTTTCTCTTTTTCAGAGAGTACATTTGTTTGTTTCTTCCTCTTTTCTCCCTTTCTTTCTCTCTTGCTGCCTGCCTCCTTTCCTCCCTTCTTTCCCTTTTCTCTCTCTCTTTTAAAAAAATTTTTCTAAGAGGTGAGGTCTCCCCTTGCTAACTCAACACCTAATTAGAGCAGTGAGAATTAGCTGCATTCACTCTGGCTTTAGTCCTGGCAAGAGCGTTAGAGAATTGGCCCACTTTTCAAGGTGCCAAATTGAAGGCTGAATCCAGGTGTGGTCAGAGGCAAGGGGATTATTTTCCTCCCATGGGGTGCAAACAAAGGCCTGTGCTAGGGATAGATGGGGTGGGGAAAATGTTGCCCACAGGAGGGCTAAACGCTGCTGACATCTGAGCCCTCAGCACACCACAGCACCAGGCTGGGTCACAGCTTCCACAGCCTCAGGAGCTGTAGGGATGGTGGCAAGGGGGAGCTCTGTGCTCTATGGCAAGGACACAGGGAAGGGTGGAGAATCCTAAAGGTATGGCAAGTCCCAGGGAGAAGTGGGTACCAGTGAGTTTGGGAAACAAAACCACAGCATTTGTGTGCAGGTTTTCCAGCAGCATCCTAACTCCGGTTGTGTTCCAAAGTCTTTGTTATCCAGCTATCTAAGTACCAGTGAACAGCAGGGGAGTAAAACAGGTCATGCTTCATCTGATGGAATAAAGCTTGCTGGTTGACTGAAAAGTCAGAAGGTGCAGGTCAGTGTGGATAACCTCACTTCTATTATCCTATCAAAGGGAGAAGATGTAGCTTTCCTCACTCCCCTTGAAGAGTACAAGCACTGACCAAGGAGGCAGCAAAGTTAGAATCTCAGAGGATGTCTGCATGTTGCCAATTTTACTTCAGAAAAAAGAATCTCTTGTTTGAGTAGAGCACTACCACATCCTGTAAATTGTTCTTGCCTGGGCACCACCATCCTGCAGCCCCAGAAACCCTTTGGCCTCCTCCTGTGGATGCAGAGAATAGAGCACAGAGCACAGAGTCCTTGAGGAATTCAAGGAGCTAGGAAACAGGGGTGGATCAGACCATCTGAAAAATCAAATATCACAACTATAACCAAGAAGAAAAAAGGAGGAAATATGTAACACCTGATACTATTCTGCTCTGATTTTTATTGAGCCCTGACAAGTGATATAATGTATGTCACTGTGGGCTGGATTGGGGAGCTTCAGACCTTCCTAGATCCTTCAGAAAAGCAAAGCAAAGGATCTGTTTTTAATGTTACAAGTGTGGAGACTTCAAACATAATTTGCATTTTTGCTGTTTTGCTTTCTCTGATGGAATAAAACCAATCAGTGAAGCTTCAGAAGGGACAGGCCTGTGTGGAATGCCCCATTGCAATTATTCTGTAGAGAACAGAGGGCAGACATCATCTCCACTGACGTGTGTCTTTTACTGTTATTTCTTTAGGCTGGGCTATATATGAAATCGTAAGAAACAACCTTTTATTCTTCCCCCCAGACCCTTCAAATTTGGCTATGCTTTGCAGTTCATCTTTGCAATGAAGTCCTACCACCACTATAGTTCTTTAAAAGGGTCACAGGGAATTACAGCAAAGTGGTATACAAAGGTAAAGATGTCAAGTGAGTTATATTAGCAGAAAAAGAACTGCACAGTAGGTCAAGGTTTGGGCAACAGCAGGGAGATTTTTGTTAAGATAACATTACTCCCAGTGGTAGTGACTTCCTTTGTAATCCATAGCTGCCCAGACAGAATTGCCTCTATTCTCATGGAGTCACAGGGCCCTATAAGAAGGTCCTATTGGGTCTAAATGCAATAGACACAGCAATTGCTTGTACAAATAAACTTTTACTCTATCAGCAGCATGAACGGATCTGGTGTAATGCTTTGTAATGCTTCACATTGTCAGGTTGGTTTTAAGACAATTATCAGAGCCCCTTTCCTAAGCTAAATGGAGGTTTGTGCAGTTGTGTTTTCCTTTACGAAGGGTAATTACCTTTCAGTGCACCAGTACAGGGCAGAGGTCTCTGAGTTCCATCCCAGCTAAACTAGCAGAGAAAAAGAACTGGTCCAGCACAGGAGAATCTAGTCACTGGTTATGTCTGTATTGCACACAAACTCAAGAGCACCTCGGGAGGATGTACATCCACATACAGGCTAGAAGCAACCTCCAGAGAATGCCAAGAGAGAAGATTCAGGCTGATGGTCCAGCTTAGTCCAAGTCTATGGCACAAAGGCTCATGGCCTTCCACACATCCCATCTAAGAACACAGCAAAACAACCTTTAAATGGGTCCCAAAGCTACCCACTGGAGGACTTCCATTTATAAGCAGCCTATCCTTAGGCTACTCCTCCCTGAGAGAGGAAGCTCATACAGGCCAAGACTGGACATTTGCACACAAGTGGATGTTCACTGGCCACAGTGCAGATCGCAAGAGCCAGGACAGGAAGAACAAATACCTCAAGTGAATTCCTTCATTTAGCACACTGAGGTCAACATAGATGAAGCCATGTTGTGCCTGAGCTTGCAGTCAGCTTACAGTTTAAAGTAGCACTGACATCCCTCAGAGAAGCACAAGTGTTTTGAACTATCACTGCAGGAATATTTGCCTTTGGAAGTCAGATTTTAAAAGAAATCTGGGATTATAACAGTTCCCGTGCTTTAAGCATAAAAGATCCATTGCAGAGCATCATATTTCTACATCAATATTTTTATATGAATGTTTAAAGTGACATTTCCTCATTTTCAAGACTTTGTGAAAAGCTCAGATTTCTGAATATTCTGATATATTTCCATGTTTCCTACACTGAAAATATGCCCAGATTTACCATTACGGATTAAATTTATTCTCATTTCTATGCTATGAAAAGGTAAGAAATCAGCAAAGGGGAATACTAACAACAATCTAGATCTTATGAGATTTTTCAATATCCTTTTCCTCAGTTCTGGTGCATATGGACTCACTCTAAGCCATAACTGTCCTATAGCTCTAAAAATGTGCATTACGTCGCATTTTAGATAGAAGTCAGCAGGAACAAAGCTGCTGAAACGGATGAATAAACAAATTGTTGTTAAGGCTACACACATCAGCCTCTAAACAGCAGTAGCAAAATGTGCTGTGCTTCTGCAGCTCAAATATCTGATTGTACAATGATCTGAACTGTTCATGCAAGTGTTCATTTCAGCGTGACCCTGTTTGGCGCAGGTGGGAAGCACTGTGTATCGGAGCAGCAGGTAAAATGGCTGGGATAGGGGAATCCCATCCAGCAGCAATAACAGCATGGCTGTACGGTGATAACATGCCCCCTGCCTACTGGCAAGAGTGGTTACCTAGGGAAAACACATTCCTAGTCACTTCATTAGCATGAGGTAGATCGCTCTGAAGGCAGAACCACGAGTTATGTACCACCATATGCTGCCTTTACACTGTGTGCTTGAGTCCAGGCAAGCCAACACACCACCAGGTGAGCCCTGCCAGCACTCAGCATTCCCTGCTGCTCCCTCACCATCTATCTTTCCCGGTGAGCGCACACACAGCACATCCCACTGATGCATTGCCACACAAATGGGGACACATCCTTGGGCTCCTCAACATACACAGGTCTGCAATCTGCAGGTTCCTGTGCCCCTGATTATTGGGTAATGTAAAGTTTGAAAGTGGTACCCATTCTGTTCACTCTGGAGAAGTTTATAAGCCACTCAGTCTTACCTGCATCCCTGCTGTGGCCGTGCTGCTCTGCAGGGTCTGTGTGCTGCCTTTCCAACTGCTGGCGCGCTGTCTCACCAAGCTCCATGCCTGTTAGGATTATCCACTGTTCTGTGATGAAACCGCCTGCAATCACTTCACTCCTAGTTTTTGGGCCCAAGCAGGGCCTTCTTAATGCCATGACCCGACAGGCTGTTGTGCTCTCCCTATGCTTAAAGCAGCCTGTATTCAGCCCCTCAGGCCCTGGACACAAGCCTCCAACCCTTGGCATGGAGGGCCAGGATGGGATGCTACCCATGCTTTGCAGTCCTTATTCCTGTAAAGAGACCTTACAACAAAGAAAAGACCAGGCCAAAAGTGATCTGAAATGGGCTGGGATTCAGCAGTAGGCATCCTTTCCACCCATCATTGTTTGGCAGCAATTTCTACCCAGTGGCAATACTCCTCTGCTTTGCTCACAGCTGAAAATAACTCTGAAAGAGCTTTGAAAGGGCTGCCTTTTAACTGAGCTTAACACCTTTCCAAATGGTTTTTTTCATGGCGAATATCTCCTTCTCAGATGAGAATTTCATCTTTTCCCTCCCATTTCTTTCCTGTGCAGCCTATAAACCACTGTAAAATATGCCTCACTGTTTCTGTGCTCTCCCATGCCCTTTATTTCCATAATGGACTCTTTCCCCACGTGTTTGCTAATATTTCTACCTCACTACATAAGCTGGCAGATTCCCAGAGTGTTGGTGCCCGTGACATGATCTCTTTTTGTTCCCCACACAGTTATCTGGCAGCACCTTGTTTGCAGGGTGGGCACAGAAAAGCACAGATGCACCTCACCTGGCACAGGCTGTTGTAGAGCCACGACAAAAACACCTGCCCTTTCTGTAGTAATCTGCTGAGCTGCTGGTGTTCCCTGCACGGGGAATGCAAGGTTAAATCACCACTTTGCTTCCTGTTGTGTCACTGCTTTGACTGTTTGCATCAATTATTGAATACGCTCACACAGTACTAATGCCTTCGCCGTGATTCACACAGACTTTTGGAAATGAATGCTGCACGAAAAGCTTTATGTGTGGTCCTCATCCCTAAGTCTTCTAGCAGCCTGCAGGCTTGTGGAAGTACTTGTCTCAAAAAGTGGCCCAAACCACTTCCGCAGATTTCTGGTGATATCACTAAGAGTTAACCGAGAGCCATCTCTGCTAAGCATCTTCCCCAAGCCCTGGAAAGCAGCATAGCAGAAGGAACACTAAAACAGTATGAAGATGTAGGAATGACCACCAGTGCTCACTCCGAACTAGTTCTCCTGTAGAAATTTGACAAAGTTCCATGTGCTTCCTTCAGTGCTCTTAGCAAATCCCTTGAAAATTAGCAGCTTGCTGCTGAAATGCATTAGAAGAAGGGAAATGCCAAACCAGAATACTTTTTATGCATCTTACATCCCTTTCTATATTTCAGTACATCTGCTGAGAAATCCAGTACTGGTACCATCCATCAGAAAGAACAATAACCCCTTCAGGGAATTTCAAATGATACCTGATGATGAAAAATATGCAGTTCCCTGGGTATGCCAACAACTAGCACAAAAATTAACTGTGATGGATGGTTAAAGGTCTGTTGTTCAAGAACTGTCTTTGAGTGAAACTTGCATTATAAATACATTTCTGCCTGCCACGAAGCCTTTCTATATGTGTTACTTCACTTCATTGCCTCAGTTTCCCAACATGGGAAAAGGTAAACCATTTTCTATCGTACCAGCTGATGATGTTATTTAAGTAATAACTCTAAAAAGCATGTTGAATGTGCCAAGTTCACATTAGCCTTGGTTAAGAGCTAATTATCATTATTATTAATTAAATCATAAGTATTTACCCTGGAAATACTGTTTGAATGTACTTTATTTGTTGTTTGTTTTTAAAACTTCCTTAGAAAAGTTTCAGAAAATGGCACCTCTTTTTGCAGTGAAAATCTCATTTTGCTAATTTGCTTCCCCAAGGAAACAACTCCAGAGGTAAGGCTAATAATTGTGGCTACCGTCTTCTCATTCCAAGTAACTCGGAGGCTGATGCTGTTTGTGATAGCAACTTATACAGTAAGGACTCTGATCCACACCCAAGGACCTCAAGGAGCTTCTGGCTGGATTCAAATGCTAATCTCT
>VZTN01021447.1:1862-14718 GCA_013400515.1 Erpornis zantholeuca
TCAGAGTGCAACTGCACTCACAAAGATAAGATGGATAGTTAAAAACTGGGCTGTGAACCAACGAACCTGGAAATATCACAGAGATAAAACAGGGAGAGGACAAAATGTAAAAAGAATTTATAAGAGGCAGACTTGTTCTGTCAGCCTCTACTCTTCCTGTCTAAGCTTTCCTTCTTCTTTATGAACCTTCTCACAACTTATGAAGAGAGTATTAAAATTTGAAGGAAAACTTACTATGCATTTTTTTAAAATTTAACTATTGCATTTACCTTACAATACAGTGTATTTCAATTTTTCATGTGATCCATTATATAAACACTGTGCATTCACAAAAAACAAGCCAACAGCACACCCCACCCAAAAAAAAGTAAAACAAAATTAACTTGAATTGAACTCTAGTCTCTCTGCTCTTTAGGAGAAAAAGGAGTCTGAACAATCTCTAGCTCACTGGAGGGTTCCCTACTGCTGATTTTTATCTTCAATTATTTAGAAATAATGCCCTTTCTTTCCTTGAAGAGAGAGTTAGTTGCCCTAATTACCTCTCAGACTACAAAGATGTTTCCCTGAGAATATTGTGATATATATCTTTCTTTGCAAAAATGCTTTTGTACTCTTCTTTGTTAATGCTCTATTAGTTGCAGAAGGTGTCCTTTTCCAACTCATAAAGGTTTTTTCCCCCAAAGCAAAAAATATTCCCTCACTATAATGAAGCGTACTATCAGACAAGAATATCAAATGAAAGTATATATATTAGATATTTGTTCTTTCTCTCTCTAAACAACTGTGCACAGTGTAATAGAAGCAATGAGATGCTAGCAAACAATAAATGTCTTTGGTTTTGATAATGAACTAATGAATGGAATAGCCAGAAATATCTCTGGGCATAATAGCATTTATAATAATTTTGGCAATTAAAAATATGTTCACTTCTGAGGTTTGAATTTAGTAAGAAAAGAAAAAGCATTCCATGACCTTAAAAAGGAGTCAACTGGTAAGCTATAAAAGAGAAAATTATCAAGTATAGAAAAGAATTAATATCAGTTGGACTGCTGAGAAATTGTCTCATTTATGCCATGAAATACTCAGGAAATTATTGCAAGGATGAATACATTATTTGAAATTTACTGATTTTCTTATAGGCTGATGCATACTAATGCTCTAATTAATCACTTTGATGACTCTCAGAATGTAATTAATTGCAACTAACTTTAAAGGTCTATACTGTGATATTGTTTATTGTTCTGAACTTTCAATACATGATTCATTCAACCAGAAATAGACATCTGCTTTATAAGGAATTTAGTTTGCTTTAAAATATGTCCATGTCAGACAACTATATATAGAGACTTGGGTGACTCCAGAACTCTGTCCTATCTGATATAGATAAATTCCCATGTCTGGGGAGAAAATGTATGCTCCATTTACAACAGATGATCACCAAATGCTATATTTTTTGCTTCTTTGTAGTGTTTTCTATCCCTCCTTTAACAATACTCAAAACCAACCATCAACAGCAGTCAACATTTATAACATGAATTCTGTAAATCAGCAATTTTGTAGGAAACTCATGTGTTCAATGCTTGATATGGATTTTATTTTCACAGAGTGTTAAGGACTATTTTCTACATATTATTATTTCTGCAAAATACTACTGATACTTAAAATAAACTATGTGTTGAAATCTACTGAAATCTACTGAAAACAAGAAAAAATTGAGCTAAAAAATTTCTTACGTTAAAAGAAAATAAAATTGTGCACGAATTTCACTGGATCAATTTACCACTGAAATTTTACATTCATCTATAGTGTTCAGGATTTTGATTATAAATTGAGTCAATATACCTCCTTGAAAAAAATTCAGTAATTCAGGTGTTGCAACACCACCCTTTATCGTGATAATTACATCTTTGCAGTACAAATTAAAGTCTGATTAAAAAAATCTCATTGACTTAATTTGAAAATTTATTCAGCTGCAGGAATAAGCATTTTTTATTACTACATGATTATTATAAAATGTCCATTTCTCATTTGTATATCTCTAATATATAAACAAATGTTTATCAACTTGTTACTTATAAAGATGTGTGTATATATATGCATTTTCTTCCTAGCATACAATCTTATTGACTAAAACTTTGCAAATGATCCCAGTTAGATGAAATTATTGAGCTCATAATGTCCCATATTAAATTTTATTTTGCATATATTATTATATGCATAATTTATGTTTTAATTACATATTTACAATATAACAATTCCTAAAATGAGATTGACTGCTGTCCTTCTTACTGGATGAGAATCAACCAGATAATGATAATTTTCAGTTTTCAATTCAGGCATAATACTTAACTCGATCTACTTTCCTGAATATAGACATCTACTATTATCTACTTTTGAGTATGTTGATAGAAAAAAATAATCCTCTTTTATTCTCCTCCTTTTTTTCTTCTAACTCAAGAGTTCAGGAGTTGATGCTGACATAAGGACTAATTTCAAAAGCATGGCTGTATTACATATTTGACCATCACTGTTGAGACTCCACAACTTGAATCCACAACTCCACAACTTTTTATCTAATTAAAACCAAGAAAAAAAGCAGTGGTGGTGTCCACAGACTTATTTCCTCTCTTAGTACTGAAAATCTTGAAATTATTCAGGTTCAGGGATTGTAGTTTTGAAGCCATTATATCAGAACTGCTAATTAAAAAAAAAAGAAGTTTTTTTTTTCATTGGCATTGCTGCAGTTGACTAGTAAAATTTTAGGAAACTTTAAATGTTTATCACTCTCTACAACTCCTTATCACTCTCTACAACTACCTGAAAGGTGGTTGTAATCAGATTGAGGTCGGTCTCTTTCCAGGCAGCAACCAACAAAACAAGAGGATACATTCTTAAGCTGTGCCAAGGAAAATATAGGTTGGATATTAAGAAAAATTTTTTTACTGAAAGAGTGATAAATTTCTGGAATGGTCTGCCCAGGGAGGTGGTGGAGTCACCATTCCTGGATGTCTTTAAAAAAAGATTGGATGTGGCACTCGGTGCCATGGTTTAGTTGAGGTGGTGTTTAGGGCATGGAGCCTCAATGATCTTGAAGGTCTCTTCCAGCCTGGTGATTGTGTGATTCTGCGATTCTGTGAATCTGGAATGAGAAAAGTAATATAAATCTAGACAAATTGAGCACCCCTTGACTACAATGCAAATTAAAATGAAGCAACAATTTAAACGACTTTTTGTACCTTTGTTATAAGGACTTATTACTACCAATTTTTCTAGCAGAAAATTTAGTAAAAACATAGTTGCATATATTCAGCTAGTCTGCCTGTTGTGCTACCTGTACATAGGAACTGATCAAAATAAAATTTTACTCATGTCATCTCTATCTGTCTCCTATCATCACCTGCGATACAGTAACCTAACTGCCATATGAAAAGAAAAACATTTGAAAACTATTCAATGCTAATGGTCTTACAAAAAGATAACTTTTATAACCTCAGCTGATAGAAATAATTTAAGATTCTGGTTATGGTTCTTTTTGTTCTTTGCATGACCAAACCTTTTGATGGCAACACTTCCATGTTGTCTTCTATTTGTTATCAACTTTCACAAGCCACTAGAACTATGAAAATTAGTTATTTATATATATTTCTATACAAACAAACACGAAGAATGTTCTATGCTATTCATTCAGAGGAAACATTTTTCTGTCAAAAATCTGTTCTTGTCTAGTTATGTTGTTCAAAACTGTAATTTTATAATTATTTTTAAAAGAAGGTATCTATATTCATCTCAATGTGGTTGAGACACTAGAAGAATTTAGAGTAATCTAGTTTTGGTGTTAAAAACCAACATGGCTGGTTTTTAGACTCACATGGCTGTGGATTAATATACTTACAGAGACCTATGATAAACATCTCAAATTCAATAAGGTCCTTTGCACGATGAAATTAAAATAATTTCTTAATTCTGATCTCTGAATTAGGAATAAAAGTTATATAGGATAAACAGCTGGATTTGGTCTCCTTATAAAGAAAATAAAATAACTTAGATTACGTCTTGCATGAAAACATTAAAATGGTTTTCCTGACTCTTTATATCATATAGTAAAACAAAGCAATCATAAAGGACATCTTTATCATTGCTTTTACATCCACCAAAGAGTTATTATTCTTTGTCTTGTGTTGCTGAAGAAGAAGGTATTCCAGCATATGGAATACTGTAACAACAAAGATGCCCCTGAAGTATGAGAGAGAGATTGACTATTGGAAGTTTTAAAAACAGAGACTGATTGTTTAAATGCTTCAGCAAGAAATTATCAGCTTCTTGATCAGATCTGTAATTGTTATTAATTATACCTTGGAAGCTGTAGGATATGGATTATCAGTAGTTGCATGGATTAAAAACAAAATACAAAAAAATAACTAAATTGAAGTCCTATACTTCACTACTATGCTTAAATCCTCATACATTTTTTTGTCAGCTGGCCACTCCTCTCATTGCGTACTGTCGTTACAGCAGTTAATTTGTTTAATGATTTAATGCTCCAAATTTCACCATAGTTTCAATCATTTACATTATTTCCAAAGTTTCTTGTGAAAGTAATAGTGATTAATTATATTAATATTACAGTTTAATAAAAGGAGTCAACAATCAAAAACTGATTTCCACTTATAGACCAAATTATAAGGCTGGGTTTCTTCATAAAGTTAGGATCACGTTCCTAAGATAACTAAAATAAGCATCTAAGAAATCCAGAGTTTGGTCACATAAGAAATCAAAAAGTCAAAATCTTGAAGTTAAAAATCTTGAAATTTGCTCTTCCTGACACTGGGAAGGTCCAGATCATCTACTATCAATGCCATCAAAAGAAACATGAATGGAACTTATCTCTAAACTCCTATATTTATGTGCCTAAATATTGAAATGGATTCCAGCTCATACATCTAAATACAGAGTGGTCTATTCAGTTGCCTAAATACAGATTTCTAGTGCTTGCTCACATGGTATATGCTAATCTACTTGACTTCAGGCTGCATCCTCAGCTGGACTTAGGTGTCCTGTAGGACATCTGTAATACATCTTCCAGCCTTAGCTGAAACTGTCAGATAATCTATGGAATGTAAGAGGTGGGCAGATTCTTGTTTAGGCACATGATACAGTGTTCGAGATGCAAAATCCCAAAACAGAGGGAATAGATGTGTAAATTTAATACCTTATGCCATTTCAGAAAACCAAAGGTATTTCACTTAACCTTCATCTGTCACTGCTTTCAATCCTATATCCTATTACCAGCACTCTGCAGATGTTTTCATATCTTAGAAAATATTAGAGAGCACAGGATGTAAGTGCACAGGCAGCTGAACTGAATATCTGGTCACCACCATAAATGGACCCTAGAGAATTATTCAGGTGACCAAATATAGACTTTTATTTGAATGAATACTTTTCCAGCTCTTTATTTTCTACACTGGCTATTGCAACTGCTTCCACACTGAGAAACATTTGATGTATCCTGACAGCAGCTTATTTTTTTTCTTGAATACAATAGGCTCTTTTAGTTGGAAGTGACCTACAGTGATCACCTAATCCAGCTGTCTGAACACGTCACAGCTGATCAAGGTAAAGCATATTATTACAGGCATCGTCTAAATATACACTTATATTTATACACTGACAGGTTTTTAACCCAACCACACTGACAGGTTTTTAACACCAACCACCTTTCTCTATGAAGTCTCCTCCAGGATTTGACCACCCCCTTAGTGAAGAAATGCTTCCTAATGTCTAGTCTGAACCTCTCTTGGTGCAGCTTTGAACCATTCCCGCATGTCTGATCACTGAGTACCAGGGAGAAGAGATCAACACCTCCCTCTTGTCTCAGTTTGAGACAAGTTTAGGGGGAACACTCTGGAATGAACATCTCCCCAGAAGACAGGTTTCAGCTCTCCCTGCCCCACCAATACGAAAGGAATTTCTTGAATGAAAGTGAAAAAAACTATTTATTTAACAAACAGGGTGCTGGCAGGGCAAAGAAAAAAGAGTAATGTTAGATAATAAACCTCCCCTCTGCAGAGAAATCTGGTGGTTTTAGAGTTCTGTCTGTAGCAGGCTTGGGCCCTCCCAAGGCCCAGGGCTGGGATGCGGCATCCCTGCAACCTCCCTGCTGGTCCACGGGGTCTGATGATCTGGTTGTTGGATCACAGCTAGGCCGAGCTGTTCCAGAAGNCAAGTCCATAGTCCTCAATCATTCTTCATGGGACATTCCTTCAAGCCCTTCCACCAGCTTTGTTGCCCTCCTCTGGACAAATTCAATTACCTTCACATCCTTCTTAAATTTTGTAGCCCAGAACTGCACAGGGTCTTCAAGGTGAGGCCTCACCAACACAGACAGATATTTCCTGCTCTTGACCAGCTATCTCCACCAATCTTCAAACTTTAGCAATATTTTAGGTATCTCCTTAACCACAGCAATCTGAAGAAAGGCATGATGTTCAGCCTGATATGGGAAATAGACTTTTAAAAGCTATATTGAAACTGTTTATTCTAGCTCAAAGTTCAGCTAAAATATAGCCGATTACTAAATTACTGGGTTTGTGCAGATTAAATTCAATTCTTCAGTGTCAGTTAGCTTTGCTAACAGGTAGGTTTGCATTAGCATTATAGTTTGTAATTTATATGGGAGTTTTAAGGTGCTAACAGATGCAGAAAAAAACACATCACAATCTTTGCCTTGGCCAAAGTTCACCTCATAAAAAAAATTTAAATCTCTTCTTTTGACCTCCTGTAACAGACTTTGAAACCTATACATTTGGTATCATATTGGTATCATAACCCTGTGAATCTTACAATTTTCTGGTGTTACAATGATTAAAAACTTTTTGTGATTAAATTCTTACAGGAAATTCTTAGAGGTTCTTTACTTGCATTATACTTCTTTCTAAATAAGCTGTCACTAAAAAAACCCAAACCCTGACACTTCTCTCCAAAAATCTAGAACTACATGAGAAAATTACTGCCAGCTTTGATGTTAGCACAAATCAGTGAGAAAATTTGTGGCAGATGCTGTTCTTTGTTGCACAGTGTAAACTAAACTAATGTCTGCCATCTTCTCTAGAATTGTTCTTGGCTGATGCTGCTTCACAGATTCAATTTATCCAGTGTATGATATTTTATCTACTGCTTTAGATTATGTTTACTTTTTATCAACATGACAATTTTAAAATCAACATTGGAATTGAACCTGCATACGAGAAACACACACATACATAGAATAGACTGAAGATTTTTAAAATTGCTCAAGACATTTTAATATTCAGGGTGTTGCATTATGTATTGCAATTCCATGAAGGCACAGCATTTAAGAGCTGCTATAGTTCTCCTGCAGTGTTTCCAGCCTTCTTTGACTTGATACTAGCTAAACCACATTATAAATGTCTCTTTCAGATTACAGTATATTTTTGAATGAAATATATTCCCCACACAAAATAATTTTCTAGGTGTTAAATCAAAATAGTGTGTATTGTTTTCATTATATTTTATTCTACAGAAGCATGCAAAGGCAAATAATGAAAGAAATAGGCCTTGGAAAAGCTACTAAAAAGTCATGACTCCTAATTGTATTTTTGATCTGATCTCTGTCTTCATAATGATCTGAAGCAAAATACTACAATTTACAGTCTTACAATTTCCAGATTCTGAGATGCTCAGTGTCAGAATAAAGTTTTAAATATGAACTAGTATTAATTGTTGTCATGGCTTATGAATGGTATTCCCCAATTCAGTGTCCCCACTGAGACTCTCCCAAACCACAGGTCAATCTCTCACTCCCCTTTCCCCTCACCCCTGCCACTCTAGTGGGATGGAATTGAGAACTGGAGGCACAAAAGGCAAAGATCACAAGCTGAGATAAGAACAATTTACTGCAAAAAGCAATGAGATAGGAAAATGAACAGTAACAGCACTGATATTAAAACCAAAAGCGTACGACAGAGAGAGTGATTCATGTACAGGATGATCACTGAGCCTGATCCAGCCTGACCACAGCCAGTGCCACCCCATTGCTTTCTCTGGCTTGGGACTGCAACCACACTACCCTGGATGCTCCTCCACCAAGATTTTTCCCAACCAGAAATCCTTTTTATCAGACATCAGAGCCTCTTCTCCCTGTCCCCAGCAATGATATGAGGTTATGTGAAATAACATGTCCATCCCGGTCATGTCCTCTCAGCCACTTTCCCTCTCAGCTTCTGCAAAAAATGAGTACTTTCCCTGGCTGAAACCAGGGCAACTGTAAGAAACCTCCTAGCTGGAGTTAACTAAAAAGGATTTTAAAATAACTATTAATTTTGCTGGTTTAAAGTATTCATCCTATGAATAATGGATTGTTTAACCATGCTACATTGCAGTTATTGAGAAAATGACCCCATCACCATTAATGATACAATTATTAATTTATTAAATTATTTAAATTGTTCCTTTAAAAAAAATTGTGCCCAGAATGCTTTTCCTAGTATTCCAACAAATCACTTGATCACAGAAAAAAAAAATTAATTATATTATTCTCTAGTCCAACTCGCCCCTCCAGGCAAAATAATTTACTATCAATAAACCAAAAAAATATTGACCTCAGTGATTGACTCTGGGAATCAAAACCACTGGGGACTTGTTGTGCAATATTAAATTTTACACAGTTGCTAAGCTCCTAAATTATCACTCTCCTAAGTCTAATTTTATTAATATATGCAAATCCAAGAGCATATTTGTCAGTCAGCAGTCATTTACTTCTCCAAAAACTCTATAGTTTCAAGTGAACACATCAACACTGGAAACTCTGCATGTTCATAAAACACTGTGAGTTAAATTCCTGGTGGCAACAATCATTACAGCAAATAAATCCACAGATGCTCCCTTTACAGTGTCACAGGACTACTCAAGAGGAAATAGGTTTTGCACTGCATTTTGCTGATCCTTCAAGAAATTACTCTTCAGTCTTAACAAAAAATCATTTAACTCTTTCTAGTGACCGGACCTTCTGTTCAAGTCAATTTGATGTCCTTTAACATTTAAAACCTCCAAAATTCTTTCAGAAACAAGGATTATGACTGATTATTACTAGATAATTATAAATGGGCCTCAAACCCATACAGTTAAATAATGAGCTTCCCTTGAAATAACACTTTGGTATCTTAACTTCAAACCAAAAAACCAACTCCTAGGGTGACAAGTTTCAGAGCACTGTAGAATATTCTTTTTCCTACAAAAGCATTAACCATTTAATTGTATCATTACTTGTGATCTTTTATTTTATTAATATTGACATACAAGAGAAAATATATATACTGATTTTTGACAGCATGCAAGTAGATATCTGATAGAAACAGTAATTAAAATGAGCTGTGAAAGACAATTTAAAGTATAGTTCACAAATTTTACAGCATGTGTCAAAGTGTAGTATCAATTAAAATATTCAGCTCGCAGAATTTATGTTAAGTTTCCCATACAATTGAATCACAGATACTGAAGTTACAAGTAGGATGGTTTTGTGCAATGATTCACTTTTTAAAATTACATCAAATTTTCATTTCCTACAGTACTGTAAAAGTACATTGATTAGCTCTGTAAAAGTACATTGATTAGCTGAAGAACTATTTGCACAGTTCAAGTAAATAAAATCTAGTCGTGGTATCTAGTTGATACAATTAGGAGGCCAGATTACTGAGGTCAAATTCACACTGCTTTCATCTACTAATATTACTAAGATAGTAACCACATACAGTCTTTAACAATATTTGCTCCGTAAGGTTTTCAAATTACCTTTTTCTAAAAAAACTCTCTCTATTACTGATATAAAGTAATCAATTTGGTGCCAGTGAAAATACTCATCCATTGACACTATTTCAAAACTGTAACATTTTTCCACCACCCTGCAATATTTTCAAACAGTCTTGCCTTAATTTGCAGGGTATTGCTTTTGTGGTAAAACAATTTCATATTTTAAAGGACATGCAAGAGGTATAAACTGGAGTACAGTTTGAGCTAAAAGATATATTATTGCCAAGGGGGTTTTATGTGGCACACTCAAATGATCATTAGTGACACATTTGAGTAGCTATTAGCTTCTGTCACTGTCTGGGAAAGTCCTTTTAAGGATTCACTGCTAGTGAAGTTTTGGAAAATGGCAAAGTGTTTTATACATTCCATCCAGAAGTTTTCTGACAATATTCTATATCAGTGTTTTGAAAGAGATCTAATTTAATTTCAGTAAAGTATAGAAATCCACATTAAGGTTTATATTAAATGCCTTTATTTCACTCAGCAAAAAGTTACAATTTTGATTTAAAGATCCTATCTAGTGACTTAACCAGCTTAGAGGGTTTGCTCCCCTTCCTTCCCCCAGGAAACATACATAGGTAACAGAAAATTATATTCACAGAATCATTGAGTCTGGAAGTGACGTCTTGAGACTATCTAGTTCAATTTATTCTGATCAAGTAGGGGCAGCTACAGGAGGTCACTCAAGACAATACCTGGTTGAGTTTTAAGTTTCTCCAAGGACAGAGCCTCCCACAGCCTCACTGGATTACCTGTTCCAGGGCTCAGTCACTCTCACAATTTAAAAAAAAAAAAAAAGTAATTCTAGTATTCAGATTTAATTTGTTTGCCACAGGTGTACGTGTGTTTTTACTGATTGGTTGTAACAGTTGTCTGTAAACTTAAGAAACATGCTATTGTCTAAAAAACTTTTAAGAATATTCTGTAACAAAGAGATCCTTGGTTGCCTGTGGCAGGCGTGAGCCATGTACCATCTCTTGTGTCTCATCTCTGTAAATGAGAATGATGCCTGAATAAAATAATAAAAAGGCTTCTGGAACGTCTGCCTGGGCACCCCATCCTGTTTGCTTCCTACGCTGACACTACATTATGATTATTGCCTCTGTCAGTGAGCACTAATGAGCCAGAAAAGCCTGCCTTAATCTTTCCTACTCCGTTCCATCAGATTTTAAACATTTTTTAAACTCATACCTAAACATTGTTTTCTTCAAGCTTAACAAAAACAGTTTGCTCAATCCCTTCTGATTAGAAAGGTGCTCCAGTGTCCTAACCAGTTCTGTGGCCCCATGGCCCCATGATGCACTTACTCCAGTAAGTCCATCACTTGCACAGGGAAGCCCAGACTCAGACACAATACTTCATGGGAAGATCATCAGCACCAGCTTGGGTGGAGCCAGAAAATTGAATAATAGGATATCCTGAGTTCAAAGAGACCCACAAGGATCACAACTCCTGACCCTGCACTGGGTAACCCCAAAAATCTGTGTGTAGTACTCACAAGCCTCCTCCTTTATTTTTCTGAGATAAGTACGTTGAATGGTTTAGTCTTTTCCAATAAATGAGGTGTCTATTCCTACATACTAATTTAAGGTATTCTATCTCTTCTTCAATATCAATTTCTCTTTTATTGAAAAGTGTGATTAATAAATATGTGGGGGGTTCTTTTAAAAAAAAAATCACTATTTGCTTTTTCAGGAATACTCATGCTTCTCTGTCTCAAATTAAAGTATCCTGATGTATAGTTTCTATTATCATAGTGAAAGAAAAACAACCACAAATACCCTTCCACGATCTGCCATTAGTTAATATTCTACATCCAGAACTTCTGTGTTGAAACAAATAGTAAAACATAGCTAATGTAATATTTTGTGAATCTGCGGTTCATTATTATTAGAATTAATTGCTTTCCTCTTTTTGCTTAATTTCTTTGTCAAATATCAGGATTTTGTCTCTTTTTTCACTCTATAAGTAGATCTTGAATGTTGCTACATTTCCTATATAATTATTAGTTTGAATGTAGTCTTTCTTTAATAATTTGTTCTAAAATTTTGTATTATGCTGAGATCAAGTTAGATTAGAAAATCTGTGGCTTTCTTTTCCTGTAATATGTATTTACACATATTTGTTCTACCTAGTATTCCTCACTCATACACTGTGTTCAGATAGCATAAAATAGGGCTAGTTGACAACTGTGTGAGCATAATTTTAGTTAGACCTAAAGGACAAGGGCATAGCTTAATTATAATGATAGGGGAGTATCTTGCACATAAACACACTGCTGAGGACTGGCTGTTATGCAAGATGAAAACATCAATCATTGTGAAACTTTCGAACAGGTCCAGAGTTTTCCAGAGGAGTAAACCATAACTGATACCTCTTTGTTAGGCACTGAGTGACTGTGAAGAGGATGCTCATGAAACAGGGATCCCAGTCCTGTTACCAGTATTTCCCAAGGTTGTTCACAGAAGTCAGGTCCTAGCCCAGCACAATACAAAGTATGGAAGGAGCCTCTACCACCCTTTCCAAATTCTGGACCACATTGTATTTCATGTCAAACACGGAAATCATGTACTTCATAAAATTGCAGATATTTGTGACTAAAATATTTTAATATCCAATTCCATTTAGTACCCTCACGGCAATTTAATCTTAAATATGATACCATGCCACTCCCAAGTTTATGTTTTGTATAATTTTCTTGTCACTTAACTTAAGCACAGTTCTTCTGTCAGCTGAGTTGTGAAAGAAAGTAAGACTTCACCATCAAACTTCAGATATGCAGTGCTCCTCTTATCTAACTTTTTTTCTAATGGAAAATAGTCTTCAAAGTGCTTTCAGCAATAGCAAATTTAAGTACAGAAAATTACAGTCATCTTTAACCTCTCCTTCACTTAATCTCTTCATTTCTACCAGCATGCCATCTCATTTCCACAGTATGATATTGTGTGTCTAATTTAAAACACCCTTCTAGTGTTTCTTTGTGATTGGTGAGAGGAGATAGCTGTATTCAGTTTTATTCAGCACACAG
>VZTN01021449.1:7911-120096 GCA_013400515.1 Erpornis zantholeuca
TATTGTAGTTATGGAATATTAAGTCTTTATCAAAAGTGGCATATTGCAGAGGACACATGAGCTGGGTTCACTGTGTGACATTTTCACCAGATGGATCTTTATTTCTGACTTCATCTGATGACCAGACAATACGTGTAAGATAACTTTTCTTTTTTGAAATATCTGAATTTAGATATGTATTATTAAGTTATTATTTTAAGGGATTGTTTATTGTAAAATATAATCCTTTATCATTTAAAATACGTTAAAATATACTTAGGTATATGTATGTAAGTTTATAGTCAATATAAATTTAAATATTTGTTATTAAATAATTTACATATACAGTAAAATGTGCTGGCTTTTTTGCTTTCTTTACTGTTTATCTAAATTTTCTCTATATGTTTTTTTTAAAGTCTCATGGTACTTCAAGAATATCTATAATCTTCTGTTTTGTTTTACATTTTATCTGAATTGGGATTTTTGAAGCTTTTTGAGGATTCTAGCAGACTTGATATGTTTCATTGTTACATATAGTTGTCTGTTAATATTTAGGATAGATTTCTGTAATTGTAATGTCTCATTAAAACCTGTGAAAGTAGACTATATCTTACCAAGGTAACCTCTCCTGTTCTCCCAAGTTAATACGTACATTCTTGAAATTTTGAGAGCGATTGANTATTTTAAAATAATAGCAGTCAAAGAGGCTGCTGATTCAATTTCCCTGACCATTGAAATGTGATAAGCAGGCACTGTTCTTGTTACATCTGATTTCAGAATAAGAATTAAGAAAATACTAGGAGACATAGTAGTTAAGTGTACTTGCACTGTTTTTGCTGTAAATGAAATCTAAATCTATTTGAGCTTTTCTTTCATATTTTTATTGTAGTTATGGAATANAACTTTTCTTTTTTGAAATATCTGAATTTAGATATGTATTATTAAGTTATTATTTTAAGGGATTGTTTATTGTAAAATATAATCCTTTATCATTTAAAATACGTTAAAATATACTTAGGTATATGTATGTAAGTTTATAGTCAATATAAATTTAAATATTTGTTATTAAATAATTTACATATACAGTAAAATGTGCTGGCTTTTTTGCTTTCTTTACTGTTTATCTAAATTTTCTCTATATGTTTTTTTTAAAGTCTCATGGTACTTCAAGAATATCTATAATCTTCTGTTTTGTTTTACATTTTATCTGAATTGGGATTTTTGAAGCTTTTTGAGGATTCTAGCAGACTTGATATGTTTCATTGTTACATATAGTTGTCTGTTAATATTTAGGATAGATTTCTGTAATTGTAATGTCTCATTAAAACCTGTGAAAGTAGACTATATCTTACCAAGGTAACCTCTCCTGTTCTCCCAAGTTAATACGTACATTCTTGAAATTTTGAGAGCGATTGAAGTAAGAAATCTGTACTTCATATTTTTTGTAATTGAATTTTAATTCTGCTCTTTGGATTTGAAAACTTTGGATGTTACAGCTATGACTCTAAACACAGGGGAGTCTTGTCTCTGGAGAAAATAGTTCTATTTCATCTGTTGGAATCACTATAGTAGTCGCACAACTTTCCCTGGTATTAAAACAGCAGAAGCATAATTTTCATTGTTTTAAAAAAAGCAGTGTTACTTGCAAGTTTATAAGCCTTTGTTTTACAAAGGTGTTCTTACTCAGCAGGTTTTACATCTTGTTCTTTAGTGAAGCTGATGAAATACCATGTTCTTCCGCAGATTTGGGAAACAAAGAAGGTGTGCAAGTCTTCTGATGCTGTGCTGAAAAGTGAACTAGATGTTGTGTTTCACAATGGTGAAGTGATGATTTTAGCCATCTACAATCAGAAGCATTTACAAGTAAGCTGTATTTCTCAATATTTTAGTATGTGTGAATGTTACCTGCAATTCTCAGTAGGAAACTGAGTAAGCACTGAAAGAACTTCTTGGCTTTCAAGAGTTGAACCTGTAGCAGATGACTTAATATATGATTACATTTTTATATCTAGAAACTGTGCCTAGTTTAGTAAGTGAAAAAATGAGGTTTGAAGGGAAATTTCTACACTAATACTGAAACTTAGTCTGAATGCAGAGGAACAGAACTCTTACCCCTTTGTGATGGATGTCTGTGGGCCTTCCAAGTGGCTCAGATGTGCACAACATGTGTGTAATGTGTACAGCACCTATAGAGCAGGTGTTACAGCAAATGTAATGGTTCAGAGCTCTGTGTAACAGCTGAAGGAATCATCTCAAATTGGGGCAGCTAGAGGTGTGAGCTCAGCACTGCCTATAGCCTTAGATTTGTGCTAAGGGAAATAGTGGCTACACTCATTACTGTGGGCCCTGCCACATCCAGTGCTAAGTATATCAACATCCAAGGTATATTTTTCTATTCTGTGGTAGCAGATGCACACATGTCACCCTTTTTCTAATCACGATTCTCTAATATATCAAATAAGTTAGTAGGATTTTCGTCTGCTTCAGTGAAGAGCTGGGAGAAAGCACAGCCAATGGAGTTACACCTGTTTATGTTCAGGAGCAGTTTAGGACGTTTGCTACTTTTTAATCTTCCTGAATTGTAACATCTGTAGCAACCGCTGTGTAATGGTGTAGTCTCCTTTGTGTTGGTAGACCTGATCACTGTGTTCATGATTAGTAATTCTTGTCATAACTTTACTTGAACCATTTCCTAGAGAAAGATGGTGCTTAGTTTCTGTGCTCTAAATACAACACTGTGACAACCTGTAGACATGCAGTCATGAGAGAAGACTCCATTGTAGAAAGAGAAGATTTTTGTCACCCTTGTACAGGAAGAGAAATTGACTGAAAAGACAAATTGCATGTGTACTGTGATTTAACAGTGTACCTCTGCTATGATATCTCTCAAAATTTTTCTTGGAACCATGAGGCTTTACCTTTTGTAATTTATAGTCTCTTGGGACTGGAGTCCTACTCACCCTTTGATATGCAGTATGTTTGTTTCTAAACACTTCACACTAATATATTTTTAAACTTAAACTCAGTTGTAAATTATTGTATTCTAAAGATTTTTGTCCCCTCTGTGGAATTGATCTGAGGGTGATACTGAGTTGAGACTTGGTATACTGTGTGTGCTATTAAGTTTAAAGTCATGCTTACAGAATGCACCTAAAATATTTTATGTTCTCTTTGATGTGGGCTGTTTAATCTGGCTGACAAGGTAAATTTGAGCCTGAAGCTTGGGCTATATGGTTTTTGAAATTTGGGGGTAGCATTTTGATTTACTGTTTCCTGTAGTCACGCAAACTTTAAAAAGCATTCTAATACTGAGATGAGTTTCCCTCTGGAAACTTGTCCTGTTCAGAGACCATTCTATGGAGACAGCTACATGGACCTTCAAGGCAAGTGGTTTATGAAAGTAACTTGTTCTTATAATTTAAATTTGTAACTGTTCCCTTTGGCATTCTCAACTCTATATTGTAATTTAAGTTTAAATTTTAAAATACTGAAACAACTTAAGTGACTTCCTATCTTACAGCTTATCAATGGAAATACAGACAATGTAATTATGCAGACAGCAGCCCAAGAATCCCCCATTTCCTGCTGTTGCTTAAGTGAAGATCTTAAATTTGCAGCTTTTGGACAGGAGAGTGGAACAATAAAGGTACTAAATTCTAAATTTGATTTTAAAAATAGCAGGAAATCACTCTTCCTTATGCTTTTTCTTTTTAAATAAATGTCATGTGGATGACTTTGTACAGTGATATTCTTCAATATAGTAATTCAATTTACATTTGTGAGTGATGTCTAAATTAAATTAAAGCTAATGCTAATAATCCAGCTCTGAATTTCATCTTACCCAGACTAAGCTAATAGAAATTTTTGGTTGTTCTAATCCAGTGACTTAAAATCATGTATTTACAGTTTCGCGTTACTTAAAAAAGAATTTGCATGTTCTTGTTTTCCTCAAATGTGTCAAATAAATGCAATTATTGCATTCTTCATTGTAAAGGTACTACAGTTGTCAGATGGGAAAATTCTGAAGTCCTGGGAGGCCTACAGGACATCTGTGCAGCACTGTCGATTTACACCCGATTGTCAGACTCTCATCTCAAGTGCTCATGATTCAGTTATACAGGTTTGGGCAATATTTAAAAAGATAATGCTGTAACTTATGAAAGTGAAGGGCTTTTATACTATAGATATTGAAAACTCAGTAAATGACTTCTGTGTTCTGTATTGTTCCATCCAGGGGCAAAGGGACTGGAGAAAGTGTAAGCCTTTTATTTATGCCTTATGTGATAATGAGTATTACAGGTTTTCTATTTTTTACTACTGTGGATGATAGAAAGGCTTTGAGAAGAGTAAAAAGAACATTAGTTGTCAAACAAGGTGACTCAGCAGTTCTGAAATGAGGGTTTGGGATGCTGTAGGTCTGTCAGTGGGCTTGCTTCCACTGTCTTGGGGAATGATGTAAAAAGTCTGAGTGGGCTGGTGTGCCCACCCCATCCAGTGCAGTGCTGAATACCAGCTAGAAATGGCTGCACTAATGTGGGCTCAAATTAGGAACCTCTGCCTCTCAGCAAGGTAGGCTGGCTCTGGAGGTGCATTCCAGTGTGTCTGTGTTAGCGTTTAGCTGCCTCGGGGGTGCAGTTCTGCAGTAAAATTCTGAGTCTCAGCTGGAGCTTGCTGAGCCTTAGTTTGCCCTGCAGAACACCTCAGAGTGCTGACAGGATCCCCAAGCCCGAGCACGTGTCCAGCTGCTCAGGAGCCTTCAGCTCACAGCCGAGCCTGGAGTGCGAGTAAAACCTCCAAAGCCTCCTGGGCGCTGATCCTTGGAATGCTCCTCCCGGGTGTGCGGTGGGAAGCGTTCCTGCGGGCCCTCGGCTCCCTCTGGTGGGCAGCGCCTCGCCTGCGCCCCCGGGGCTGCGCTCGCTGCTTTCTGTTCACCCTGCTGCTGCGGCAAACCCGGGCACTGAATGTTCAGTCAGTGCCGTTTGAAAATAAATCGATGCTTAATAGCTGCTGTAGAAAAAATTACACTTAATCCTTTTTTCAGCGAATAGTTGAATTAAAAAGAGAAGCGTCGTTTTGTTATAAAAAGGAGAAGCAAAATGGCAGTTCATTAAAAATACCCTTTAAAAACATAAAAGAAATCTAATTGAAGTAAGCAAAATATGAGGTCTGCCAGATATGAAATAAGTCTATATGTTGTAATAATCAAAAGTTTAAAACACTAAACAACTGAGATGTGCCTGAAATTTATTGGTTTGCTTTTCCTTTTTAAATTACAAGTGAATTTTAAGTATCAAATTTACTTTGAAAATAAGATTATATGTGTGTTATGGAAAACTCTGTCATAGGTTGACCATTAAATACTATGGCACTCTCAATCTTTAGCATCTCTTATTATGGATCACTTCAGCGTCTAACATTTTAATTAATCACCATAAGAACTTGTTATTAGTCCTGTTACTTAAAAATCAAAAAGTTAATTCATGCTCCTTATGTTTGCTGTTTCAATTTAAAAAAAAAGTATTTTACTTTTATGATTAGGTATGGAATTGGCAATTGAGCGAATGTGTGTTTCTAAGAGGACACAAGGAAGCAATCAAGGACTTTAGACTTCTGGAAAATGGAAAACTTCTCTCTTGGTCATTTGATGGAACTGTTAAGGTGAGTAACAGGCTGTGAATTGACAAATCACATCAAACACATTTGACTCTCTCTTGTAACATTTGGTATTTCCTCCACTTTGTGTGGGCACAGATTTTACTGAATCAATTGCAAAATGTAAGCTGACTTTTAAGATAAAATTTTGGATTTTCTATTTTTAGTAAGATCTACACTATTGTATTTTAACTATACCAGTGAGTATAACAAAATGTTGGCCAACTATCTAGCTGAGTTTTATCCCTTAAAATTTGTATAAGATGCCAGTGTTTTAACCTTTTTACTGCAGTAAAAAAGCAACCTGTTTTTTCTGTATATGTGGTAGGTTTGGAATGTCACTACTGGAAACCCAGAAAAAGATTTTGCTTGTCATGGAGGTGCTGTTCTTTCCTGTGCTGTTTCACCTGATGGTAGTAAATTTTCATCTACTTCTGCTGACAAAACTGCAAAGGTTGGTTACCTTCTGTGCAGAGATAAAAATGATGCCTTATTTATCCTGAAAAGTAATCTATATTTTTCATTTTGAGGTAACTAGTGATTATTCAAGTTATCTTGTTGTTTTTCTAGTTTTAAATTTCCTATATCCATCAACATGTTTCTAAAGCTGTGGCAGTCATTTGCAATTGATCTTGCATTTAACTTAAGCCTAGTGGCTTCTGTACAAATAAAATGCATGTTTAATGCACAGCTTTGTGCAGAACACTTTGTTTATTTCTCTGTCTTGGTTTGTTGATAGCCTGACATTTTGATTTATAAGGTTAAGAAAAAATTCTGAAACTTCCAGTGAAGTTTCTATTCATAGGTTCAGAAGGCAGGTGCACAAAGTAGTGAACTGGGGCTATCCCATTATGTTCCCAAAGCATTCCATTAGTTTTTTAAAATAAAATTTTCAAGTGATTGATGAATCCTATTTCTGTGTACAGCTTTAAACTTTCTTTTAAATGAATAGGTTTCATGAAAACTTACATTCCAAGGAAAGATACATACAGTCAGTTCAGTAATTCATAGCAAGTGCATTCTTGTGTGATTCAGGTACTAAAAAGAAAACAAGACTCTACAGCATAAAATATTTACATAAATTCACATACAAATACGCATATGTATGAAAAGTCTTATGTACATTTTAATGCTAATGCTTTTTAGAAAGAAGTCATAATTGGTTTTGAACTTGTCTTTTTCACTCCTCTGTTATGTTTTCCATTTAGATATGGAGCTTTGAAAGTTCATCTGTTCTTCATGAACTCAAAGACCACGAAGCCTGTGTGCGGTGCTGTACTTTCTCTCCTGATAACAAACTCTTGGCCACTGGAGATGACAAAGGAGAAATAAGGGTACTGCTCTAACCTTGATGTTTATTTCATAATTCAGTTGATTATCAGTTTACAGACAGAAGAGTTCTTATGGTTTGTGTTCTGCATGTCTAATTCCTTAGCATTGTGGTGAACCTCAGGGTGAAAATAACAGTTTACCACATGAGGCAGTAGTTTGTAACCATTCATGTTCCATGAATGCTAAGGAACTGATTCACATGATTTAATAATAATTCTACTGTGAATTGCATTTGTGATTGAATCCTCTAAATAAGATACAGTTCTAAGATGAGAATTTTTTAAAAATTATATTGTCAATTCAAGTAGAATGCTTGTTTGCAAATGTTGGGGGTTTTTTTTCTCTAATACAGAAAAACACATTTCAGGTTTCCTTATTTTAGTCATTTTTTTTCCTGATAAGTTTTCTTCTTTTAATAATCTTTCCTCTCTTTTAGATTTGGGATGTTTTAACAGGTGCATTACTTCACTTCTGCTCCCCAGTCACCGGAGATGAAGGAGAACCAACGCATGGGGGTTGGGTAACAGACCTCTCCTTTTCTCCTGACAGTAAAATGCTTGTGTCATCTGGAGGTTATCTTAAGGTAAGCCTTGAAATGATAAAATATGCTATCATACCTAATTAAATGGCAATACTCTGACAATTAAGACTAATTCAATAAACAAACCTGAAGCATTTTACGTAACACAAAACTTCTTCATTTTTGTGACAGTCTAGCACTTTTCACTTCTCATATCTGCAAGTCCCCTGAAAAAGTCTTTTAAGAATTTGAGTTCATTTCCAAACTCCATATATTCCATTTTTATTGACTTCAGATTGTCATTTGCAATCTCCTTTCATAACACCTTTAATTTTAAAGATCCTGGTCATTTTTTTCTGCCTTGATGTCCACTCAATTTTGACAGCAATTGTGTTCTTTATAATGGTTAGAAAAATGCTCTATATCAGGCTTTTTTTTTTTGTTTTTTAGCTACTGAGGTTTATATTTTGTCATAAGTAGAAATTCAGAAGAAATTGCAAGTGATGATTTTTCTGCAGTTTGTCTTTGAAAGACATTTTGGAGCAAATCAGTGTTTTCATCAGTCTTTTGTTGGTTCAGGCATCTACTGAGTGTATTTTTTTGGGGAAAGGGAAGAGGTGGCCTTTTTTTTGGTCTGTGAATGAGTTCTTCATAATTTTAAATTTCTCAAGGGGTTTTATGTTGTTTTTTTTCCCTTGTGATAGCCAATAGCTGTTATTAGAAAGGTCTGTGTTATCTGTGTGTGTGAGAAATGACAGGTGGCGAAGTTCTCACCTCAGAGGGATGGAGTTTAGCTGATTGTTGGTCAGTGTCTAGCTGTTAGACATGTGATCAGACTAAGTCTTTGAAGGCAGTAACCATGTAACAAAGAGTTTCATTTTCTAAGTTGCAAATCTGTATTTTGCACATAATTATAATGTTACATATTTCATGAGATGCGTAAGCTAAAAAGTAGTAATGCCATCTGCTGTTCAAAGTGATGAAAGCTGAAGGTAATCTGCTGTGATATTTTGCTGCTGCACCCAAGTGCTGCAGGAATAGAGGTAGGCTTCTTACTGGCACAGTGGAATAACAGCTTTGTGCTGGATTGTGCTGGGTCCAGTTTTGCATCGGTCTACAGCTTTTTTTGAGAAATGTGAAATTTCAAACTATGGTGAACTGATGGTTGGAGGTTTCTTGGGTTCTTTGTAATTAGTGCTTACTGCATATTCCAGAAAATAATAATTGTAATCTCACTGAAAAAGAAGTCAGTCTTACTAAAAAAGCTGCAAATGGTTTCAAATTTTTACATGACCAATCCTATTGTGTGTCTAGCTAAGTTTTTTAATTCAGCTATAGTTTCATTTATGTGGCCATATGTGTCATGTATTCATTTGGTTATATGAAAATACATAATTTTTGAAAGTTTGGACATACTGCAGTCTATATCTATTGATTGCATTTTGTGATGGGGTAAGGGGCAGTACCTGAATTTATTGTTTAGTATGTTTTCTTGAAATTTAACAGCTTCAGTCTTCTTGAAGTTTCTTTTCATCTGAAAGCCTTGTACCTTTAGTAATTAGTCCTAAACTTATTCTACTTAAGATTGTTTATATTTTTATTTTTAATTATTCCTCTTTGGTGAAAGCAGTCAACTGGGCTAGCCAGGCTAAGCCCGTTAATAGATTTTATTGTAAGATTCCTTCACCTAACTGAAAGTGTGTTTTTATTATTTTTCCTAGTGGTGGAATGTAACTACTGGAGAATCCTTACAAACCTTCTACACAAATGGAACAAACCTCAAGTCAATACATGTGTCCCCTAATTTCAAAGTATATGTGACTGTTGATAATCTTGGTATTCTTTATGTGTTACAGAAGTTCTGATTAATGGGCTGAACACAGCAAAGATAACTTATTTTTTAAGATGGAAAGACTATTCTGCTTTGTCTGACAGTCATTAAGCTGTGAATTATATTTAATTGTTGTATTCATGATGTTTTCATGTATATTTATGTACTTTTATGCATGTTTTTTCAAATGAACTTGCATTTAATCTTGTTTTTAATAAGCATTATTATAATCCTTAAATCTTGATTTGCAATTCAAGTATGTTGCTTCCAATTTTCTAAGGAAATTATATTAAGATTTATTCAAATTACTTGAAATTAATATTAATAGCAGTGAAGAAAGAATAAGAGTATAATACTTTGAAATTATATTTTGTGCTAAGGCTGATGGCTAAATGCTGTCTAGACATGAACACCACTGTGTAAGATAAAAAAAGAAATTTTAGGTGTGATGCAAGGATTTTCATTTAGTATGGAATGGAAAGAATCAGGGGCATTCTTCATTTGAAAAATGAACCCAGCCATGTTGGTGCTTGATGTACAAACCAAATTGAGCAGATGTTCAGTTTACAGCAGCTGTGCCTCCCCCCTGCAGTGAGAACCTTGGTGCTTCAAACCTGTGGAGATGAAGTGCATTGTGACATGTGTGAGCTGTTCCTGTTTAGGGGAACATCCTGAGTCTTGCTTTCTCAAGGCAAAATCTGAAATTCAGTATTGTAGTTGAAGTGGAAGAGACCACATTTCCAATCAAAGGACGAGTACAGCTAACCGGCTAAAATGAGAATGGAAATGGCTTTAAACTTACGTATTGAAAATTATAAGAAGGTGTGAATTTTAGGGTTTTTTTCTTTTGGAAATTACATTCTTTTTATACTATGGAGACACTTTACTGTTGTCAGCTTTGTTTACATGGGATCTGCCCAGCTGATCTCTTGCCTGGTAATATGTGATTTTGTGTTTTTTTTAAGTTTTCTGTGGAATTTTTATAGTCTATTTATAGATTCAATATAGAGTAGAAATATCAATGTTTTGTACTAATTGTACTTGACAAATGTTTTGTGAATAAATTGGTAGCAATTTTTTATTTGATACCTAGTAAGGTTTTTTTCTATTCAGTTGCCTCTCAACTGCTATGAGCAACTGCACAAGCATTAATATGATTTTCATATTTTTGTAGCTGACAGTAGAACACTGTCTAACTTCTTGATTGTAAAAAGTACTGTAGCAAGTATCTCAACCGGTACTGAATAATGAAATTTTTACTTTTAGTATGTTTTGTGTGCATTTCATAAAATTTAATAGGCATTCTTAATATTACCTTGTTTTTGACAATCACCAGTTCTTCTTCTTTTCCAAATTGAAATTCTACTCTTTCCAAGGTGCTGTTAAATACGGGTCAGTATAATCAAAGTACTGCTGGCAGAAATGTAAAGAGAAGAAATTCAATAGAAAAGACCATGATGTTTTGTATTCCAAGTATGTACAGTACTTAATAAAGATGATCCAGGCAATTATGGCCAAAGTTGTAAATGAATTTGAATTTCAGAGTGAGTTTCTTTATACATGGGATGGAGGGGGAGTGCTGCATCTTTTATTGTGGTTTTGTTTTCCATCTAATAATTATTTTATATTATAAAGCAGCATAATGCTGCTTTACAAACTGCATCGAAAGTGCTTTGACAGGCAAGCAACAATATTAAATGTGGGTGTGGAGGAAAAAGGAAACAGAGGGAAACCAAAGTCTTGGAACATGTCGTGCTGATAGCCCTGTTCAGGACAGCGTTGCTTCTACTGTCCAGTTTGTAGAGAGTCCATCAGTACCCCCTGAGCAGCTGAAGATCCAAGGAGCAGGAAGCTTCTCTAGGACAGTGTCCTTCTATCCCAGAGACTGTGCTGTTCTTACTGCTCAGGACCCTGAACTTAGAGACCCAACCAGGTTAAAAGGTACAGGAAAAATATTTCCCATGAGGAAGCAAGGCTGAAAGTTCTCTGAGAATGCTGATGAAATTCTGATGATAAGAAAAAAAATCTGATTGTAGCTTAATGCAGAAAGCAAATGGTGTGTGAGCAGAGTTCATAGACAATTGCAATTTGGAGTGAGTAGGAAGCAAATAGCACAGAAACTTGAAGAAAACTGAGATAAATACTACATTCCTGACAATGAAAAATGACAGTGCAGCAGCCTTGTACTTATGTTGAAGCTGAGGAAGCTGCTCTTCACAGAAGGTGATGTTGGGATGGTTGCATTCATATATGTAAAAGTATGAAGTTGGCTGTAGGTATTTGAAACTGAGGTGGAAGAAGAGAAATAGTGATAAAAATGTCCGAAGAGCCAAAGGACAGATCTGATTTGCAGGGAAAGCATGAAAAAATTAAAGTGAAAAATTATTAAAATAGGAGGCAGGAAAACAGCTTCTCCAATTTAAAATATTCAAGTGGACAGTATACTGTAGTAAAAAAGAGGTCTTGCTGTATCATCAGATTTGGCTGTTCTCTTCAATGTTACATGTATTGTAAAGGAAACAAGAGAATTAGGCTAAAAGCAATTTTTATGTAGATTGAACTTTAGTGGTTCCATCATATTTTTTAATGTCAGATCAAAATGAATCAGTCTACATTCAAATTTAACTAATGACCATTGCCAATTTTATCTAGTTCTATATCTGAAATTATGCTTTTGTGTAAACAATTTGTATAATTCCTATATAACCACACCTATCAGTTTCTGTAGAAGTTTTGAGTCTTCACTTTGTCAATTAGACCTACAGCTCCTTCACATATCTCTTATTTTCTCTTTCCTTGGGAATCATACCCATGTGTGATACAGCTGCTCGAGAGCATGCTTTGTATTGCCTTGAAGTGTACCATTCCCCCACCTACAGTGTTCTCCTTCCCCCTCTCTTACCTTACACAGTTGTTTGAAATAGAACTGTGCACTTAGTGCCTGAGGTTTTTCCATATACATATCTGGCAGGTCTAGAATGTGGGGCTAGAACTGGAACTGGTAACCTGTTGCCAGTAGAGGACTATCCTCCACCCCAAAAATATTTTGCTTCCCTTTGAAAATTATGCAGTTAAACTCCCTATTACAGAACGCTGTGCAAATCACTGTTTTGAGCAGATTATTACAATTTTTTAATTTAGTGAAGTCTCTGTATGGGGCTCAGTTCCCCAGGTTGTATGTAGCCACAACAGAGTCTGTGTCCTTACCACTGCTCTCGTGAGGTGTTTTGCAGAAGCTGATGCCCTTGCAGGTTTCCAGGGAACGCCAGGCTGAGAGACTGTGACTCAGGTGGTTTCTTCTGCCCTCCTGGAACAGAACATTGCAGGGAGGCCACTCGCCCTCATTTTCAAGAAGCCAATAAATCCAGGATAGAAGCAGATCACAGAGAATTCAGGTATGTTTTTGCAATTGCTAGTGGAACATGGCTCCCTTACTGAACTGTTTGGTTGCCCTTTCTCCTTCATAGCAAATACAGACTCCATGGCAATGCCAAGGAGTGGAAAAGTCAGCCGTGACTTTTTTTTCAGTATTTCCCTCTGATAGGACACCTGAACCCTCAGGTATATTTGTCTGCCTTGTGCTTTCTTCTTTCTTGTGTCTCCTATGGAAGCACAAACTTATTTGGGTTCACAGATGATGATGATGCCCAAGAGCTCTGAGGACTTGGGACACCTTATATCTGCTGTGATGCCAAGAAAACCAAAAGCCAAATGACCTTTACTCTTTGGAAAACAGGGAGGGTCCCAGATATTCTGAACACTTCCAGTATGGTATTGTTTTTCTGTGCTCAGTTTCACTTTGTTCTTTCAAGATGGGAATGGGGCACAGCCACTGGCTCTGCCAATATGCAGTAAGAGGTTAAGCTGAGACCAGGCTTGTTTGTGGCTGGGACTCTGCAGTAGATTGACATTAGATTGATTATGTTTTTCAGCACTTCCAAAGCTGTTTTGTGGCATGCTTCTATCTGTGTCTGTGTTGGTGTGGGCTTTTATTTGAGAGGTGGGGACCAGCAGGTTTGCAGCACAGATGCTGGATTTTCTTGGGTTCTAAGAGGCTTTTCTTCCAGATTAATTTACTGCACGCCTTTCTTCTAGGAGGCTTTTTTATGAGACACTTTGCAACTAGATTTAATAGAGGCCTACGCTGAGACTGTTAGGGTGCATCCTATGAAGGAGTAAGATTTTCAGTCCCTATGTGTCATTGACAGCTTCATTACTTCCTATATCATCTCCCGCAGTCACACTTGAGGGATACAGCACAACTGGGTGATAATTGGACTAGAACTATTTAAGCTGCCTGTGTGTGTTTGTTCAGGAGGATGAGAAGGCTGAAGTATCTTGTAAGTGTTTCAATAGGCAGTTTCTCTCTTGGGGCCTGGCTGTTTACAGAACAAATTAGCTTCCTCTGCTTGTTTCCATTTAACAAACCATATGTTGTACATAGGAGAAGTGCTCTGAGAATGGTTAGATTCATGTCCTTCAGGCTAGAGAGGATTCTTTTTCTGTACTGAAGAGGCATCCTCTCAGTACTACTTAGGATGCCACAATTAGATTCCATGTGTTTGTGTGGTATTTTTAATTTCTTACTGTATTAGCTTCCTTCGATTTATTTGTGCGTCTGATTTATTTTTAGCTTTGTTCAGTTTCTCTAAAAATGTATGAACTCAGACGAGTTTTGAAAATCATGATGTTTAAAATGACTCAAAATGAGGCAGACATTTACCCATTCAAACTCTTCAAAAGTAAGCATGATGGTTTTCAGATAAAGCATGTGTTATTTCTAATGCATAAATGCACATAAAGTATGCTTGATATTTAAAATGCCTTTTATGCTACTTTTCTAAAGCATTAGACTCTTCTAACTCATCTCTGTAATTGTATAGAAAATATAATTTCTGTAGCACTTTTCTACAGTACTTTCTTGCATATGATACCAGTGTTTTCTTTTAGTTCTAAAAATCATATTATTTGCCTGCAACATTCTCTGAAGATAGTAATAACTGTTCATATTTCTCTTCCTCATTAGAGTCAGTATTTAGGTTGGTAAGGATTTGTAGCCTGCTGTTTCAAACTCTTACTTCAATGTTAAGAAATCTTAGTCTTAACGTGTTTTGAGAGCTAGTTTTCCTGTCCCAGAGTAACAATGACAACATTTCTTTTTGTGCTTCCCAGTTATAACTACTTAAATTCATCCTTTAATTTAATACTGTGATCAGTATTGGCTGTTGCTTATAAGCCCCCTGGCAGAAGTAGTGTAGGGAAAAAGGATTAAGGAAAGATTGAAAAATACACTTTTGGTTTAATAGCCCTGAAATAATACATGAGAGGAATAGCATATTTTTAATGTGATGCTTGGAAATGCTTAGAACTTTGTCTTTTTAGCAGAGAATAGATGAATGAGCAGACATAGGCATAGGCCAGTGGAAATCTGTCTCTAAATACAGATCAAACATTTTGATCTAAAGAATCCAACCTGAAGCCAGTACTCATCTCTTGATGGGTGAACTCTCAGCACCTACACAGTAAGGTAAGATATAATTAGGGAAGCTGGTAGCTACTAATTTTTTCAGTGTATTTGCATGATTTCTTAAAAGGTGTTGTGGAGTTTATTTCAATAAAATTCAATATAGGAGAGCAATTATATGTTTTATATTTCCAGCTGAGGTATTGGAAAATGTTTGGTGTTATCAATATGTGACTTAAATTTCAGAACTAGGAAATAGGAGGAGGAACAGTTTCAAAGAGTATAAACAGAAGAAATGTTGCCTAAATTTTACCTCTATTTAAGTATATGTTTTGCAATAGCATGAAAAAAGGTCACCTGAATGTGTCTGAGTTTTCAAAATATTTAAAGAGATGATTTAATGTCTTGCACTCTCAATTTATCAAAGCCAAAGGGTTGTAGATTTTCCACTGCAAAAATTGTAGAGCTTGTTAAAAAGTTCTTCTACAAAGTATTCAGCTATTAAATTGTTATTTTGACTGTGGAACACTAGGTTTGAGGAAGATCTTAAGGGTACATATTTGTTCAAAGGAATGGTTGAGGCTGAACTTGTGGAAGAATTGTTTGTTTTTCCCTGAGATTGTATCAGTGAATACCTGCCAGAGATAGGTACAATTCCACTGAACTTCATGAGACCTGGAATTTTCTTCATAGCATATTTTGATAATTTAAATTTGGTTAAAAAGATATGAAACACAGTAGGTGGCAATAAGCTATAAGTCTACCAGTTTGACTGTTTTATCTCCTTTTCCCAGAAATATCTTTGTTCAAAGGGTTAACATTTTGGTGGCTATGGAAACAAAAGTCTATTCCTTGAGTTATGACCTACTTTTCCTCTTAAACTTCTCCTAGCTGTGAGCTCTTTACACATTGCAGTTTCTCAAGCTCCTGTACTACTCTTTATATCTCATATTTAGCCCTTAATTACATATGTCAACCTTTCTTCAAATGAGGGGTTCCATTGTTCAGGGCTCTAATATTGGTTGTGTCAGGGGAAGACTCATTGCAGCAAAGTTGGACTTCACTATTCTTGTTTTTTTATCAGAAAGTGACTCTGTGGAATGGAACATTTTCTCAGTTTGTGTTGTGGATTCTGGTTTCTTCAGCATGTAATAGCAAAAAAAAAAAGAGTGATCTTTAACAAGCTGTTACATTTATGTGTTATGCATCATATAGCTGGTTTTTTTTGCTAAAATATGAATTTAGGAAATTAAGATCATGTTCTCTGAAAATTATAATCCTTCCTATATTTATTTTTATTTTGCATACAAATTACATCTCCTTTTCAAAAATTCAACCACAGTGCTTCCAGCTCATGCAGCTTGTCCTTCCATGTTACTTTACTTATTTTGATCTTTATTTGAGTTCTATGATGGATTAGGAGCTACTTTAGGATTGTTACGTATCTGCCAATGTGTTTTGTTAAGCAGGAACCTATCTGGCAAATGAGAATTTGATCACAGTGAATATTTTGAGCAGTTAGAACAAAATACAAGAGGCCTTAACTTTGCTTTTGTGAGAAAGAATATATCATAGTTTGGATGTCTAAATTTGAATGAATACCTATGACAAGAAGCAAGGGGCTTGGAGCTTGAGTGTCTTCTGTTTAGAGTGTGCTTTGTGCAACATTTGAGTTCTAACAAAATTCTTTTTCTATTGAAAGTGAGATTTTTTTTGTTATTTCTAAATTGGCAGTTCATAGGTGCTGAGATTGCTTGAAGGGAAAGAAAGGAATGATCATAAACACAGTCAGAACTTTGAAGTGAGAACAGCAGATTTAGGTATTGTAACCCAAGGACTTAGTCCAAGGGGAAGACTGCAAAAATTCTTCCCCACAGGATGTGAAGACAAGGTTTGAGCAACCACTGTCAGAGATCAGTAGCACAGATAATCCAGCAGCAGTGGCACATTCAAGGTAACTGTAGTGGTGCTGTTTTTGCAGTGACTGGCAGAAGCAGCACTTTTTTTAGCAGTTAAGCACTTTTCACTTATTTGAAATACAAGGTTTGCTCTTGCAGATTCGTGGACTTTGCTTTTTCATTCTCTAAGCTGATTTTAGAGGCTATGTTGAATAGGATGTTCAAATAATTCTGGCATTCCTTAAGGACTGAGTTTGAAAACTGTGTACCTTAATCTATCCTTCCCTTTTGGAGTTGTATTTCTCCCCGACAGATTCTTGTTACACTAAACAAATGAAGCCATATAGCAAACATTTCAGTAATCAGGCCAACATAAAGTACTCATAAATTATCACCAAGCAGCTCTAAATCTGTCATAAACTCTTACTGACTGGCTCACAGGAATGTTTATGTAATTGAGAGGAGCTATAGAAAGGAAGTTAAGTCTCCTTTTACAAGTTAAATCAACTACAGTGAGATGAAAAACACTCACACATTTGGCTTTGGATCAGCAGAGACATTCTTGAAAAGCGAACCTTTATGAAATCTTTATTATGAAACTAATTTCAAGGTGTAAAAAATTATCAGTTTTCCAGGTGTCATTGATTGTACTCTGCTTGCGTATTCCTTGTATAACAGGGTATCACCTTGATCAGGGAGTTACAGATTTGGAATCATTCCAACAAATAAATTCTGGCATGGTTGGGAGCACAGATGTAATGTAGGATGTGTTAAAGCTGGAAAGCTTTGAAAGAGGTCCAAGAAGTCACAGTTCCACAGATGTGAAAAAAGACACCACACCACCAAACCCATTGAATGAGATATCTTACATGACATCCCTTAAAAAAAGTGTAAAAGCTGCAGTGCAACACAGACTAATACATTAAGAGATTATGTTTATAATATTTTAGAGTGCAAATTACAAAGAATAAGAGCAACTGATAAGGGTTTTTACACCAAGGAGTGAAATACCAATAAGCAAATGAGAGTTTAATATTAAACCTATTTAATTAACAAAAGGAAGCTTATTCCATTGATCGCAGTGACACAATTTTGAAATATGATGTTGGAAGTATGCATTGGAAATTGATAATTTTAACAGAACAGCTTGCAAGGATGCATTCGTTCAAACTAAAGAATTTTGAATCACCAAGTCCAAATGATAAACAGCCATTTGTCTGCAGTAGATAAGATGAAGAGTCCTTTGAACCACACCTGGTAAAATCCATCACATCTTAAAAAAAATGAGAAATTTCCAAGAAGCTGTGAATCATGGCAGTTCTGGTGTTTTTAAAGAGGTGACCAAGGCAACTACTGACCTGGAGTCAGTCCTGAGGCAAACAGTGGAATGGTAGATTTGAGGTTATGTGGAAAAGCAGAGTCTACTCTGAGCACCACAGAATTTTTCTAGGCATTACTGACTGCTGTGGTTTTTTGAGAGACTGATTTTGGCAAATGTTAACAGATTTCTAATAGTATTGTTTATGATTTTTACTTTTTTTTTAACATATCATTGTCAATACATGAACTTTGGATTTCTTAAAGGAATTTGATTTATTATCACATCATATTTTGATTCAAAACAAACTTGTAAAATCATATACAACAAAGGAATTAGCCGTTAATTCCTACATCTCTATGCAAAATGGAGTCTAAACAAACATCTCAGGAAAACATACTGTTTAAATGCTTCCAGATGTTCTGTGTGTTTCAAATGTTATGGATTATTATGAAGCTAAGATCTTTATTTCCTTGCTTTGCATGTGTCACCTAAAAATAAGTACAGAAAAGAACTTCAGACACCGTCTGATAATGCTTCTTGCCTCAGGTCTGCATAAGTCTGCTCTAGAGCAGAGACTATAATGAAGTACAAGGATTCAGAGCTTTTGTTGATCATCTGCAGATCAGGAAGAATTTCATTCTTGTATTGTGTAATTTGATCTTTAAATCTTTTCACCTTCCTATGAGATTGGCTTTAGGATGTGCAGTATTGAACACAGGTGATCTCTCCCTTCTGGTGCAATAGGTATTCATATTTTTGTTTCCTTGCAGATTGCATCATGCAAGCACTAGACTTCTGGCTGGGAAACAGATATCCCCAAAGTCAGATTGGCAGGAATATTTCCCCCCATCTTTTTCTTAGTCTATGGAGCAGGCTGTATGTATCACACCAGGTGGAATTACATGGGTACTTCTCACCAAAGGGCTTTCCTGCCATATCAGGGGCTGGAGAAAATGTCGGCACCTTAATAGTCTCTTTTCCCTACTACTTGTAACAGTCAGTTCAATTCTCCAGGTTTTTGAGGTATTTAGCTTAGTTAACTCTTCAAGTTTAATGTAAGTTTAACTGAGTTAAATGTAATGGCTGTTACAGAGAGATGGCCATGGTGAATGATCTAGTATCTTTTTATATTAGCTTCCACTCATGCACAGCATTCCCAGACACTTGTATGTTTCAGTAGATTCACTCAATTCCAATACAGAATTGTTCACTTAATCCATCACTGATACTTTTATAGACTTACAGACTGTCCAGAAGGTAAATTAAAGAAAAAAAATTTAGAGTTTGCAATATAAACTCAAGAAAGAAGTAGTGCTACTCTCAACTATATACATTAGGATATTTTTGCTCAGGACATGCCCAAGCCTGACATCCTCCAGCCTAGCAATTATCATTATCCAATAATCACAAGTGGAAAAATAAAGACTGCACTGCATCTAATGTGTTTTTTAAATTAGTGTGGTCTATTTCTTTTTTCCTCATGGTGTCACTATAGGATAAAGTTAACGCTCATTGGGTATTCTCTATAATGGAGCATATCTCCATTTCCTTTGTCTCACTGGCTTTCTGATTTCCTGTTATGTGTTTAGAAAATATGATAGCAAATATACTGCCTTCAAATTTGAACGCATTCTCTCAAGCACTGGCAGGGTCACCCTAGAGCATGTGACAGAGGCCTGCATCCAGGCAGTTCTTGAATATTTCCAGTAAGCTTCATCTTTCCTTATGTTGTTGTAAAGTGTTTTGAATTCAGCTTTTATGATTGATAGAAAAAGCAGTTTTTCTATCCAAGCTCAGAGTGGCAAGAAAAGACAGGAGAGAGAGAAGAGAGAGAATTTAGTTTCATTTACATACTGATAGGATTTTTGTCTGCCTAGTTGTTACCATTTTATCCAGACCCACATTCTGAAATATATCTAGGTACCTGACTTGCACAGAAGGAAGAAAGATGTGCCACTATATAAAGGTTAAGTAGGACTGAAGAGAAATTTGCTTGCGGTCTTTACAAGAGCAGGAGCCAGCTGGAGATGCTGTTTCCCATTCATGCATTTGGAGCACAGCCTTGCTGAAAGGCAAGGTCCATAGGCCATTTGTCTGCTTTCCCCCTTCTGCCTCTTCAGCAGGACAGTGGTGTTTGGGCTGGTTGCATTCAGGCTTGTGATGAGGATGAGTGTGACTGTCTAAGCAGTAGGGCTGAAATCATCTACTAGTTCCACAAAATCTACATCCAGTGGGACCTCTGGCCACAAGTGAGCCTCTGTTTAGCTCAGGTTATCAGGTGTGAAAGTTAACTAGAACGAGCACATGCTTAACCAGAACCAGTGTGGCCTGGTTAACCAGAACCAGCGTGGCCTTGGTAACAGTAGAGTCAGAGTAGAGTTTGCTGGTTTAGCACAGAAGTTGGTTCACCTGAAGAAGCTGAAGGGCACTGAACAACTGCAGAGCTTTTCAGTAGAAGCCTGAGCATTATTCCCCTATGCTTTCCAGTGGGCTGAAAATCCTGCCAGGATTTCCAGCCAGTTAAGAGCCTTTTTTTCTCCCACTCTCTTCAGATAGTCTTTTAACATGAGATAACAAATATCTCTCTCCTTAGATAAGTGCCCACATCTAAATATTTTCCCTAATCCCTATGCCATATCTCTGGTTTATGTGCTTGTCACTGCCACGCAGTTCCTTTACAGTCAATTGTTCTTTGGGCTGGTACTTTGGAGATCATCAGAGTTACTATTTCTAGACTGTTGTCTTCATGACATCTTAGACATCATCTTCCAGTGAAGTGTGAAGTGAGCCAGCTGAACAGCACACACTGAAAGAAATCTAGGGGAAAATTAGAGTCCTGCATGTTGCACAAACTGCCTGTTTTAATCTAGAATGGAAGAAAAACTATTTCACAGTTGTCTGTGCAGTAGTTGTCTAGCATGCTGCTTCTTTTCCAAAGGACAGACACAATCTTCTTCACAACCTGATGATTCCCTTGCCAGTGGTTACCATTTTATGGCCATGACAGTTTTTTGATGCTGAGATGTTGACTTTAAACAGCAAGGCATGTGCACCTTGTGGTTCTGCAGGTGAAGCAGCCTCTCACAAACTTCCTGGCAGAATACCAGAACCAGAGATGCTGAATGTTTCTTCCTGCCAGCTGTGAGCAGTGGCTCTTCTGTCTTTTTATTAACACCAGGCCAGTTTGGAGGAGTCACTACATCCAGTTTCAAATGCAACATCAGCATCTGCTTTAGGAAACCCTTTGACTCCACAAACACAGAAGTTCCCTGTTGTTTGTCAGGACTTTTCTGCAGTTTTAAGCCCTGTTCCAACAGCAGCTCTTTTACTGTTCATATGTGGTGGTTCATGGCCCCTCACACTTGCCCACACTATGATTTCAGAAATGCTTGTTAGGCCTTGGTCTTGATGAATGACAGCTTGGCTAAGCTCCTTGAGCTTATCAGAAACACTGTGTACTCCCAGGAACTTATTTTGGCTAATGAGCTCCTGCTTTTTAGCGAACAGTCTTGGAAACCTACTTGTCTTGCCTGCTTATGAATGCAAGTGTAACACCACTTTTATGATTGTACTTTCACAGAAAGTACTGACCTGAATTGTGGTCAGGATGGAAAATTGCTGTGACAGAAGAAAATTCTCTTGCAACCCTATAAACAGTGGCTTTAAGTGAGACCCTCTGAGCTCTCCTGGACCACAGAGGGCTGCAGCAATTCCTTCTGAGCGGGACACTCCTCCGAGCGAGCAAATTCTCAACTTCACTCTCTTTGTAGGACCACTGCCAAAAGCCAGAGATGGAGCCTGGGCTGATACCCCCACTCCTCCCCTGCTACCTCAACTCCTCACCCTTTGAAATGATGCAAATGCATCCAACTTGAGTACTTCACTGAACCCGAGGGGAATTCTTCAGAGGTTCTTCATACTCCTTTAGCACGTGTCTGCCAAGTGTGAATATATTACAGCAAATTGTTGTGGTTTAAAACCAAACAGCTGCTTCCCCTTTCCCCAGTCCTCTCCAGTGAGAAAGAGACAAAAAGGCAGAGATTATGGGTTGAGATAACAATTTACTAGTGAAAAAGCAATGAGATAAGGAAAACTAACAGAAAACAGTAGTCATAACAACAGTGCATAAAAGAGGTGATTAGTGTACAACAAGGTGTTCACCACCCCCACCAGCTCTGCATGGCCACCAAGATGAAGACAAAAGAGTGGATGTTACTCCAGCCCATCGTATAGCTACACGGCTATTCCCAAGACAAAAGAATAGGATATTCCCAGGACAATATGGTGGACAGTCCCACAGCTGGTGCCCTCCTTCTCCGAGCCCAAGACAAAGAGAAACAATGATGGACAAACCCTCCAAGCCGGATGGTCTGCATGGCACTGACCGCTCTGCTTGCACTGACTGCCCTGCTCTGTGTCTGCACCACCCCAAGGGCCCTGGTCACTGCTTTGCTCCAGAAAAAAGGAACAAAATGGTGCCATGTCCACTGCACACTTGCCTTTTCTTCCACATGCAACCACCTCCCCCCACAATGACCTGGGTGGTTTAGAATAGCGACCCAGCCACACCCACACTCTTCTAGGCCCTGGCCCTCTCAGCAACGGTGAGAGAATTAGCTCTGTCCTACACATGGGCTATGGGTGTTGATCTCTGCAATTCTTAAGTAGATTACATTTGTAAGTAAGTTAGGCCTGTGAGTTACTGTCATGCTCATTGTAAATTCCGAAGAATCTTTTCTTAACTTGTTTATATTAGTCTATCAATGAAGTGCAGTTAAGTTTGAGTGCTGTTAAAAACTTTAGGCCTAAACCATTGGTCAAGTCTGGAGCTAAATTTGGCAAAAGGGTCTACTCTGAACAGGAGTCCCTGTTGATGATGAGGTCCCCCTCATCATCCTTACGCTTTTCCATCCTTTACCTTGTCCCATCCCAAACCTCCACATAGATAATGTTAGATTGATTTTACTTTGATCGATTTTTAGTCTGATTTTTCTGTGTGTGCTTCAGCTATGTTAAGTGAACCTTGCAAGCAAACTTTATTGTGCTTTCCCTTTTTTATTAAACTTGCTTTAGCCAGTATCTTAGCCAATATATTTGCGCAACCTCAAGCACCCATTCACAACAGCGTGTTAGAGACCTCACTACTCACATAATTCTCAAAATCCTTTGTCACCCACACCTCATTTGGATTTCAATTTGCTTATCTTCTCATGTCAAATGCAGTCTGCTTCTGTATCGCCTCTCTTCTTTTGCCTATTCTCCACCTTCCCGCTCTAAGGCAGTCATTGGAATTAACTCTTGGTTTTACAGCATCCAAATGCTCCAGCTTCTTCATATACCCTCCTTGACTGCCTCTGCTTTCCTCTTACCCTAGAGGTCAAGAATAGCAATTTTCCTGACTTTCTGATCTTATAGAGGTCTTTGGCTTTTTCCCTATCTTCACTCTTCAGACTGACTATTATCCCCTTACTCCCTGTGCACTTCCAGCATACCAAGAATGAAAAGTCACCTCAACCAAAGAAGACAAAAGATCAAGTGGGAACTCCTTTGGATTACTGCATATTTGTAGAAGTCCCTTTGGATCTGAAGAAAGGACTGCTGAACCACTGTCCCATGCTAGAGGAGACCCCGTGGACTTCTCTCCAGCTGGCTTACACTAGTATTGGTTAGTAGTGATGGATACGTTTCCTGCTAAAATCCCAGGTTTCTGCAAATACAGAAGTCCCTTATGTGTGTTAATTCTTTTCTTTCCTTCCAGTTCAAATTTATAGGCTTCAGTTGTTCACTGCCTGTGTCCCAAAACCTTCACACTCAATTCTCTGCCCTACCAGTCTTTCATCTGTCTCATCTTTCATCAGTCCTGCTAGTTATCTTCAGTCTCTCTTGCCCCAATTATCTCTCCCAAATGAGTTCAGCTGCTTATTGTGCCACCTTACCTGCTTGACATCTCTTTGATGAACCCAGATCAAATTCTTCCTGCAAGGTGCCATTTCTTCCTGTTGTTTAACACCTTTTCTTTACATCTGCGTAGAGTTTTGCTGCAGCTCCTGTCTCATCCTTTAATTTTAGGGGTCACTCAGCTGCATAACAGGTGCCCCAGTTTTATATCCTGAAAACCTGGCCCATTTGTACTTTATGTGCCTGAAGTGAATGTGTTGTAACATAACTTCTGCACAAGTCTTTACAGGGTGTGATTAAACAGGGGAGTCAGCAGTTGAGTAGAACATTGAAGAACCAGTTAATTAAGGACTTTAATGTGTGACATTTTTACCATCGGTAAACAAAATCTGTATTGCAAACCAAAACTCTCTCCTCAGCATTTCCTAGGTTTATTTGGAACAAGATTCAAAGCCCAGTGAAATCAGTGAAATGGGAGGGGGGGAACTTTCACTGATTTCAGTATCCTTTGCATCAGGCCCCTGATTTCCCTTAGCAATGATAAAATGATACACAAAGCTGGGACTGTACAACTTCCTTTTATTTTGTGTGCTTTTATAGGATATAAATAAATGACAAAATTACAAAATTTATAACTGGAAGCCCAAGCATATTTACATAAGTATTTGTTGCAGTGAGGCTACTATTTACTGTTTTCCTATACAATTTTCCTTTTGGTACCATATTTTTAGTGTTATTTTTTTTTTACTGTCAGTTGACTAAGTACATATCAACAGTGAATAAGCAAAAATATGTACAAGGAACTATTTTGTTCAAGTAAATTGAATACTGTATTAAAAGTATGTCATCACTCAGCGCTATGATTAGGTTTAACTAAACCATATACAATTATCAGTTTTAAACCAAGTTCAATTATCCATTTTCTGGAATATACCAACTGATGATTCTAACTGAAAAACCTCAGCTGGATATGAAATAATAATTAAAAAAACATTAAGACAATCACACAATTTATCAATATCTCTATAATGACCTTCAAAATGATTCACAATTTGACTGGATAGAACAATATACGTTAAAATGTCATTTTTCTCCTATAATGATATTTTTACTGTTATAATTTCAGTTCTACATAAATATACATCATGGTATTATACAAATACTCCACAGACATTAAAAAAATTAAAACACTTTAAAGAAAAAGTAAGTAAATCTTATTTAACCAAATATAAGCAAATGCTTAATTATTTTGTTTCATGAAAACAATTTTATTACTTTGGAATTTTTTTCTTTTTCTTGCTGTTTTTATTTAGAAAATGTTTTGCAGTAGAATTTTATCAACACTCTTCCAAACAAGCTTTCTGTGACAGAAATCTTGATAGCAAAATCCATGGTTTTGACTTTTTTTGAGAACCACTGAGACTTTTTTTTAAAAAATACTATTAGAATTCATGGCTATAGCAATGTTGAACTGCATAAACTATATGTAGGTGTAGTAGAATGACCATTCCATTTTCATTCCAGACTGATCACACAGAACATCCGGTGCACTGATGCTACAACTCTTATAATTTTCATAATGCTGCAATAGCAGTCATTTACTTAACTTTAAAATAAACAATATTTCTCATAATTAATCTGGCTTCCTTCCATAAATATTCATATGTTTTCCTATAGTACTTCTCTTCCATAAAAATATCTAATAAATGTTTTCTGTGCATTATTAATACCTTTTTCTAACCATTCATAAAACTCTGATCCTTTGCTGCAATGCAAGACGTTCTTATTTCTGTAGAGGATCAAAGGACATCAATGATTACATATAAAATCAGCGCACACAGAAATCAGGGTGCCTAATTTCTTGTCACTTTAATGAGTTCTTTATTCAACACAGTAATTATTAACGGATTCAGTGGTTTCACAAATAATCTATTTATTAATTCTGGTTCTATTTTAATTAAAAACTGCCAAGATTTAAATAAAAAACCCAATTACAATCTCTACTCATAGGCAGCATTAGTATTAGTTTAGAGACCTTTTGTGGTTTTTTTCTTTAAAAAGTAGAATTCTAAAATAAGAAATCAAAGAAAGCACTGTGGCAGAGTCACAAGGGAGAACTGCATGAAAAATAAGGTTTCTCACTCCTCTTGTGCACTGTAATTTTAAAAGTCTTCATATAGTGTCATTCTTCTGTCAGTGCTGCAGGAAGAAGAACATCACCAGAAATGACTGTCAGCCTTTTTTTGTTAGTTACAAGGCCACTCATACAGTGCAGTCTTCCTCTCTGCTGGATTGAAACGTTGCCATAAAGGAAAGGCTGTGCTGTGACTGCTTGGCGTGCAAGGCACAACAAGGAACAGGGGGACAGTTTTGTATCAGAAAATTGTAGTTTCATACTTGGTATTAATGCCTCTTTTGGCCTCTTGTCCAGGTTCAACAATCCAGGGTAGATTCGCAAGAGTCTTTTGTTCGGATGGATCTATCTGCTTTAAGACAAATGCAAACATACAGACGGGTTACCATCTCCGTGCACGGCAGCTTGAGCAGAGGGTTTTTCTTTAAACTAACAGGGCAAATCCTGAATTGACAAAGTCGTACAGCAGCAAGTATGGTGGTGTCTACACTCCCATGTACTCATGGCTGCCTTCTTCTTCCTGTTGAGATCAGAGCTGTGTTTACCCCCAAGCTATAGGGCATCATAGTTCATTAAAGCCACACTTCATCCTGAGAAGTCTGTTCGCTAATGAGACAGACGATGGCATCAGGAAATGTTTCTACTTAAAATTTTATGGAGGAAGATTCTGTGGCAATGGATGACAAAGTGTACAGTCATACATTTCCCTCCCCTCCCCCCTTCCTCTCACCCAATAATTAAGTGTCATAGAGTACAGTTCTCACTTTATAGCCAGTGAATATGACACAGTGTGTGGTCATTTTTCTCCTTTCCCTCCCAAATCACCCTGTGCCTGTGTTCTCACTTAATTTATAATAGTTTTCATAATTTTTTTAAAAGGTCTACTGTAAAAGAATATTTCTCTGTCATCTCTGCACTTCAGAAGAGCACTTTAAAGACAATCAATAAGTATGCTTCAATGAGCTTTGTTTCTTAGGACTCAGTGATTAATACTGAAAAGGTATATTGAATCCCAGATAAAAGAAAAAAAAAAGAAAAAAGAAAAAAGGAAAGGGTAAGAAAAGGAAAGAAGTTGCTTGGTCTGACAGGATAATTGTAAGTTGATTTGGATTTGTAATTTGATTAGGATACATATGCCATGATTGTGTACCAAACAAGTTATGTGATAGGAGATTAGGAAAGTCTGTGAAACCGCAGAGTTTGAGAGGTATGCATTGATTACGCTGAATTAATTAAAGCTCTGGAATTACTATAAAACACATATACACAAGACTAACCAAGCAACATCTTAAACTGGAGGAATCTGAAATAAGCAGTTGTTTGAAATGGCTGCCAGTGCTGTGGTGACACAACCCTGCCAGCTGATGAGCAGAGGTGGCAAGATGGAGCATTTCTGATTCAAATGTACAGCTTCTAGTATATAATTTCTGAACTGTATAGCTGAATTTTGGATTTTTTTGCATGCATAACTACCTTCTACTTACCACTGACTTCCGAATACTAACACGTGGTTTGGGAATAGGTTTAGAGGGTTTGTTTTCAAAGCTTTCAGGGAGGGTAGAAGAATGGCCCCCTTTTCGTGCTTGTAGTGCAAGCTGATAGGCCACCTCAAATGCTTGTCCTAGTGTAAGAATGATTTCGTAAGCTAAATTCTGGAACAAAACAGAAACAGTTAAAATTGAGGTGAGGTTGAATTATTGTCAGATACATGAAGTGGGGTAGTGATTTGTAATGCAAATAATTAAAATCACACTGGTAATGGGCTCCTCAGTCTCTGTAATGTTTACATCTGTCATTTGATTTCTCACTGATTAAAAACGAACTAAATGTAATTTATTGTATTGAAAGTAATTACTTCTAAAGCCCTTGAAAACATCTCACTAAACATGAACACATGAGTGGGTGATTGTGTGCCATCTCTTTTTAGAACAAGTACATTAACCTTCCCACCTTCCCAGCTGATCCCATATCTGCTGTTCTCAGGATCCAGCCCCTCTTGCACTGTTGCTATGTGACATTTGGCCTCCCTCTATTTCAGAACTCCTCTGCTGACCTGTCCTCCTCCAGAGCCAGCAGCCTGACGTGCTGCTTCCCTGGGCACATGCCTTGGGATACTCTGTGCTCCCACCAGCAGCACAGGAAGAGGCTGCAGCATGGGTGTGATGCTTCCAAAAGGATAAAAAGCCTGGAAGTGCATGCTCTGATTTACAGGTGGGTGTGTGTGCAGGTCAGTGCACCACTTCAGGTGCATGCTGCAAGCCCTGGGGACACCTCCTCATGGGTTGGTTTTCTAAAAGTAAAACCGAGCTCAAACGGTTGTGTAACAACACTCTTGTGGGGAAGGGAGGTTAGTGGGCATAACCAAAAAGGTCAGGCTATTATGCCTAAAACCAGTTCAGAGTTATAGGTAGAATACTTGAAATCCTCTGATTATGGGGAAAAAAAACCTGTTGAAAGATCTATAAAACATGAATGAGGTATCGGAGGGATTGATATAAATATTTTTCCATATTTATATGTACAGTTTTACATCAATGAAAAAGCAGCTGTGAGCTTCAAATTTGACCTTAATCTAAATGGCAAGTGAATTCCTATGGTAATTTTTCTTCAGGTTTGTGGGTTTGTTTTTGTATATTTATTTCCAGGCTCCTACTGAAGCCTGTTTTTAGGCTCCTACTAGAGCCTATTTCTGGGCTACTAACTCTGCAATAATGTCTAGAACCCCTGCAGAGCAAAGGCAAGCCTGTTGGCTTGCCTCCATATGATGTCTTACAGTACCCTTAGAATAATTCATAAATCTTTGATGTGATTCAGACATTACCCTCTCCTTCCCCAACCTCCATAGCCCATATTTGGAAGCAATTCTGCATTGCTTTGAACCTAAGTGATCCCTTCAAATTCCCATGTTTCTGATACCTTTTTAAATGAGATCTGTCTTTACTAGTCAAGTCTGTTAAGTTTGCAGTGAGAAAGCAATGCAATGCACTTGGAAGTACACTATTTGCAGCCCTTCAACTGAAACAAAGTTAAATGGACAAGCTTATTTCATGCCCTACACTTAAATTTCCCTGAAAAATTTCTATTCGTTTCTTATCACTCATGTATACAGTGATAATATACGCTAAATTCAGCTTATTTAGCTCATTATAAGAGCTTCTTATAAAGATACCAGCTCTGTCCTGTGTTAGGTCAGACAAAAAACAATTATACTCTTGCACTGGGACATGCTTTGTGCTGTTATGACAGCAGTCACAGCAGCAAGCCAAAGTTTCATAGCTTCCCAAATAAAAATGTCTGCCTGATTTGATAGCTGTAGTCTCCAAATTATCTCCCCTTTAACTTCAAGGGAAACTGGCCAGGACTGAAAAACACTGAGGATGCAGTTTGCCAGTGGAATAATAAAAGGAAAACTAAAGAGGCTGTTATAAAGTGCTTTGCCTTTTAGTAGAATTCTGGCTATAGAATTAAGAGCAACAGAGTACAGTTGTTAAAAATGTAGTATGAAATGGAGTGCGCTTTTTAGTGGGATAAGAATATTATTCTAAAGAATAACAGTCTTTAGAATGAGCTGTCATGACAGTAAGGGAACATACTATATCATGATGGGATTGTCTGCAGTGCATATTATTATTATTACTAAGAAATACATCAGCAGGACAAGGTGTAGGAATGGCTTGTTGGAGAATGTGCAGGCTGCAATCCTAGTAGGGCTGAGAAAATACACCATCCAATGTGGCATACAAAAAGGTCACTGAGAATGGCCTGGAAATTTGGGAGGTAAGAGTGAAGACAGACTGAAAGTTTGCCATACTGAGTCATAAATTTAGTTTAAGTCCTGTATCTTGTTTGAAGCCACTATAATCTGTTTTCCTTTTTTGTCTGTAAAATGATAAAAACAGGCCTGCCTGGGACCTGAAACCAATAAGAAACATGTAAGTGTTTCTCTGGTTAATAAATATTTGAAATATAGCAAATAAAACAACATTCACTGTTCCGTTTAATATTCAAAATGTAAACCTAACTATAGCTTGTACATATATTTCATACATTGTATACTGCTGTAGAGCCTTGACAAAGGGAAGTCTGAAAATGGAGGCAAGGAGGGCTTTGGAACTGTACCTTGTAGAACTGAAAAAAATTATCTGAAAAAAACCCAATAACTAAATAAGCTTGGTTTGAGGAATTTCCCACGTGTAGTACTGGGAGAGGATTATAAGAACCAGAGTTGGTACAGATTCTTGCAGGGGCTATGCTGGAGACATAGGACCAGGATTCCCTTGAGAAGAGGGGTAGAAAACCAAACGAAACTCCATAGTGGAAAGTCCTCTGATGGAGTGAGGAGACTATTTACACCTCTTATGTGTGGCACAAAAGGAAGGATACAGGTCTCCCTCCCCGACAGACGCTTAGCACAGAAGCTGTGGAGCCCTGCCGCTGTAGGAGCGAATGGCTCTCCCAGACACCCCATCAAGCTCCTTAGAGAGGAGAGAGCAGGGCCTGCAGTGCTTCCCAGCTGCTGCAGTCCTGCTCCTTGCCTGGTATGGCCGAGAAGGAAAGTCAGTAAGCAAATGTCTTTAAGCAACAGTTTCTGGGAGGTGAGGAATGAGGTAACTGCCTTGATTGCCAGGCAATGCTACAGTTCAGAGCCCCACTGCAAGTCTGAGCCAGGATTTTTCAGCTTTAACTCAGCCAACTTGTTATAATGGCTAATTATTTCCCTACATTTTAAATGACTTTTTTGTTGTCTGTTCATAGGTGCATTGGGCAATGAGGGATTATCTGATGGATTACTTAGGACATCTCCAATACACAAACCAGAAATTGATACAGGACCTGTGTTGATGGTTGTTTCTCCAGAGGGAATCCTTCACTTGTAGATTTAAGGCTGCTCAGTAAATGAATGAAAGTGAAGTGGATTTCAAATATTGAGCAATAAATCAAATTTTTCCCCCAAACGTTTTCCCCTTCAATATTCTGTAATGAAGTCTGATGGTCTTGCAATTTGCAATTATAGAATTTTAACTTTGAGTACTCAGGTTAAATATAGAGTTACTCCTAAATAGTGTCAGTAATGCTTGTGGTTGCATGTCACTACACTAAAGTACTTCCCTACCTACAAATAAATTATTCTTGCCCACATTTCCTGAGAAACTGAAGGATCCAAGGGAACAATTTTTTTTTCATAACATTGCATACATTGCATTACCAAAATATATATGATTTAAAGTGTCTTACACCTTATTTTGGATTTCTACCATTTTAAGCTTTAATTTTCTTTAAAATTATTGCACTCCTATCGATTGGCAAATGGGTAGAATTATTTTTATTAGCAAACGGGAAGGACAGGTTAATATGAACATTAAACTTTAAATAGAAAATTTAGTTCACAGTATGCTTGCATTCTGAATAGCTAGCTGGGTTTTATAGAGCTTGTACTTGCATCAAAAATGCTATTTCCTGAGAAATAAAACAACACAAAAAGAGGATATCTGAGTAGGTAACACCTCCCTGAGGATTAGGTTGCAGGAGCAAACTAAGTTAAGACAGTTAGATATTAAACTTTCCGTATTGCTTAAAATAGCAATTTAAAGTGCTTGGGATGTTAAATGCTCCTCTTAAGGTACAGGAAGTGGGCAAAATGTAATTATTCCTGGATCACTTTTCTTCCCTTGCCAGGAAAGGAGGTGAATTTCATCTGCAATACCTGAGTCTGTTTCTGTTTGATTACTACACCTATAAATGAAACTGCAGTACTTCAAAACCATCAAGCAGAATTTAAATGGACCAGGAGAAATAATAACCTTACTCAATCAGTCTAATTTCAGTTGTTCACATATCACTAAAACCTATATAATGTACCATCTTGTTGATCATTGTCTATCTATTTTTAACACAATTTCAAAGTTTTTCTACTCTCTGTGGATACTAAAATGTCAGCAGAGAATTTAAATGACAAAAGCACTCAACCAAAAAGCTAAAATTCCTCTAACCTACCTGTACATCTTGTTATTTAAATTTTCCCACATACTACTGCTGTGTAATATTAACTATTTCCCCAGTCCCAAATAAAAAGATGCAGTTCAGGCACCCCTGTTCTTCAGATTTAACTTATTTATATTCATGTAAGCATGTGTCAAGTATTCATACACATTATATTAAAATATTTTTTCTTGAATAATTTTGAAGTTTTAATAGCACCTTAAATTTCCCTTGTGCACAACTCAAAGGGTAAGTTTTCTTGAAAGTTTTGGACTATAAATCTATAAAAACTTTAGCCACTACTTACTTCACCAAATTTAGCTGAAAAGAGCATGACTGATTAATTGATATGTGTTCATGATTTCTTGAAACAATAATAGTTTGTGCATCCCCATCTGAAAAGTATAACTATAGGAAGAAATTACTAATTTTCCACCAACATAATCGAAGCTCCAAGGACTTTTGCTAAAGTAATATTTTGAGATATGTAGGTAAGAATTATAGAAGAAGGAAATAAGAACTAAATACTTAATTTGCTCTTTTCAAAATAAAGGAAATCTTTGGTGTGTGCTGAGATTTCAGAATAGATGGCCAAACATACTTGTTACAAACTTTTTGGAAGGCTTAGGTTTATACCCTAGGTTATAAGAATTACATGCCAAGAATTGTATGAAAAGCTACTTGCTAAGTTTACATTCAACAGCTGAGGTGACAGAGGTGAGTTATTTCAGATGGGAAACATCAAAGAAAATCTTCGCTCTTCTCTAGAGATGTCCTTTTGCTATGCCACAGTAATCTTTTCTTGGGGTAAGTGAATGATGCCTTCCATTAATCACCATTAATATATCCTGAAAATGTTTTAACAGAACTAAATAACTATCACTAATAGAAAGAACTATTAAATGAAGTATCTTCTGTAAACTGACCACATCGAACGCAGTGAATACATGGCAGTAGTGGTGATTGGTCTTCAAGTCTTTAGTGATGTACGCAAATGTAGAAAGGTCTTCAGGGTCTTGTGCAGCACAGGAAATGTTACGGATTTCATGTTCAGCAATAATATTCTGTTTAAAAAAAAATTCAATCAATTTAGGAATTAAATTTAAAACAGCCATAAAAGATGTGGGTTTAGATTCACAGTTGTGTTGATAGTGTACCAAAGTATTTCAGAGATGTCCTAAGAAGAGATTTAGTATACCCCGTGTGTGATCATATACAGGTATTCGGAATTTTGACTCTCTCCAATTGCCAATCATCTGCTAAGAAACCATTATCTTCTAGAGTCTTCCCTATGAGGCCACTTGTGCTTTGGAGTTGATTCAGGATCCTTTGACAGAGAGACATCTTTCCTGGCACACAACTTCATAAGATGCCGGTATAGTATTTCGAAGCTGTACTTAGAGATACAGTTTCGAGGCACTATGTCACCATCTTATGAAGTTGCTGGGGTTTTGTATAATGATCAAAATGGGACACTGTTTCAGCCTACTGACAGACAGGATCTGTGAAACCTAGCAAGCTCAATAGCCAGGTTTTTCAACATGCTCTTTGACAAATTTTAGCTATACTTCTTCAGGAGAAAAAACCACCAAACGTCACTTATAATTGAAACTAGTGAGATAGTTAAAGGATTCTGATTTCTAAAATGGTAACTGCAGGAGGATCTGGCAATTTATCTCCCCTTACTGACAACAGCATCCTGTAAGAGAGATGTAGGAAAATTAAACCATTCATGCACCGAGCCACACTACTTGCAACAGCCAATGTAAGCTATAGCACACTACTGGGAGAGAGGTGGGGCATGTCTGTCTGATGGAATAAAAAAAAAGCTGTCTTAAAGCTTTGGAGAAAATTATGAATACTCATTACATAAACTGCTGATATGTAATTACTGTGTTCAGGCCAAAGGAACCACAAAGCCAGAGAAGAAGATACTGCAGAGTGGCTTATGATTAGGCCTTGCTTCAGCAATACACATTTCAAATGGTTTGTTTAAAGAGAAGAATGATTCATTGAATAGGAATTTACTTAGGGGTTAGTTTATATGCTTTCTCGAGTTGTAGCCCTGCTGGCTGTAGCTCTGGCATTTCCACCAAAGCCCACAGACAAATCTTGCTGCATCATGACATCACTACTCCATCATGAAAGAGGTGACACCTGTAGTGTCCCAGTTCCTCACACAGCCACCACTTCCTGCTGCCATGGTGGCATCTGTCCCAGTTAAAACCGTCACTGAGCATATCTGGTTTCCCTCACCTGTCCCTTTTCCTTCCCACCTCGTTTCCTCCACCTCTTTTTAATTTTTTTTTTTTTTTGATACGTGCAACTAAATCATTTCAGATGCTTTGCCATACCTTCTCTCATTTGCTAAGTGGCAACTTTCCCCCTTGCATGTAGGCATCAAAGGCATCAAGTTATCGCAAAAAGGTATTAACATATCTAATTGAAGAAATCATGTCTTAGGAAAAATCTTAATAAAAAGCATACCAAATTTCAAATTATGGAAAAAACTGAGATAAGGAAACTTTTATTGAAGAAAAGAAATAATCCTCTTAAACTGTTGCAACATACTAGATTATTTCTGTTTAATGCATTATTCATAAAAATGACAAAACCAGTACTTGTGTTCCAATATATGCCAAGTTATAATGACATGTATAATCTCTGCTCAACAATTGCTTGCTTTTTATGTTACTTGAAGGATTTCATTTTCTTTGTTCTTAATTGATAACTTTTACCCTCAATAAAGATTTTGATGAGAATTAGAATTATACCAAAACTGGGATTTAGATATCCACAGATAGAGCTGTAATACCCTGTCATTGATGTAGTGTTGGCAACATTGTAGTTCAGAAAGCAGAAAGAACTCAGTTTTGGGAGGTCTTAAAATCATATGTACAGTATTTATGCCAAATCATGAGCCACAATGTCATCACCTGAATTTATGCAACATATATGAAAAGAGCTCTTCTATGCTGAAACGTTTTCTAGGTGACCTGGGGTTGACACAGGGATTTGCACTTGAGTCAAAATTCATGGAGATTATTTCAATGTTTTAATTTTAAACCAAGTGAATTTTAGAAACATACACATATCAAGTTTGTTTTGAATAAAATAAATTATACCTAAACTAAATCTTCTTGATGGAAATTGATAGTGAAATTGAGTTTTTCCCTAGCTGCTCTAGGATATCCTCTGTGATCTCCTTTCACAATTAAACATTTTTCAGTGCATATGTTTACTGTGTCCCACTGTCACATTTCAGTAGACCATGGTCTTATTCTGTAGGAAGTAGAAGGCTATGAACCAGCTTGCTGTTCTGGGTACATTCCTCAGGCACTGACTGACACTGTGCAGCTGTTCTATAAATTGTCTTTCAGTTTGGCAAGAGAAACCTCCAGTGCTTCTCAAAAAGTGGGGAAGCTGAAAGTCAGTTCTGGTTCTGCCAAGGAAATACCTCGGAGAGCCCAGTTTTTTGCTAAGCAGCCTTCCTTTTGCTTGCCTACCTCATGCCAGCCAATCTCCCTTCTGGCAGAAATCACCCAGAAGTTAGGGAGAGCTGTGAGCCACGAGAAAATCCTGTAATCTGATTTCTCCCAGGCAGCAATTTCTTTCTGGCCTCACTTGCAAAGAAATGGTGTCATGCCAAGCTTCAAGGCGCCACTGAAATAGCTGTCGTGGAATGAGGTCAGGGCCCCTTCGTCACCTGAAACTTTGCCTGCTGTGGCTGGGAATATAAATTCTTAGCTTGGTGGCATAAAGGAAAAGGATGAACAGCCATGAGAGCTGAGTTTTCAAGCACAGAACTGCTAGCTAGTTTTGTCATTAAAAAGTATGCATTTATTGCTAAGTGGTGCCCAGCGCCGTCAACTAGAAGCTCATATGGAAGCAGTACAAGTCTGAATAGGCTCTCACCTTAGTGCTAATCTGTTTTGGGCCTCGAAGGAATTGGGAACAGCACACTGTGGACAAGGATGGTAACAACGCTTCTGGGAGAGTTGCAGGCTATTACCTGGTTTTTACAGAAGGGAAAGGCAGTGCAGATTTTGAACTGGAGAGAAAGCAATCTACCACTTGAGAAAAAACATTGGACTGTGGCATTATTTACCTCCATCCCACACATCCGTTGCACTACTAAGTTTCAGTGGGACTCATCTAGAGTGACCTAATGCAATTTGCCAAACTTCTTCCAGGTTTCCATCTTACATAACACTCTATTCACTGAGCAAAGAGACACAAGAAGTTCCTTTTGTTCTCCTGATTTTTTTTGTAAACCGAAGGACATTGCAGTTACATCCTTTATACTACAGAGGACATTAAAGAGCTGGAAACAGCATTATCCAAGTTAGAGTTAATACCATTGCAATGTCCTGATTTATGCCCTACACATGAGAGAACATAAAGGGAATGAGAGTTGTAGAAGCTCAGTTTTGAATCAGTGGAAGGAAAATGGAGCTGACAGGAATCCGTGGTCCCTCTACTCTGGCAAATATGTCAGACTTGAAACAGCAGTAATTTCCCCTCAGTTTTTCATTTATGTCATCTTCTAACTCTAAATATGGCTTTCAAACTCTAGCAGAAGTTCACAAATCTGCTTCCATCCTTCACTTAAAACACAGTTCTAGTTAAACTTAAAAACTGATTGATTTGGAAATTTGATAGGTACTGGGTTAGATGTACTGTGTGGTCTGAATATTCAGCAGCACAAAGTTGCTATATACATTATTAACCTGGTCAGGTAGCTGAGTTGTCAGATTTATTTTTTATATTGCTTAGTCAGTTTTAGTCACATAACAGAAAAGATAATTTATTTTCTGTTCATATAAAATCATCAGTATGGATTGTATTTCCATGCCATTTTAGACATACAAAGAAGAGAAACTAATGCATTACTTTACTTCTGTTTACAGAGCTTGAACATTTTACTTTGGCTAAGCAATAATCCATTGCTTTACCATCACCGAGTTCTCTGATCTCTCAATTTCTGCTTTTGTGGCTTTGGTTAGCTGGGTTTTTTTAAAGATTTGGATGTATTTTAAAATGTAAGAAATAAAGCACAGGAGCACTGCCACACAGGAAGATAAAAAAAATGGAATAACAACCATTAAGAAGCTGCTGCAGTTCAAGTAGTTAAATGGCTAGCATCAAGGAAACAACTCACAGAGAGGCTGTGGTATTTGAATGTCTGGAAAGGACATTCAAGGCTTGTGTTTCTTATTCTTAAAATGGCTGGCCCTTGATGAAACTGCATCTTTACTCTTTACATCTTTATGTCTCTTATTGAGACATCTTTTTTTTGTTATTTCCCCAAATTATATTAATGAACATATACATATATACTGCATACGTAAGGAACTGTGTAGAGAAGAATATGGTAAAGGATTCCACAGAGGCTCCCTGCTGAATGTCTGTTGTGATAAGCTTGCATTTAATAGCAGAATGCTGGACACAATGTTCTCCAAATAAGCTGTTAAAAGTGCCTCACTTGTCCTCCAGACTGAGTTTCTGGAGAATGACAATGACATTACATCCATTTGGGAGAAAAGAGGAGAAAAAGGAGAGGAAAACAGGAAGTGCAAATCTGTCCCCTCTCTGGCCTGGCCTTCACAGGTATTACTATTTCTCCTAGTTGTGAGAAACAAAACCTAATATTGAATAATTGCACATACCTTATTTGTAGCATCGATAAATTTGACTCCCTTGTAAGAGACAGACAGGACAATAGTTGGTACTTTCTTCATCTGTTCTGTAGACTTCTGAAATCAAAATGAAGATATTATTAGAGTTGTGTTGCATTGCAAGAACAGTGCTCTCTTCTTCTAATTAAATACCTAAGTTAAACAAATATTTTACTTTTTCTTCAGCTGGCTCTGGATTTATGCTCTCTTGTAGTTACAAAACAAAAAAGGTTTTGTTGTGAGGATGGTAAAAATTCTCCTTTTTCCTGACACAGTGGGAAGATAATAAAGTAAGTTTTCCAGGCTTAAAAAGACCGGTCATGCAACCAGCGTTTCCCAAAGCATGTGTGTTTAGGACACCTATCTGATATGCCCCATCCACTGCTGCCTCCCTCCCTTTCTCGTGCTCTTCCCAGCTGTAAGAATCAACAGCACAGAACTTCTTGTAGTACAATTTCTTTGCTGCAATTCGTTGTTATTTGGAAATATTTCCCTGTTTTTTCCTTCCTGTATTTGTGGCACGAGGTATCCTTGCAGCCCTCCAGGCCTGCCCATCAATCTGTCAGCCCAGGGTTGTATCTTGTCACTCTGACTGTCTACACTTTCCCTGCAGCTGCTGCTGGAAGCTGCTTTACACATGAATTAGCACGTTGGCTTATTCTGCATTCCCTCAGTGCCAGGTTCTCCTACCTACAGTTCATGCCCTCCTATAAGATTGTTTTTCCTTTCATGCTAGCCTTCTTCTGCGTGCCTTCAGTGTGATGCACACAGCAAGATATTTCCCGCTGAACAGACTGGGAAAATATTTGGGGCAGATTTAAGTTATCTTTAGGGAAAAAAAAGTTCTTTAGTTTACAGACTAATCTAGAACAAATCCCAAACTACACTAGAACAATCCCAAACCCAACCAAACAAAACCCCCAAATATGGTATAACAGTTTATAACCTATTTGAATAAGATAGAATATAATGAAGGACTAAATTGTTCTACACTAAACTACTATAGATAAATAGATAACATTCAGAAAATGCTTGTTTATCTGCATCTGCAAACAATAACAGAGATCAATCAAATATTTTCTTGAAGGAAATGAACTTGAACTTTTGACAGTTACAGGTAAACATGAAGAACCATCAGCTCACAGAAGGAAAGCGTAAACACACTGAAAAGTCTGGAATTGGCACATAGGAACATCATTAAAGCAGCTGAACAAAAGTAGCAGCAGTGGCTTTGTATTATTCAAAAAAAAACAAAGCAGCAGAGATAGAAATTTGAAAACATAACCTGTAACTAAAGAAAATATTTATAAAATAGGCGAGGAGAGCACTAGAGAGCAAAACAAACAGAAGCTTAAAAGAAACAAAAAACAAAACCAAAAATCATGTCTCCTTATTGGCTCTCAATCCTCCTAGAATCAAACAAGACTCCGTTTTTGTCAGCATAAAGTTCAAAGCTACAGATCCAGCTACATTCTGCAATTAGTGTCTGTGCCATGAAGACTAAAAGCTCTAATTAAACTTTCTAGGACAGCCCCACCCGTCCGTGTGAGAGAGGACTTGTTGGATCTCTCTGTATCAAATGACGAGAGACTTGAGACAGCAATAAAGTGTCAATGTATCCTGGAGAAAACGCCTTTCACCCAGAATGCTCTGCACTTTTAAGAAATGAAAGCTTAAATGGTAAAACATCCTGAAGAATTTTAAGGAAATCTGAAGACACTAATCTGATTTGCATGCCTCTGAACTCAGTGGAGAAAGAAATGGTATCCCTGCCAGAAGCAGAGCAAGCAGCTACCTGTGCGTATGTGTGTGCATCACTGTAACAGATCTCAAATGAGCCTTTTCATAAAATTCAATTTCAGTGCAGAGAAAGCATGACAGTGACTGTACAGAAGCTGCAGCACATACATCTACCAGAATAACAAGCAATAAACCCCATATATGCTCCTTCTAGACAAAACAGTTGCTAAATATGACAATATCACTTTAATTGTCTGGCAAGGCAGCAATCATCCAACTTTTGTCCTTTCATTCTAGTCCAACAGCTACACACAAGAGTGCTTTCTTTTCCATTTTGATTATTGTAATTACCTCCTTCCTCGCCCCCTTAACAGCACAATTCCTTTTCACCAATGTGCTATACAAACACAGGTACTAAGTTCACATATTTTAGCTTTTCAGTGTAATTCCTACCATCTGCTATTTGCCATAAAGGTCAAGCATCTTGTTGGCCAGGCCACGCTGTACCAGCTACCTCTTTCCTCTGGACCTGCAGTTTGTAATTTAATCATCTTCACCTGCTCCACATTCACCTGGGTTTGTCTAGACCAGACCTGACCTCTACTATTTAATCAGGGTTGCGAACTGCCAGAAGACTGTCTCTGAGTGGAATAGCTCATCAAGATGCTATTAAATTAGAGCTGGCAAATTAGGAAATGAATCAGAGACTGATGGACATTTGTAATTTATTAAGCCAAACTGTCTCAGCTGGTAAGGAGCACAGGATATTCCTCATCATCCTGTAAACTATACAAACCCCAGGATTTGTGCAAAGGTGTCCTGGAAGACTGCAGTCCAGTGCAGAATTATGATCTGGGGTAACAATTCTGCACTTGTACTCCCATTGAAAGAAACAGCTGGGCAGTTGTTATTCTGACAGTGCCATCAAGAGAAACACGCAGCTCTATTCCCTGGCTCAACTCTTAGTGATACAGTAACTGAAGTCCACCAGATTATTATTATTATTATTTCCAAGCAGTTTCCAGTCTTCAACATTTTTGAGTTGTCATGGTGAGCTCACACTATTTGCTTGTTGTTCCTTTCTTTTTAATGAAGGAGCTGTCTGCCAGAATGTATAACTTGAGAATTCAGAGATATGGTATGAATACCTTTGGCTCAGGCACTGTAGGTGCTTTGGCTCTAAATTCTAGGATGCTGAGATGAAGTCCTACAGCTCTCTTGGTCAGACATTTCACACCTCTGTGCAGGCCAAGTGGGCATCTCTGCCCATGTCTGTGCCCAGAATCTGAGAAGAAGGTGGGACACAGGAGTCAGTATTCCCTTTCCTTGGGCTTTTCAGGTTCTAGCCACTGTATCAACTCCATGAGGACACAATGAGATGACAAAATATTCTTGTCCATCTGGTGTCTCTATGGGAAGCATATGGACTTGAGCCAAAGTTATAGGAGCCACAGCTGAAGGCTGGCATTGGATGTCATGAGCATGCTGACATATGGTCTAATGCTCCAAGGCATGTTCATACCATACTAGCAGGATTAGATTTCATCTCAGAGAGAAGCAATCATAGTGACAGGACACTGTATTTGGGAAAGTGCTCACTAGCCTGGAACTGGTTGTAGTTCCTATGAACTCCATTGTTTGTGACTGTAACTGGCTCTTAATTTCAATACACTTCTTTAGGAGAATCACCTGGGTGAACAGCAAGCCTGTTCCAGGCTCCTTGCCAATGCCTATTGCTGATCAGCTGGTCACCTATGTCAGGACAGATGTGCATGCCCCATCTCCATGGGTGCACTGCTCCTGCAGCCAGGAGTCTCTGTGCTGCACAGTCTGCACTGCTGGAGAGACTGAGCTTTGGTCCTAACTCAGAAATCCTTGCTGCCAGACAGGTAGGTGACTATGTGAAAGTGGGCCATGTATAATTCAAGAACCACAAAACAGGGTTACCTGCATACACAGGAAGATAGAAGAAAGCATCATCATCCTAAATCTAATGTGACATATGTGCAGCTTCCCCAGACTTCTCTAAAGACACAGAGCACCTTTCTCTTCAGAACAAGCAACATCAGGAGTACCACTCTTGTCTGTATTTTGATGCAGCTGCTGCAATGAAGCTGCTTCATCCCCTCAGCATGCACAGTGGAGATCAGCCCACAGTCAGGAGATAGAAGGTACCTTCTGCATAACTGCCTGTTTACTACAGTGACTGCCTTTACAATAAAGGCCTGAATTTAAAACTCTTCTGAGTTTGAATCTGAACCCACTGCTGTCATTATGTAGGACAGTGCCAAAACCCTGCACAGGCTTGGACAGTGCTGCTCCCAATTCCTCCTTTTGAAATGGGTCAGAAGGGGATACAAGACCAGTGGTGCCAGAGAGAGCAAGAGAGGGAGTGCAATCTTGCTTCTCATCTTGTTCATGGATTTTCTCTAGTTTCACTGAAAAAAAAAATCACTCTCATATCCAGAGTCTAAACTAATTGTCATATTATAGTAGTACTACAAATTGTATTAAGTAGGTAAAACATTTCCACTTGCATATTGATTTTGAGTTAAAGGTTGGGTAGAACGGCTAGACATTTATTTAGAATATAAGGTAAAATCCAACTAATTTGAGATCCACCCTGTCAGTGTGCCTAACAAATCAAGGTGATTAACAGCAGCTTAAGAGGCAGAGGACTGTTTTTTTCTTTTTTTTAAATAAAGTAATATAAACTAGCAATTCATTTTTAAAAAGCAAATACAAAACCTGCAATCCTGAAGGGCACTGAACCGTTCCACGACAGGATTGTACCTCAACACCTTATTCTGTGCAGAACTGAGAGCACTAATTCAACACCTTAGAACACTCCTGCAGTGTACAAGCCATGGTATCTCTGAGTGCACACACACACAGTGCAGCCGAATGAGAAATTTAGAAACACACACAGAATGGTGTCCAAGTAAGACACTCACACATTCCTTGATGTACTGTAGCACGTGGTGGAATGCAGCCCACTCTGAAAATCTTTCATCTCATTTATTTATTTCTAGCCAAAAGGAAATTGGACACCCTGGTACTTCTACTTTGTCACGTCGACCACCTCAATGTACTTATACATGCATTTATAACTAGATTACTCAGCTTTCATGCAGTGGCCAAAGTGAAAAGTTCACATTAAGGTTTATATATAATTATATTTGATATTGCAAATATACAGTAAAGAAACATTATTCAGCTATGACAAGTCACTAACAATCCCATACATAAATAATTTCAAGTAAAAGTTTATGAGCCTGTAAAATCTTAAGTCTTCATCTCGGCTTTCTACTTTTGCAAATGAATCTTCAGTCCTATATTGATTTTTAATACCTATATGAACACTGCAGCTGGCAGTTCTATTCAATTATGTACTGGAATCTACTTCATTATAAGAATCTGAACTTTCTCCCAAACTGGTAGCAACTATTAATTCTAAATGGCATCAGACTGCACATTTCAAAACATGTGTTGGTACCACCTACTACCATACCCGTAAGTCTGTTATTTATTTAAGGCTTATGAAACTTCACTAAGCAGTTCAAAGAATCATAGAAATCTCAGCAGGAAGAGAACCAGAAGAATAACTGAATCCAGCTCCTGGCCATGCACAGGATATCCCCAAGAGTCACACCTTGTCCCTGAAAACATTGTCCAAATGCTTCTTGAACTCTTTCAGGCTTGGTGCTGTGACCACTGCCCTGAGGAGCCTCTTCCAGTGCCAAAACACCCTCTGGGTGAAGAATCTTTTCTTGATATCCAACCTAAACCTCCCCTGACACAACTTCAGGCCATTCCCTCAGGTTCTGTCACTGTCACCACAAAGATCAGTGCCTGCCCCTCCTCTTCCCCTCGCGAGGAAGTTGCAGGCTGCAATGAGGTCTCCCCTCAGTCTTCTCCAGCCTGAACAAACCAAGTGACCCCAGCTGCTCCTCATACAGCTTCCCCTCAAGGCCCTTTGACATCCTCATGGCCCTCATTTGGATGCTCTCTGACAGCTTTATATCCTTCTTATAGCGTGGTGCCCAAACCTGCACAAAGGACTCAAGGTGAGGCTGCACCAGCACAGAGTGAAGTGGGACAATCATCTCCCTCAACCAGCTGGGGAAGAGGATATTGAGTGAATCACTTTGACAAGATCACACATAAGATGAAATTGAAATAAAAAGTCTAAGTCCACATTTGACCGGTTAGTTTTGAAGCCAATTTACCTTTTAACAAATATTTACATACAATTATACAATCTGCCTTTGAAAAAATATTTACTAATTTCTCTCAGTCCAAAAAGGTTTAAAAATGCATTACTAACATAATTTAACACTTCTTGGAATAAAACTCCACCTGCAGTCCTTGTGGTGCAAAACTCTTTACTTCTCTACAATTAGCAAATGCCTCCAAGCCACATCATTAATATGAACATTACACTTGGGGTGCACCTGCAATGCACCTGGTTTAGAGTGAGATGGTTTTTGTCTTTTGCAGTATCTCTAAACATTCCTCTGCATTCCTCCTGCCCTTTAGATTGCTTTTAGCCAGAATTCAAGGATGTGCAATCCTCTGAAGAACACAGTACAGCATGATGTGGATGTGCATAGAGACTGAATGTCAGTAAGATCTTCCATCACTACTTATTTTTAACTTTTGAGTAACATCCATGTGCCTGTTCCACTGCAGACCCTCTGAAATCAGTGGCCACAGACCCTCTGAAGGCAGTGGCCATACAAGAGGGAGGCACAGCTACAAGTCCCAAGAGAGCAGAGACTGATGAATCTAAATCCCAAAATAGTGCTTGGTCCTGACATGGTATTTCCCTAGGGAGTTTCACCAGGAGGCATATGGAGGCTTCTGCACTTCTACTTTTGGAGGAAAAATGAAATGGAGATTGAAAAGTAAGAAAGGATTTAGTAGAAACAAGGAGAAACTGCCATCTAAATTCAGTTCCTTCTTTATATAAGAAGAAATGAAATGAGGAAGAAAGGCCCCAGATGCTGCCTGTTTTCCGTAAGTCAACTCTGCTTCATCTTCTTCTCCAGAGATAAGAGAAGCAGATTTTGTAGCAATTCCAACCTTGACATTTTGGTCTTAAGTCAGCAAGACATTTAAATACCTGCTTTGTGAACAGAATTATATTGCTGCTTCCTCAGAACTTTGACCTGAAATTTAAGAACCTATTTCTAACAAGAAAACAGTTAAGAAAGAAATGTAATACTCAGGAAGGTGGCAGGATCCAAGAACAAAATTTAAGTTCCCTTCTGCTGCAGTAAATATTTGACTGGTTTAGCCTGTTCAGGTGGTGTATGCAACATCAGTGATTTAACACTCCTGCCAAGAGTCTACCTTGTTGCTGTGCTCACGCCAGTAAGTATAAAACAATCCCCTTCCCACCTGGTCAAGGAATCCCGATGTGTAAATGCCAGACAGAGTCTTCTGTAGAGAACAAGTCTCTTTCTAGCTCAAACTTTATCCCTTGTCTTTATTGTGATACAAACACATCTTACTCTCCATTCATGTTCCTATGATAATTTGCAATGAAGGCAAGAGTCTCATTGAAAACATAACTTGCAGTATTTCCTATTCCACACTGAAAAAGATGAAAGCTCTCAACTTCTTGAAGGCATCTCTCAAATACAATTAATAAATCTATTCTGACCAGAACAGCAAGATTTAATCTCAAAGTAGGAAAGAGCAGTTTACATCAGGTGGGGATGGAGATAAGTACTGTCTTCTAGAGAGGGAGTTTATGAGAGAAAATAGCTGGAAACAAATAAGAAACCATGAAATATAAAGGAGTGCAAGTATATGAATGGAAAAGTAAAGTTCTTGACAAATATCCATAATTTTGGGTGGTTGCATGAGTCTGCAGTTTGGCTGGGAAAAAAACCAAACATGTATAACCTTGACCCCAGTGTTGAGCTCAAGCTATTGCATCTGCGTGATTTTCCTCAAACAAATCCATCATCTGCCCTGCAAGAGCACACTGCTGAGAAACACAGTGGACTGCCAAGAAGGCTTATTAAGGTAAAATTTCCTAGGTTTTGGGTTTTTTTTTAATTACTATTGGTGTTTTTTACATTCTAGAAGATTTAGGATCTCCCTTCATTCAAGCTATAAGAGAAGGAGTCTGCTGTAAACCTCTCTGCAGAGAGACACAAGGGATATCCACATGACACTTCCCTTGAGAAGCAAAACCATCAATTGCAATAATTGAAAGCCCTGGGAGCAACTACAACTAAGAAAGAGGGACCTGCAGTCAGCAAACATGTCATTTTTGTTGTTTCTCTGTATTTATAAATGATTAAGGAAGATCAAGATACTTTTTTCACTGATACATTTCTTTCACCCTTGTCCACCTGCTGACTGAAAGACATCCAGTGAATGTCAACACTTTTTGAGCAGCATTAGGCTAAAGATGGAGAATCAAAAGCCACATTGACAGTAAAGTTAGGTACATAATTTTCATACATTCTCCATAAAACCATTCTGTGGCTGAGTCCAGAAAGATTAAAAACTTATGGGGAGTGACCACAACCTGGTACAAGTTTATATGTGACATACTGCCCCCCCTCCATACCCAACATGTTTCAGACTGCAGCATGCTATAGTTTTGAAATATGCACATGGAAAACAAAATAATAGAATAAAAAATTATTGCTCTATCACAATAGTACAACCCTATGTAAAAATCTTACTGACTCTAGAGACACTGGACAGGTGTAAAGAATTCAGTACTTGAGACCCAGACAAATAAAATATCTAGCTTTTCAATTTCATTTTTTTTTGTAAGTGAAATGTCCATTTCAATGTAAAATGTAACTAAAACAGAAGCCAGCTTTTCAATGACAACCCAGGGTTACTTAAATACAATAATGAACATCACAGCAAAATTTCAGGATGACTTTGGACAACCTGGGCTCCCAATTCACGGACATCAACTTTCGGGAGACATCCAGAGGGAGAAAGTTTTGGAAAAAGATACATTTTACTCACAGCAAAACAGGCTAAAATAATAATTTGTTCCCATTAAGTCAAAGGTTTTTGCTTTTGACTTGAATACAAACATGATTAAAAGGACTACATAGAAAGAATAGATGAAATTCTGATTAAAAGCTCTTTTATTCAAATATCTTTGTAATAAAAAACCTCAAACCAGAAAATAAACACTCTCACAGAACAGTTGTTTCAAAAGGGAATGTAAAAAAGAAATGTACATAAACCCCACCACTGTATTAAATAAGTGTCCTGTATGACACTATAGAAAACTAGTGCAACTGCAGTATTTATATACGAAATTTGTATTTTTAATTAAATTTGTTTTCAAACACTTAGTTTTTTCAGTTTTATAATTTTAATTGGCCAAACTTATTACTTATAGAAATATATATTAAGATGCCTATAAATTATTTTGAGTGCCTTTTTTGATGCTAACCCTCCTAGTTCAGTCAGAAAACACACTGAAGTTGTCATATGCTACTATGGTGTCAAATCCTGCCCTACTTTCTGCACAGGCATACGCCTAAAGAATTGAACTGCTAAGCCTGAGAGTTTCAAAACTGGATTGGAAGATGGTATGCTTGCAGCCTCAATTAATTCCCCAGAACACGTGTATGTGATTGTAGATCCCTCTGTGTCAAATTGTCGGGTTTTTTTTTAGAGGAGTTTAAGCCCAGGTAAGGAATGATTAGCATGTAATTAGCTGAGAAGCCTCAGATCTTCAGGCAATCTAGTAATTGTGAATTACTGCCAGCCCTTAGCTAAAACAGCTTGTACGAAAGTCTGTGTGCTGCACATGTGTAACCAGCAGGAAATGGGTGTCTGATTGCATGAATTTTACACACATTCCAGCTTTCTAACTGATCTGAATGTCACGTCTTGTGCTCACAGACATCTTGCATAAGAGATGGATGATACACAGAAGAAAAGATTTTGTTCATTCACCTAGGTAATTGTACACGTTTGGTAGATTAGCAAACAATTATATTCTTCATTAATTAATCATACCAGACCATGCTATGTTCATCACAGCTGTGAACAGGTGTGTTTCTATTAAAACTACAGTTGGGAATAAATCAGGCTGTGGCTTGTTTTGAGTCTCCCGCAGCAATGTTTCTTGGAGATAGACTGCTGTAATTTTCTACAAACCAGTATCAGGCCAAGGAGCCACAGGAAAACACATTCTTAACAGTCTGAAGGAAACCTAACTGCTTTTCCACTATCAGGGACTTAGATCCCATTTCACCCTTTTTATCAAAAAGCATGTAAGTTACTCATAACTAAAGGAAATACTCATGTGAGTAAAAGTATCCATAGGATTATGCGACTGTTGGATTAGACCACATGTAAAAACCCATGTGCCTGGTAACATGTTAATATATAGACTACTACATATTTAACATTGAAAATTCGATCTAGATTATCATATAAATGCTATAAATTCTGTTTATAAAACAACTGGACATGGGCATGCTTAAATTGTGTGGACAGTATTTTGAAATGCACTGGAAGATTAATGAGAAAACATAACACATACATTTGGGGTTTTTTTGTTAGATACAACATGCAAAATAAAAATTTACCTTTAAATTTTGGTATTACTTCAAATTAACATATGAGGCAGAACATATTTCCTATTGAATACTAATACAAGCAAGGAAAGGAAATGGGTAACAGTACATTACAAAAGCAAAAAGGGTACAGTACATGCAATCACAGATTGACAATAGAGAAAGGAGTAGGTTTACAAACTTACCCTCATCTTTGCACACGCATCCTGTGTTGACTCTGTACCTCGCAACTCTTTTACCAGCATAGAACCTAAATACTAGAACAAAAATCCATTGAACTTAAATTAACTGAAATTCCAGAACAGACAAACATCTGCAGAAATGCACTAACAATGCTTTAAAAAACCTAGTGGTAACACTCAATTTCTTAATATATTGCTTTAGAGTTTATTTACTCTGAAGTTCTTTGACAAATCACTTAAAGTATTAATCAGCCCATGAAACAAGAATGCACAGCAACAAGTGTATTGAATCAGCTGGAGTCCTTGGAAACAATATCCAAAAGTCTTCCAGCTTATCATTTTAGTTACTGAAACAACGAACAAATACTACAGATTCCATCTTAAAAAGCCATTTGATTAAGAAATGGGGAATCTGCTTTTTTTTAGCTGCCATCTGCCAAACTCCTATTGTTGTGTACAATCACGTGGATGAGGCCAGTAGTGATCTTAACCTCAGTATACTCAATCTGTAACTAATTTATGTGCAAATAGCAGAGCCCGATGTCAGCAAACAGAGAAAATTAATCTGAACAAAAACTAGTTTAAACCATTATTTCTTCCTAAGGAAAGGCTAACCCTAAACTATTATTTTGAAGGCTTTAGTGGTCTGGAAGAGGGCTGTGTGAGAGGAAGCGGCAGGGTGTTGTGTCCTGGCTCAGCTCACTGGAAACCAGCATGCACTCAGAGGAGCCTGCTCATCTCCAAGGGTAACAAGGCAGGCAGAGCCTCAGCAACACAGCCCCTGTCCTACAGGCCTCTCCCTCGCTGTGTCACTTGTTGGCACATGCATTTTGCGCCCTCCTGCACCCTGACAGCAGGCTCTTCTCCTCTGAGGTCTCAGTACCCCGCTACACCATGTTTGAATGGTGCTGCTCCTCCAGGTATGGAGCTGGCTGCATCATCCCTGCCATTCCCACCTAGCAGCAAGGGCTCTCGTTACTGCTAACTGGGCTGTACCAAAGCCACACCACGCTCTGCATTTCTCCTATAGATGCTACAGGCATGCATATTTGTTGTGTGCATGTGTTCTTATAGCTCTGTGCAAATGGGATGTTTCTCAATTTCTATACGATGTCGCATGCAAGTCTGGCTTAACTGGGCAGAGAGCACAGCAAGGCACCCCTCACCTGCTCTTCCCCAAGCACAGAGAAGTCTTTCTCTGTATTCTCACTGCAGCAAAAGCTATGGCTTCTCCTAAGTCTCCAGTCCTAAGTGAGCAACATGGGAGCTGAGGAGAAGGTATGCCACTGAGAGAATATGGGAAATAGGCTGCAGGAGGAGAGAAAGCACTGTGGGCAGGAGCCTCTTTCCAGAGGACGCTGTGGCCCACCATTGCTGACCCTTCTCATTCTACCAGACTGATTCCTCTTGGAAACAGCCTAAGTTAACCCAAACGGTGAACGAGCTTCAGCTTAGACAAGAACCTATCAAAAAGAACTTCAATTACAGATGAATGCAAGCTGGAACTGATCAGAGTGTACTCCTTCAGTTCTCTGGTCTCCTGACCTAAACTGAGATATTTTCTTTTGAGCCTTCAGTTTACACTGTGTACTGCAGGAGTCTCTGACCTGCAAGAAAATGCATAAATATTTCAATGTAGACAGTAGCCAACACAGCAATTAGTGAGAAATACTTTACAGGGCATTATAAATGGGCCAGTGAGCAACATCAACACTACCAGATAAGCACAAGCATAAAGGAGTGAATGAAGGGCATTCCTAGAGGACTGCAGATGTGAAAGATTCATAAACTGAGCAGCTGTGAGTCCAGCTGGGGGCTTGATAGTGACGTGGATAGGAGTTTGGGCATTAATTTGATGGGACAGTTTGATATTGCCCTTGAAGAAAAACAACAAATTTAAAGCAAGGTCTGAAATTAGAATAGTAAACAAAAGCATTTTGAATTGAACAGTATTTTTCTCTGGATCCTGTTGTCTGGCACCTTTGGAATCCTTAGCCTTCTCTGGGCAGGTTGTAATTAATGTCTTCAATTTTTTGTTTGTTTGGTTGGATGGTTATTTTGTGTTTGTTTTGGAGGGTATTTATTTTGTTTTGTTTTGGTTTTTTTTGTTTTGTTTTCTCATTTTTTATGGACCACAGTACAACAAATTGTTTTTTCCTTGAAAGCTACTAGTTGGTCAGGCACCAGGGTAAAAAAGCAGTGCTTTTTGCTTAGAGCAGAACAAGAGGAAGAAAGAGGTGAGACGGACAACTCTTGTTCCACCTGCACAGCAGTGAAAAGCCGCAGCTGAAGGCATTCAGAAATGCTTCCCAAGGTGGACTGTGGAAGAGACACACAAATCACAGTAGTACCAGCCAATTTAGTTGTCAGAAAAATCTGAAACCCCAGGAGGAAATTTTACTTCCTTTTGACTTGCTGTGCTTTAGGAAATTTTCCTTCTCAAACACTCAGAGCATGTGGAGCAATACAGAGAACATCCGAGTGTTTGACTGAGTGATGCGGCACACAGTGAAAGCTGCCCCGATTATAACTTACAAGCCAGGGTTTTACCCTATAAGGCTGAGGCCAATACAGCTCAAGGAGCTGAAACAAAGTGGTGACACATGGTCCTTAGGAAAGGAAGGTCCTTCCTTAATCACTACTAACTTGGATATTCCTGGTCATTCCAACTTAATTTCTTTAATGATCCATCTTCCAATCTACTACAAAGGCTACATTCAATTATGAATTTACTGCTGGATCATGCAATAAGAGAAAAGGCATCAAGACAAACATGTTCACTCCACTGAAAACTATGACAAATATTTAAAGAACTAGAAGTTGCTAACCTTCCTTTTCAATCAGGTGAGAAAGGAGGTTTTGAATACTAGAACAAGACTGAGAGCAAGTGAGCTTGATTGTAATTTTCTGAGGAAGGCAGAGGTTCTAGTTACTGTCCAGGGATAATCACTGCCTGCATGGCAATTTTTAACCCCATGAAGGTCTGATGGAAGATACAGCAGATGTGCTCTGGAAAGACAGGTCTGTAACACCCCTTCTGCCCCTCCTCAGTGGGAGCCAGGCTCTGTCTCACCTGCGTTTACTCTCTAATTCCTAAATAAGTATGCCCTGCCCCGATGGAACTGACTGCTACTGGTACTACAAGTAGCCATCAGATCTGAATGTGCCCTTGTGTCATGGATGGAAAACACTCAGGACCCTCATCTCCATCTTCTCTATTTCCTTTCCCAAAAACACATGTATGAAATCAGGTGAGGCAACACTTACTTTAACTGTTGTGCATTAAGGTAGGTATGAGGATCCCATATTATTATTATGTTTTATTATTCTTTCATAACTACTAGACAGGGATTTGTAATAGATGAAAAGTGGGGTGTTTGCTCTCATTGTCACTTCAACTACACTTAGCCATTTACTCATTGTGCCCTTTCTCTAACACTAATGCTGCATGGACTGCAATATATCACAATATTCATAGCAAAAAAGTACTGTGCATCCTTGTTTCTCATTTATTACAATCACAGTTTTTCAGAAGAAGTGACCCATCCCTCTAAAAGTGACTGAAAAAGTATTATAAATGAAAGTAAAACACAACAGCCTATCAAAATCCAAATTTAATATATCTGCCCAAATCAAACCACTAAATTTATCAACACTTACAAATGCTTTATAATCGCATGACTGGAAGATGAGTTTCTCTGGATGATGTTGCCAATATTGTACAGGCGTTGATGCTGTGGCTTCATTTGGAGGTCGCAAGGTAATCGAAGGCTCTCCCCAGTCTCCTGTCTGAAAATCACAGTTGTTCAAGATGTAAGAGCATGTGCAGGCAAATTCACTATAAAGTAGCCCTCCACTGTGGTGCTCAATTAACAAGAATTTATTTTCTACACATAGAGCCATGTTACTAAAACAAGGGAACACAACTCCTACAATATTTGTCATTATTTAGTTTATAATCCAAAGTCATCTACTGTAGTGTTTAATGAGGCTTTAATTAAATCTCTTTGCTTTGAGAAAAAAATCATTAGGCACTGGAAATGTTCCTTAAAAATAAGTGTTTACAATACATACGTGAGGATGAGAGCACTTGAAAAAAACCATGAGATGCACAAAAATCCTTTTCACAAATTCTGCTATGTGTTTTACAAGCTCTTCTGCACAGTTAATATGCCTTCCATTATCCAGCACATGCAACCAATAACTAACTTTCCTAAATGGCTAAATAACAGATACTTTGCTTTGATCTGAAGACTTATTATACATTCTTCAAACACATGAGGCATTCTTTAATCTCTTTACGAATATTTACTTTGATCACCTTCTCTTGATGCCTCATTTTGGAGGTACTAACACTGCCCTTCAACATTCATCATTCTCATTGATATAGGAGATTGCCTTTCTGAGCTGTCATCTTCCCTCTCTCCTCAAAGCCCTCAGAGAACACGGGCAGGAGAGCAGTTTGCTGCCAAATCCTCCAAAAGAGCCAGTGCAGGCATCAGTACAGGAATGTCACCAGCCTGGCAGTGCTGGTCTGGGTCTCGCTTGCCATTGTGTATTTTTGATCCTGGCTCCATAGGACCTGGACTGACCTCTCCTTAAGGGCTTCTTCCACCTTTCAGGCCCATTCATCAGCTCACTTTAACTGACAATGACCTGTGGATGGACTTCTCTTCCTGAGCCCTCGTCCCTCTGCCACCACCCTCACTTCTCTCCTATCGTGTCTGGTCTGGACTGCCTCTCAATTCCCCTCTTCTCAAAACTTTGTCTTTTTGCAATTACATTTTTCCTTCCTGATCCTCCTTCTTCCCCTGTCCTTTCTCTCTCAAACTATTTTACCCTTTTGTATATGTTATTTCAGTTTGGATTAAGCTATTTCTTTCTTTACCTGCACTTATTTTTGTGTATTTTCTATGTATGTCATCTTGTTAAAACATGTGTTGAAACTGGCAAGGAATTGTCATCAGCATTTCACACAGAATATGGCTAGAAGTTTAGACTTTTACAGCAAAAAGAAGTTAAGTATCAAAAACTCATGAAAAAAATCTTATCGAAGACATCCAAAGTCTGGCAAACTATCACATCTTACTAATTAAGTCAGGACAGAGTAAACAAAACAAGTACATCATTTTCATGTGTCACAAAATAATGAAATGACACGCATTTGCACAGCTCTGCAATGAAAAGCAAGAGATAAATCTGGAAACATCAACATTACCCTGCCAGCATGGCAACTTTAAGGAAGAGAACATCATGAAACAAGTTGAACCTAGTTACTGTGGGCACCATTAGCAAATCTACCAATTACACAGCAGTGTAATTTCTGTTTTGCCTAGTTAAGTTACCTATATGCCATGGATATATGGACTTTAGCATCAGATTTTGACAGGAAAGCAGCAGGAGCAATTGCTCCAATTTTTGGCATTTCACATCCACAAAAATGAATCCTTCTGGCCACTAATGCATAAAAACTTTCTATCTTATTTAATCTGAAGTGGGAACTTGATTTCTTTACGAGGCAGCTCTTCTTATAAAACAAGATTTCCATCATATTACAAGGGGTAAGGATCTGCATCCTTATTAGTGGAGTCTGTCTCTGACAACAAGGGAAGATGGATTGCACCCATCACAAATTCTCACAGCGTGCTCAGCTGTCTCTTATGAACTCTTCAAGGCCACAGCTAACAAACCACTTGATTTAGTTCTTTTTCTCCCCTAATAAAGATACACTCCTGAATATTCTGTGTAAGGAAGCAGAGCTCAGGAGGTACATCCTAGCCATTTAGCAAAAGGTTGCTATGATGGAGAGGGAGTAAAGTCAGGACAGAAAAGCTACAAAAGCACATCTTTTGATCACCGGTCTTTCCACTAAGGAAGCACAGGGATGGCCAGGAGGCAGGACCAGAACTTCTACCAAACAATTGACCAGGGGTAGTGCTCCAAACCCTTCTGTTGCACTGCTCACCAGGTGGCTTTCCTCACATGCAGGAAAGGGACAGCACTGGCAAAGTAAGCAGCGTACATAAGGAATAAAATGAGTACATAATTTTACAGTTCGTTTCCCTTTTGCACATTAAGTATGAAAACCATAGAGAACTGCACAGTTTCTGTCTGAAAACAAAGGGCAGAAAAAGGGGAACATTGTTTTGGCTCAATTTTATAAAGAAATGAGAAATAATCTTCAACCAGGCTGATAAAAATAGTGCATGAGACACTTGGAGAGGGACTGTGTGGAGGCCATGTTTGTATCCATTGATTGCTCTATAAATATAATCATCCTACTACCTACTCCTTTTACACTAGACAAAACAGAATTGCCAAGATTGCTATACATATTTCTAGGTTGTTGTAAACATGCAATAGAGCTGAGGTTAGGGGAATGCAGAGATACAGGATTTCTGCTGTTCCTGACAGACCACTGCCCCTGGAGGTCTTTCATGTATTTCAGTGTGTCTTGTAGAGGGACCAGCTACTAAGAAAAGCTGCATAAAATTAAACATGTAGATATAGATTATTATGACAAATGGAGAAGACATTATACATAGTCAAAATTTTCTTTTACAGCTGTATCATAAGTGTTTTTTAATATTCATCAGAAGTGGTTCCCAGTTTCCTTTCCTTTTGTTTCTTATGAAACTCCTTAGACTTTTAAACAGTACTACTGTTAGTATTCATTACCTATTTAGACTGAGTTATAACAGGGTAGTCTCCAAAGCCCAGATCCATGAAGATGTTTAGAAGTGTAATTCCTGTTACATATTCCCCACACAATTTCCTTTCCTTTTTTTTTTTTAGTAAAGAAAAGCTTTTAAACAAGCTTTAGACTGCTAAATACATTCATAAATCTGTGTCTGAAAACCTCAACAGGAAGAAAGGGAGCTCCTCAGCTGACTGGCTCTAGTCAGATACTGAAATTCTGAGATTTAGGATGTGATGATGACAGCTAACATCAGGCGAAATACAAAATAGGACCATCTTTGACATAGAGAAGACTTGAAACCACAGGGTTCAAGTCAGGGTAGAAAAATATGAATTACTAGTAGTCCTAAATCCAAGGAGATGATGTGGAACAATTAATGGGTGATGTATTGAGATTCAGGTCCTTCATAAGCACCTAACACACTTTTCAAGCAGTACAGAAATGTTCATGAATTGCTGTGCAAGACCAACTATAATGTTTGATTTAAGTTTTAAAAATAGATATGATAGGATAAGGATTTTCTGGTTTGAATATTTAATTTGCAATTATAAGAAATAATCAAACATTTAAGCTTATGTATTTTTTATGACACAATATACGGATGGAGATATTTATCTCTCTGATGAAGTAGAAAGGCAAGAGATAATTTCTTCCTCATCTAACTTTACAGCTCATCAGACAGCTGCGCAATTTATCACATGGTTTTTGCTGTACTGCCTGTGTTTTAGTATTCTAACCTCCCTATGACTTTAACCAGCACCTTTCCTCTCTTTGGCCTCTGCTAACTTGAAAAAGAAGATTTTTTTTCTCTGCATTTTGCAGATAAAGAATTTATAATCAGAAAATGGTCTCAAGGCAAGTGCCAGAGTGGTAAGGATTCAATCCTTTTAAAATGACAAATTTTAATAGCCTTAGAGACCAATACTTTGTGCTCTTGCAGTGTTTCCTAACCCTGAAGATTGGTAGATATGCACTTCTCAGTGCTCTAGAAAGGGTCACACTTGATGTCAAAAGAGCTACAGAAGAAAACTACAGCTATTATTTTTCTACAATTTTTTCTACAACTGCTGAACATTTTCCTATGTCATCTCATTCTCTGAGAACTCTATTTGACTCGTATTGAAGGCACCTGGATGCAGCGATAGTGGCAAGGAAGGAGTAACCTCAATAAATCTTCTATAAAAATCTAACACTTCCCTCATTTTTTTGTAGAAATGTCAAGTTAAAAAGCCTCCATGCTAAAAGGAAGAAAAAACCAAGAAGGCCTGGTTTTGAGTGTTTTGAATGTAGTTATTTTTAACAAGGACCACATCTTATAACTTTTCACCTGTTAAGCCTCATGCCTGGTTATGTTAACGTGTATTAGTCACCATGACAACAACAAACTGGAGCACACATGGATACAACAGTTCTGGCTGAAAAATTTATCATTTTCTCCCTGTAAAAATTTAAAATGTTCTGCAGATTAGTCAAATTTGCTCATTATTTGATTATGTTTTAATTCCTAGAGGAAGACACATTTTTTTAGCTCCTTACATGTTTGGTTTTTTAAAGCATGGAAACGCTCATGGCGTATTTAGATTTAAAAGACTTCTAAAGCTCAGTAGCCAAAATGACCCCTCTCTGGCAGAAATGTTCCAAGGAGGCATGACAGAATTAGGAGAAATCTACAGCTGCTCCCAAAAACTCTGCTGAACAACTGTCTGTCTTCCTTACCACACTGCAGTAGTGATCACCAGGTTTGCTCCCACGTCCACAGCGTTTGTGACTGCCACAGACGTGACAAAAATTCAGGGCACCATCAGCATTACCTCCAACTCCCCCAAAGTGCCTCTGCAAAGGCAGTGTGCAACCACAGCTGGGCAAAGCCTACAGACCAACACAGAGAGGGCAGCACAACACACTGCGGGGGCGAAACTGTGCAAACCGAGCTGTTTACACGGTTTCCCGCTTTGGAAGAGTGACTGAACAAAAACATCAGGAACGGAATTCCAAGCTCCCCCGGGGCGAGACGGCTGCTGGCAGTGCCCCCCCGTCCTGTAGGAGCGCACACCACGGAGCCGACAGACGCTAACCACACGGCACGATACACGAATGCGCGCACACACGGTCCCCGCGCAGGGCGGACAAGGTACGGACTGCTCTCGTCATTTCAGCGACATGACACCCGTAGAGAACACCAAGGCAACAGACTGTACATCCAGAGAGTGACAACATAGCCATTTATTGCTGTATCTTACATTATGAACCTGATGAATCGATGAGAAAGGATATCCTGCATTCTGGTTGGTCCAGATCTCACAGACCGAAGACTGCTAATATAAAGAGAAAACTGTATCTCATCTTGTAAATATTAATGCACTGCAAATGCCAAAAGGCAAGAATAATTAAGAAAAGGCTTGCAATAATACTAAAGAAGGAAGTAAAACAGTTGTTAAAAGTAATTTTTTTTTATTTATTTGCTGACAAAATATTTTTGGACTGACTGAAAAGAAGCATAGCTTATTCAGAGACTTTAGAAGAGGTTTCAGACTGTGAGTACAAGAAAACAATTTAGCCAGAAGTTCTTGTGATATAAAGAGATAAAGTTATGCAAGCATAAATAGAAACTGCCTAGAGCAGAAGTAATATTGGTTACTTTCAGTTTTTGGCAGGGAAGAAGTTTGAAGTCAACATCTCAAGTAAGTTTTGAGACGTAAATCTCTCTCTGTTGGAGACATTCACAGGGAGAAAGGAAGGAAAAAATCTGGCAACACAATCAACAGGAGAAATACATTTTCTTTATAACAATTACCAGAAACGAATGCATTGCAATTTAGTCAAGCAGCTGCCCACCATCTCCTTCCAACAACAGTTCCTTTGCATACTAAGATATAGATAATATTACCTTTGGCACTGACCATGACCCCAATGTGTAAATGAAAGGTTTCAGTCTACCCACTGCATTATTGTACAGAGAATCTGTAGTAGCAAAGCAAAGTAAGCATATTGTAGCATGTCTAGCAAAAGCAGCAGAACTAGGCAAGCACAGCATTCACCAGCATCTTTTATATATTTCCTTGTTTGGACAATCATCAATAAAGCATCTGTGGCACCTCAGCAAAAGCTAAGATAACGTTTTACAGTAGCCAGGCAACTAAAACAAAGCATCAGACGTAGGATCTGCCCACACTATCTTCAGCAGGCAGCAACAAAAGGTAATAAACAGACATGAAAAATGCAACTGCAGCATCCAGAAGAGATAGCAATTAATACATAAGTAATTTAACAATATCAAGAATGTTCATTGCTGGTTTTTTTGTCAGCAGCAGCAGCAGCAGCAGGAATTTAGCACCAATGCTCAAATCAACACAAAGAAGTGCAACTCTTCTTAAAATATGACTCTTGCTCTTACCTCCTGTAGCCTGTAACCTGGCTGCCTGGCTGGTGACAGAGTAAGTTACCACTTCTGGTTACTGTCAGGGAAGCCTGGCATCCTCTGGACTGACTACAGAGCACTGCCAGGCAGCCTGGTGGCTGTCTAATGTTGTTAATTGTCCCTTATTTCCTTCATCATCTGAAATGCATGAGCACACATCCCTTCCTCCAGCGTCAGCAATTTTAAAACTTCTGCATATGTGGTTAATTCCACCTTCCTCACCTTGTTTTCAAAGTTCTTTGCTTCTCCTTCATGATGTGCAGGGCTGTACATTTTGATAGCATTAGCTAATTAAAACTTTGACATTTGTTCAGTCTTCTACCTCATTCCCTGCAACTTGCTACAAACCGGTCCTCCTCCATGTGATGAACACGTAGTCTCAGTGCAAGGCCAGCAGCAAACACTGCTGCACCTCTGCTGTGCCATCCTTAGGACATGGCACTAGTGGTTACCAATGACCTTTTTCTGTGTATATCAAGCAAAATGACTTCTGGATGCTCTGGCCATGCCCATTGCTAGCATGCCTATATCTGTTTGCCTGAGGAGGGGAAGATTCCTGAAAGGGAATCCATAGCAGAAGGTTGTGTCTCTGCTTTTCAAGAGAGAAGCAAAGAGGAGGCATTTCCATGCTGGTGCAGCATGCCCAAGCATTTGGATATCAAGGTAATCAAGAAAACCTCCTGCACTGCTATTTGTACACACGGAGGTACTGAAGCAGTAAGGGATGCAGCAGGGTACTGCGTGCTGGCAGATGTTTTATTTCTCCCCAGTGCTGGCAAGGGGTTGCCATGATGCTGCCGCATCGTGCGGCCTCTTCTCAGCATCACGATATTCTTGAGACAAAATTGTGCCTTGAATGCTGCCCCTCTCGAGAACCTGCCTTTAGGGACTGGTGTGGGGCCTCAGCCAGACCAGTGGTGACCCAGAGCCTGTTCCTGTGCAGCAGAGTTGTGCAGGGCTCTCCCAGCAGGGCTGCAGCACCGACAGCACTGCTGCCACCACAGCCCCATGTGCTGCGGCACCTAAAGGAGTCAGTACGTTGGGCACATCCTGCAGCTGCCCTGGTGCTGGCTCAGACGTGTGTTTGCAGGCTTCAAGCTGCTCCATTTGAAAAGAGGGCAGGCAGTTAATTCCCTCTTACACTTGTCAATGGTACCCCATCCTGCCCCTCCCTCCCCAACTCATCTCCCAAAAGAAAGCACGGCAATTAGGGCACTCCCCCCAGGAACCGGGAGCTCTCAATTTGATGCCCTTTTCTCATTGGGGGAACTCACACCTTTGCAGTTCACCTTTGTCTTTCATAGGTGAAAGCAGCAGCAGCAGACAGGCTGTCTTCAACCCCTTTTATAAATGGGGGAAAGTAGAGTGCCTAAATGTAGATGTTTGGAGCACTCAGGTATGAGAGACAAGTTTTGGGTCCAAGTCTTTGAGAACTGTTCAAGTAAACTTCCTCCCCATCAAACAGATCTACCCAAACAGACCTCCCTCCAGAATTAAAGGTTTGAAGCATCTAGGCTTAAGCAAAATCATCTTAATATACAATCAACAATAAATCAAGCAGACCAACAGAGACTGAGAATTTCCCACGACTTCATGAATGCCCAGTCAGAAGGGCAGCAGCGCAAAACTCATTACTCAGTTTTGTATTCATTAATATTTGAATGACTAAGGTACTGAAATGCAGTGCAGATGGAACATTAATTTTATAGATGGTAATGAATTCAAATTCAGAAATCAACCTTTTCCTTGCACCATTGTAAAAATATTTAGCATTTACTATATACATATTTTATGTCTTCAAAGTACTTAAATTTTTTAATGAATTATGAAATGCCCAGGAGAAGTACTTAAAGTTGCATATCCCTGTGCTAGAGAAGAAGGAACCAGGGCAAGGAAAAAGGTTAAGTGATTATCTGAGGCCAAAAAATAAGCAGTCGAAGGAAGAATGGGGATTAGGCTTCAAACACTCACAGTTTCCAGCTTCCGAAACGTATGTTCTCAAAAAAAAGCCAAAGAATTCAATCTGTGCATACACTTCCACCACAATAAACACAAATACACTTGAGCATTCAGTACCATTGACACAGAGGTTCTGTGAAAAAGAGTTTAACGAAGAACATTTTCCTAAGTAATATGGTAAAGTAGACCAAAATGATGGCATAATCTATTGTCTGACTAGTATCAAACATGCCGTTATCTTAATACTCCCCAAAAGATAAATGCTTACAAGTAATGTCACAGCAAGACTCTGATATCTCTGTCCTTTTTGTGGTGTCCCATGCATAAAAGGATTCCCTTTCTAGTCATGGTAGAACACAACTCTGACAAGCAGGAGGGGCAAAGGAAGGGTGAAAAGAATTATCCAAGGAAAACTTTAGGCTTCCTCCTTATAGACTAGGAAAATTTGGTTAATAATCCAAAGAAAGAAGAAGAAGAAAGAAGGTAACTCTAAAACTGAGCATAGAAATCGTATGCTGTCTAAGGAGAAGAAAGGAGGGAAGTGACAGAAAAGAATACCTGGACAGGACATGCAGGAGGAGCAGGAGCTGGGTGGAAGGCAGTCCAGATGTATTCATTACAATTACATCGATGAGTTTCACTCAATGGCATGTTAGGAGATATTAAAGATTTACCTAAATTAGCAGCAATTTTCCTTGCTGCTATTCATAGCAGATACTAAAGACTCCTTTAGTCATAGAATTCATAGAAGATACTAAAGGAACACAGAAGTGCTAAAAGAATATAGAAGATGGGAGAAAAGGAAGGTTCAGAAAGTTTCAGCCAGCCTAACTGTAGGGACCAGTAAGTGACTAGAAATATTTAAAAATCCAGCCACCATCCCATGGTTCTCACGACCTTCTGATATCACTCCTGACTATCTGAAACAAACACTCAGGAATATATGTATACATGTGTATATTTATATCTATGCATACATTATTGAGAATAACAAAGAAAAAGTGTAATATTGCCTGCCATGTGCTACCAAGACAGTTCCTATGTGCCAAGAAAAATTCAAGATGTTCATAATGAGGTTCTTCAGTATGAATCATCTCGGATCAAATTTCCTTCCTGTGTTGGAAAACTGGCTGATTAAATCAGCAGCAGCAAGGAGAAGAACAGCAAGGCTTGGACACTGTGTGACTCCTGATGCAGCACGTTTCGAGAATGATTATTGGTATTTAAGCACAATTGGACTGAACATGTTGAGGCAATCTGCAAGGACCTGCTCCATGCTGTGGCTTGGAGGAGTGCCAACGCTCTCTAAGATCCAGAAGGGAGGGACTTTTCAGAATGGGGTAAGAACTGAAAACAGGTCTGATGAACTATAGATCAGTCAGATGAAATTTAGTAGGATTACACATGGAAATAAAATAGCAAAAAAATTAGCAAAGTGATTTAGGTTGGGGGAGGTCAAAAAAGATCTGAAAGTTTCAGTATACTTCAAATTAGATAGAGCAGTCTGTCAAAAGAATAAGGATATAAATCACAGGATAATTGACGCTGCAAGGAAGCTCAGGAAATCTCCACTCAAACTCCAGCTCAAAGCAGGAGCAGCTGTGAGATGAGACCAGATTGCTCAGGGCTCCATCCTGTCAGGTCTTGAAAACCTCAAGGACAGAGACTGGACAGACTGTGAACAACGTGTCCCCCTGCTTGCCTGTCCATGTGGGGAGAAAGTTTCTCTTGCTGTCTAGTATCTCTCTTTCAGTTTTAATACCCAAAGCCACCTCTTCTCCAGCCAGCCCTGGTTGTCCAGACTCTCCACAGAGGGCAACTGCTTTAGCTCCCAAACATCTTGGTGGCCCTTTCCTGAATTTCCTTCTCCTATATAAAAAACCTCAGGTATTTAATAAAAGCAGCATGGGAAGAAACTTTTATGCCATAAGGGGTAGCCACCAGTGAGGTCTCATATGGGATGGCATTCAGTTTTAGCCACTGCATTGCAAGGAGGGAATCCAGGAGAAAGTGACAACAGCAAACAGAAGGCTAGAAAACACCAGCTCTGGGTAGGAAAACTGTTTGTTCAGCCCTGAGCTGCTCCGAGTAGAGGTTATTGGTGACTCCTGATCTTCTGCCACCTTTCCCAGTTTCTTCTCATTGACAACACCCCTTCTGCTGGTGCTGACAGCCTCCTAGCCTTGCAGAGAGGATACAAACTTCCGGACAAACACCAATGAAGATTATGAGATTTTAATCCCTGAACACTGGGTATAGGTATCTACCTTTCTGCCAAAAAATACCCCCACACAATAAAACTGCTCTTTCAGAAAAGCACCCCCAAACTCTAAGCACAGCTTTTTTCCAGCAGATGAAAAATGTAAATGTTAGATATTAAAATTCAGTTTTCATACAATCTTTTCAATGTAGACCTTCTAGTTCACAAGAATGAGTGTGAAAAACAGTAAAATAATGAACAACATCCTTTTCTTGGTACTTAGTATTTATGGCTAAAGTTTGGATCACTAATAGTGAATATAGAAGTGGCTTCCTTAATTCCATTTGCTGAAATATCTTGTAGGTACAATCCACCTCGCATGACTTCAGTTCTAAAACGCTAGCTTCTGTAACATTCTTGAAAAAATTCTCTCTCTCTATTCCCTCTATTCTAGAGGAAATTAACTAGATTTCTTATAATGTCTTTATCAGTTTACTTGTCCATTCCCCAGAGAAGTGTTGGATACCCCATCCATGGAAGGACCCCAGACCCTGTTGGATGGGGCTTTGAGGAAGGAGCCTGTTCTAGTGGGAGGTGTCTCTGCTCAGGGTATGGAGGTTGGAACTAGATGATCCAGTGGAAGTTCTATGATTCTATGAAATACACAATACTCAAGGGATCTACAGATGAAAATGAGCCAAAATTTACAGATCAAGATACAGCCATCTATGGCATTTGCATCTATGTAAATTACAAATACAACTGCCAGCAATACCTATACCATCCAACAGATTTAGGTAAGCATTTTTCTTTTGATGTTAAATTGAAGGTCGTCACAGTTCAGTCATCTTTCCATATTAAAAATATAATGCACCTAAAATATGAATCTTAGAGTATTTTGTTTGGATTTGACCTTTTTTTTAGATAGCTGTTTATTTATCCTCACAACATAAACTATTTTATGCTTATAGAACATGGAAATAAGAAGCCTAAGAAGTAACAAGAGAATGAATCTAGACAACTGTATTTTTGTATTTATTGCTTCATAAACCAACTAGTAAAGAATTCTGTTATTTCATGAGTAATTTCAACCACTGATAAAAAAAAAACCTTCTTCATTGCTTCTTAGATAATCTCATTTTACACACCAGTATTCTCTTGGGCATATTTTCTTCATTCACAGTAATCTTTAAATCCTTCAAAAGCAAAGGAGACGGGAAAACAAACACGAAAGAAGTAAATAAAAAAATGTCACACTGTGGTTTAAAGTTACAAAACTAAAGATGACTTCTTCATTTTTGGCTCCGTCAGACTTTTTATGCCATCTTACTCAACCTGCAACATTCTTGTACACCAGCTTTCCTAGCTAAAAAATGGAAAATATGATTTTAAATCACACAGCCCCACAATGTACTGGAAATACAGATGCATTAGTATCTGTGAAGTATTTGGAATTTGAGTCTAAGGTATTATTTTAGAAAGAAGCAAAATTATTTCCCAATTGTAATATAAACCTGACTTTGCTAAATCTGTCTTTTTTTTTTTTTTTTTTTAATGATAGTTCTCCTCTTTTGTAGGTGAGGGATCTGCTGTACTAAAACCATTTAAATGATTGTCCCCTACTAACCAATCCTAACCCAGCAATGAATTACTGTATCTTACAAAATAATTTTAAAAGGCAGAATCCCAACACTTAGGACAGATTTACTTCAAACTTACTGTGCAGTCATTACAACAACCTTACATTTAAACTACATTGTGTTTTAGGAAAAAAAATTAAAAGATTAAAAAAAAACTAAAAACAAAAGAGCAAGAGCCCTCAAACCACATGATTGAAGAATCCAGAAAGGCTTTCAAAATTAAGTCTGAGTTCAGCAGCTCTGGGAAAGAACTGCTATCATCAGCCTTTATGAATAATTGTTTCAACTCTCTCAGATCTTGAAAGATCTCTTCCTTCCATCAGAGCGCACTGGGGTGCCCCCATATGGGCCATGACTAGGTTTATGCTACTGGAAGGCTTACTCTGACTCACTACCAGTTTGTCCTCCCAGAGGCAGACAGGCTGGAGCTGTCCCCAAAGAGGCTCCCTCCCACTGCCTTCCAAGACGACAGACCTCTCCCAGCCCGGGCTGTGCCACAGGTTCAGCACCATGGGGAGGGCACGGGACAGCATCAGGGGGAAGCCTGTCCCAGCTCTCCTTCTGCAAGAAGTGCCATGGGCAAGGGTGCTTCCTGCACCTCCCTGCATGCCTGCCATGGGAAAGCTGTTTTTGGCCCTCACTCCTGGCTCAGGGCAGGGTGCAGAGCTCTGAACACCACAACAAGAGGTCTTCAGCCACAAGGGTGGCTAAAAGGACCATATGTCACTGGCTGGCGCAATAAATAGCCACAGCCTTGGAGCTGGCAGTCTGGAATATGCTTGCAGCTAGTACCTAAAGCTTCTCTCCTGCCTGGAGAACTGCAAAACTTAAAAAGGTGACATTTTAACTGATGTATTTTAATGAACTTAGCTATGATTCCTTTTGACCTCCAAAGTTCTTCCTTGCAACTATTTCAGGGGTGAATGAAGAGCCCAATCCCTTCAATGGGACTCCTCCTCCTACCAATTTTGGTTCCAAAGTACTCAAGCTTTGCCTGCATGATTTCAGTTCTATTTTAAAGGTTCAGGCAATCTTAAGAACAACCTCAGCTATTTTAAACTACGTTAATTTGATCATACTAACCTACAGTTTGCAGGCTCAAAATTCAACATCCACAGTCAATGATGACTCAGACTACTCATTTCTTTCTAGATTTTTTTCTCTTTTTTTTTTTTGGAAAACAAACCATCTCAGAACTTTCTGTAACTTCATTTTGGCATTTATGATTTATATAACCAGACATCACAGACTTTTGGACTTGGATGATCAACCAGGGGGTTGGATGACCAAACCTATTCCATTGGGAAATCTGAATTGGTTAGACTCATTGTTTATATTATGATTTTCCCCTTAGGTCACAAACAGTCTGGTAGGGAGCTGTGAATGAAGGTACATGCTGGCCTTGAGACAAATCCACCCCCATTAAGTAAATTTAAATCAGTGCTTCCTCCAGGAAACAAAGAGTTGTATTACTTACAAGCAGATTTGATTATGGTTTAGAGAACTGTTTAAACCCATCTAGCACATCAAAGGAAAACAGATTTAAGCTGTTGTGCTCATTGTTTAAGAAAGACTGGTTGATTGATGCAAAGATCAACATGCCTGATGACTCCCTGTAATAGTTTAATGAAAACACCAGCCATACTAAAGATCGAAACATCTAGCTTCAAAATATCTTCAGATTTTAGACTTTAAATTAAGGATAAGATAGGTTTATTCTCACATTTTTGAAATAAAATCAAGTTCATGAAAGCAATCCAATAAATAAGTTTGCAATGGAGTGTTGGCCTCTCTCTTCAATGCCATAAAAATGCCCATTAATCTCATCATCAAGAACACACCTAAAACACTTTCAAAACATCACAGCATCCAAGATGTATTTGTGCACATTTGTGTACTATAGCATCCAGTAAACATGCAGATTCATACAGCAGCATGCAAACAGCCTAGCAAAGAAAGGGTTCAGACAAAAGAACATCCTCAAAGCAATTCAAACAATCCCTCTAGATCATTCTGCATGTGAGAGGAATTCTAGCTGGGAAGCTGGACTGTTATCAGTTCAGAGGTTGCTGTCGATCTGACACAAGCCAAAGGAACGAGCAAACTGTGAGGAGAAAGTTGCTAGATAGAAGAAAAACCCAAAAACCCCCACAACATGCAGAGCAGATGGTTCATGTTAAGAATCAGTTGTATCTCCTGTATTTTGCAGAAACAATTATTTTACTTTTAATTTCAAAGGGGCTTTGGGGGAAAAGACTGAAAGAAATATAGTCCATTTTGGCAGAGCACATATTGCACAAAATAAATTTAAGAATCTATTTTTGGGCTAGAATGGTTGAAGAAATCCCTGATTAGCCTCTTAATGGGGTGAGTCCAATTTATTGAGAATGATCACCAGAGGGAGTCATTGACTTTCCCATTAAAGCCAAAGGGAATTTTACATACATCAGGAATGCAGAATTTGGGGGCAGAGCTGAAAAAGACTTCAAACAGATTGGAGTTCTGGGAACAACACAAACCACTGTTTTATGGATTTCATCTGAATTCATTTTCCTCTTTGGAGTCCCAAAGTATGACAGCTATATTCCATGGTTAAAGTTAGAGATAAGACACTGAAGTCATCCATTCAGTGACTACACACTCCTACAACAACAGCAACAAAAACCCAACCAAAAAAACCCAGCAACAACATCAACAACAAAAAAAAACCAACCCAAAACCACCAAAAAATACCAACAACAAAACCCCCCCAAAACCATACTAGGGAAAAGAAACCCCTCAACCAACCAACCAAAAAAAGGCCCCAACAAAAAAATCCCTTAAGCACCTAATTGGTTCTACAGGAGTTTGGAGTGGTGTAAGTAATAACTACTCATTTTTCTCTTTGGGCGTACGATGTATCACTGTCCTTCTGGAAATGCAGCATTCGACAGCACAAAGAAAATCTCCAGGTGTCATTTTTGAGAGTATGTCATACCTCTTGAGAATATCAGTAAAAGAAGGGAGTGAAACGGAGTCAGAAAGAATTGTTAGCATAGGGTTTTTTTCTTGTTTTGGTTTGTTTTATTTTTTTGTCTTCAATGCTAGTGACTAAAAGAGGTAGTGAGTATAGGGATTTGTGAACAAAGTGATAAAATGAACTAATTAGACAAACCAGTCTACTCAGCCACAAGCAAGTGTGCATTTGCTCAAACACCTAAATTTCATGACCTTCAAGAAATATTTTCATGTTAAGAACTTGTCTTTTTTTTTGGTGGACTTCAGCTCAACCTTATTCTTGCCACAAAAGCCCAGAAGACTTTGGTTTGAAAAGAAGATCATTCATTCACTCAGCAACTTTCTCCTTAATTCTGTACAAGAAGATTATATAGCAGAAAATTAGATTTAGAAAGGGCAAGGTAACAGGCCCACCCAACCAAATACCATTTCACTTTCCTAGAAATGTCCTCTGAACATATGAAATTCAATTTGTTTCTGTGTTCCCAGGTAATGGCAGCACCTTGTTTTGTTTGTTTATTTAATTACTTCTTGTTCATGTAATTAGCTGACAGAGCACAGCCTTTTGTTCATTATAATACAGTTATTTGCATAGCTGTTTCCATTTTGAGGCTGAGTTTTGGACAGAGGCTCTATTTTGGGTTGTGGCAGGCAGAGACACTGCTGGGAAGCCTCATGCAAGGAAGCACGCAGCAACCTGCTCCTTCGTGGAATGAGTCTCTCCAGGAACTGCCCTGGCTGCCCATCTGCTTCTGACAGCAAATCAAAGTCCTATTTCCAGCATGCAGCTTAAGACCTGGCTGTCTTTCATCATCATAAGTATCAACCAAAAACTAGTTGAGTTCATTCTAAAGCATTTTCACCAACAGGCTGTCCGTGCATAGTTTACTGCACTTTAGATTGAATATTAGGAAAAATTTCTTCACTGAAACAGTGGTCAGGCATTGGGAGTGAGCTGTCCATGGAAGTGGTTCAATCATCATCCCTGGAACTGTTAAAAAACCATGTAGGTGTGGCCCTTTGGGATATGGTTTAGTGGCAAACATAGAAGGGCTGAATTAAGGGTTGGAGTCGAAGACCTTAAGGGTCTTTCCATCCTACATGGTTCTGTGGTTCTGTGGCATCACTGTGCTCAATGTATGCTTAATTTTAAATTACCAGTACTCTTTCAGCGGTTGGGTGAAAAAAATTAGTAGAGATGGAGGCTACTTAAAGCTGTCTTTCACAAATGGTTTGATTTAACATCCAGTTGAGTCTAGTGCTGTTCAAATGAATTTTTACATAGTTAAATCTTTTTTAAAAATAATCAATATATATCCCCAGATCACAGTTTTGCAGAATGCTGACCCTTCCCATTAATAAATGCAGCAATCATCACCTTTCAAGTCCTCTGTGTTTCTAGCAGTGAACTGATGCCAGCTTATTCCTCAGCATTTGAGGAATCTGCACCTTTTTACAAAAACAAGAGGCAGAGTCGGTGCTGGGGGAAGACTGCACACTCGGGTGCACAGAAGCAACCTCCATCTCAGTCTCCAGGCATCTAAACACCCTCAAACCTCTACCTCTCAGGAGAAATTATACACCAACACACCAATTTACACTATTTGAAATACAGAGAGCTGGAACAGACAGCTTGGAAAAATTGTCAGCCTTTGTTATTTACAACTCAGCCTTCATATACAACCTACTGCTGTGGTCCTGTAACCAAAATCAGCAAGGCCCAGCCTTTTAATGGCACTGGTTTTAGTCCTACCTGCGCCATCTGCCTCTCCAGCTTTGACCGGGGAATATCATCAAAATAGTTTTCATTTCTTCTTCTCCTTGCATCGCCCTGCATGATAATGTGGGGAACGTCCAGGGAGCCACCAGTAGTGAAAGTGCTTTGGCTAAGTGATGGAGACAACTGAGGAGGAGTGTGGTTACCACTGGGTTCCTAGACAGAGAAAGAAAAATGTAGCATAAGAAGAACAGCATATTGCTGACTTCAAATCACACATTTATAAGTGCATTTGAATGGCTCACAGAAAAAAATTATGGAACAATTCCTGCAGTAGAGGTTGCTGTGGATGAAGTTTGGAGATTTCCTACCTGAAGTGCAGAGCCCATGTAGAAGGAAAAATAGTTCACTATTTACATGAACTAGTAGGAAATTTCCTCTCCAAAACCTCCTTGTGTAATACATACCCTCTTCTACAGATAAAACAGTGAGCTACTTCTTGCTAAGGCCCAAATAAAGCCATGATTTATGACTAGCTATTTGCAAGATGAAATACATTCTCACCACTTCTGAGCAGCTGCTCTGAGCATTGAAAGTGATTTGAACACTAGCAACAACTCTTGCTGGAAAAAAGAAATGTGTGTCCATTTACACAGTATAGACACTTCGTTGCAATTTTTATAGGTTTTGCAGAACATCCATTTTAACTTGAAGTACCAGATATCAGACAAAAGCTAAATACCAATTCCTGGAATGCATGAAAGCATCAGAGCACAAATATTTTACCTTCTTTTCTTGTTACCTCCATTGAATTGTAACCTTGTATCATTCAGTGTGCAAATACCACAGTGAATTGATACATAAACGCTATGTAATAAATAAGCAGTTCCTCCTGGTACATGTTTTACCAGGATCTGCCACCACACCGCCCACAGCCAGACATCGCGTGTATGTTTGGAAACACCCACTCTCCTGCACATCACACCACTTGTTTGAACACACTACAAACACTGGTGTCCAGGTTCACCATTCCACACTCTCTTGGAGCTCCATCAGCAGGAGCAGAGAGCTACAGCCTACTGTCCCGACAGTCTGCACGAGTACTGCCCAGTGAGAGCAGCGGAACAGTCACAGTGTAGAAATGATGGGGGCCTATTTCCAGGGCCCTTCCCCACAAGACGACTCTGTGTTCATAGATTGACATCAGAAGGCTTATTTATTAATATCAAGAAGAGAACAAATCTTTCTCCCTCCAGCCAGGTTAGCTGGAGGGGTTGTCTCCAACTGTGTCTGTGTCTCTGCAGCACAGTCTCACCAAAGTATGAACAACAAACAAAGACAAAACTCTTTCATTGGGCAAAGAAAGCACCTTGCCAAAACATCTCATATTATTTACATTCTCCTGGGAACTTACAAAAGCTCCCTTTTAAAAATGGAGTTAACTATTTACAATTCGAGACAAGTTAAAAGGAACTGGCCCTTCTCAAGCCTTTTGCTGAGATCTCTGTAAAAATCCACTGAGAAGGCAGCACCACATGGCAGCACCTGAATGGGAAATGTTCGTCTCTCACAATGCAGGTTACTGGGCAGAATGCACCCAGGAGCCTGTTTACACTGTGCAAACCACCTGCTGCTCTAATGCTCTATTTCAACACTGAGCAACAAGAGGGGACCTGAAGATAGTGGAGTAAGCAAAACCTGCTTCCCTGTGGAAGTTAAAAAAGTTCTGCCTTTTTATTTAAAGAGAGAATTAAAGGGGATGATTCATGCATTATTACACTGAAGCAAACCCAGTTCTGAAAAGCATCAAGGTACTTTACTCCACGCTGTTAAGAAACAAGATCTGGTATAAGAAATCAGAGAGATGTAATCTTTTCCAAATGGAAAGGAAAGTTCAAGTCATAGTAATGCCTGATGTCAATATTTGAAGTGTAGGAGTCTATGTGACATTATTCCTTGCAATCACAGTAATGGATTAGAATTTTTCATGTTGCGAACACGAAAAATGCTAGGAAAATACAGCTCTTTAGTAATTTTTAATTAACTGGGATTTTTTTTTTTTTAAATTCTCTAGCTTTTCTATGATCTGAGACAAGCACTTGACATTTCCCAGGGCGAAGAAAAGAGTGTTTTCCTCTTAGGAATAATCTTTTCCCTCCTTCACAAAAATCCACCTACATTTGGCCCAGTTAAAAGCTCCTTAAAAGCTGTAGTCTGCACATGCTCAGAAGGTTTGGTGAGCATAATCTCTAAAATCCACCTTCCCTGGGCCTAACAACATGGTGCACACACCTCTGCTCTGAAAATAACCTGAGTACAGGTGCACCAAACAAGATCCTCTCTAGTGACTGCTACCTGCTGCTCCAGCCAGGTGGGTAACCTCTCTCTGCTCTGAATCAGGATTCACCCACTGTTGCAAGTTGATAGGGCCACCAGTGTATCAAAGTGACAGATGAACATAGAGATTCCAGCCCTCATCAAGCTTTTCGTATTTTATCAAACTGCATATGAAGAGGAAATTCACTCCGAGATCTGTGTTGGAAGATTGCTGGCAAGGCAATACAGAAAAGGAATACCAGCTCAGGAAATAAAAGAATCACCATGCCTCTGCATTATGGAACAGTATGTCATTGTATGATTTTATGCTATTTTCTCAAAGTTGTCCTTCACAGCACAGATGGATCCTCTGCTGTGCAGCATGTTGTCATATACTCAGCACAGGGTTATCACTAGCTCCTGTGTAGTCAGTAGTTTATTCTCGCCTCATTTCGTGGCCCCAAACCTCTCCCCTAAACTCTTTCCAAATCCTGCTCTGAAGATAGGATGATTAATATCATATTCATGATGCTCATAAGTGCTTTACAAATGTCAATCAATTAATTTTCACCACACCCTGTGACTTCTGGCATTTTATAATTGCTGCTTTAGTGTGGGTGACCTGAGACACACAGGCAAAGGTTAGAAAGTACCAGTCACTCAATTACAACATCTATTGCTCGATTTCCCAAGTGCTTGAGTTCCAAACTCCACTTCTGCTGATCTAATTTTCAGCACTGTGTGCTCAGCACTTGTATAAATCAGACTCAATAGTCTAGTCAAATATGGAGATTGTCAGTAACATACAATTAATGACTGTTTAGGAGGCAATTAATTAAATAACTTACCATGCATTATCCAAGTTTCTTGTGGCAAAAACAGGTGTAAATCTATATTTTCATAGGTACAGCTATTCCTTTAATCATGTGCCTCTCTCCCATTCTTCCTTCATTCCTCTTCCTCACTCCCACCCACCTCCTTATCTCCTTATACAAACCTGCAGACCAGGCATAGACACCCTTGCAGGTGCTACCATGGCCAAGTACCACGCTACTGTTAGTCACCAGGTACTCATGTTTCTACCTGGCTGTGAATGCATGGACACACGACCTGCAGGGATATCTGATCACATATGTCACTGTCAAAATCTGCCTCACGTAAACCTGGAACCACAAATGTCAGGGCTGGAAGGGAGCTTAAGAGATCCTTCCCCAAGCTGCCTGGGCACACTTCATGTCCCATAGATGTTTGTCTAACCTAAAAGCATAATTCTCTCCAGTGAATTAATTATTTTGTTAAACTATCATTACTATTGTAACACCTCTTGTCCAAATTTTTGCCTAAATTGTTGGTCCTTCAGTGCTGACTGGGTGAGGGAGGGCTCCCATAAACAACATGGAAACTGGTCCTGTAATTAAAGATTATTATGCACTCAAGGAAAGAAAGCAAGATTGCATAGGTAACCTGAGATCCAGCAATTTCTATACTTTCGTGTATAGAAAAGCATATTTGTATATAGTGTGTATATATATGTAATATAGTACATATATATATATGAATATAGTATATTTGAGTATAATTGAAATTGAAATAACATTTCCTTAATACACAGTAACATACAACAGGGAATAACATATGGTGTGGATATTTTTAGGATTTTAAAGATTTTTTGCTTTTCCTCAATATTTAGCCTTTTACTTTGGAATATTTTAAAAGCTAATACAAAAACAGTCAAAAAAGGTGAAGCACTAGCATTGCTTAGCTTGAGTTTGGGAACTTAAAAGTAGACTTTAAATAACAAACTACCTTTTCTACTGATGTAGAGCAGCCTGATCTAGTGAAAAGTGCTCCTGCCCATGGCAAAGAGGGTTGAAACTTGATGATCTTTTAGGTCCGTTCCAATCCAAACTATTCTATGATTCTATAGAAATCAATCTTACAGCTGCAGCAGTTTATTTAAGCCAATTTTCAAGACACAAATTATTGCAGACTGCAAACTAAACTTTCTTTGTTTTTGTTGGTTTTGTTTCATGTGAAATGGCATAGTAGCAGTTGATGGGAAAGAAAAACTTTATTCCAAATGCATGTCCTCCTCTTTAGAATTCTCTGTGAAGACTCCAGTTCCAAAAGGTGATAAATGACATTTAGCACTGGCCCGCATCAGTAGCTCTAGCTGTGCAGCAGCAGACTACTTTTTATCATTTTGACTACAGATGGAGGACATCCAGTGTTCTCTTCCATATTAACTGAGACTATACAGTCCTGACCAAGAATGTGGCCTGTGGAAACTTTCCCACTTGCTGAAGAGGAATTAATTATCCAGTCCAGAGTACTGAAGGCATTGAGCAAAAAAGTGTGCCTTTTAATCTATTTCTCTTTCCTTGGAGTGTTTTAACACCTGCCATGATCATGTGAATGATCAGGAATCATTCACAAAATGCATAAAAATAAAATACAAGAAAAACCTCCACACGTTTGTGCAGTGTGCCTTACAGCACATTGCAGACTTGTTAGACCTTTTTAAATATGGCATTGGGAAGAGGCTGATTAAGGGATGGGATCTAAAATGTCTGTATGGGGCATCTGAGAATATGCAGGGTGAAAACAGGCTGGTAACCAAAATGTTAAGTACACTTAAAAATAAGCTCTCATTCTGTCTTTTTGTATTTCTCTTTACACCAGGAAATTTAACTTGAGAGCACAGACACTCTCTGACATTTTGAAATTTGATCCCAAGTGATATTCCCATCAGATATGCCGCCCCATGAAAATAATCAGATCCAATCAAATGCAAAAGGTGTGACCTAAAATATCAAAATAAAAATGTTGCTGTTGTATGAACTCTGTTGGAGAGAACACAGTAGGAATTGGTCATCAGACCACAACTCGTTAAGAGTAGCAGAGAACAAGTAAGCAAAGGCATTGGATTGGAGAAACTGAGTGAAGTTGGTGTAATGAGAGGAGATTAAATGTGGTCAAGTGTGGAAAAATCCCAGGGACATTGCAACAAGATTTCTGAAAGAGGGAATACAAATGAAAATTAAAAACATGATGAAACTTTCGATATACAGACACACCTTAATGGCATTTTTATCTCAACAATTTCAAGAGGTTCTTCTTAAAGAAAGCCTAAAGCATATGTCTGAAAAGTAAGTGCAAACATTCAAAAACATGAAAGAAAAATGGTAACTCTCCTGCAATATTGATCAGCTGGACTGAGATTCCTGTGGGCAAACGCAGATGTGCAGCTTTTACATCCCTGGTCTTGAGCTAGTTTCTTGAGCCAAGATAAGCTGGTACTTCTAAAATTCTACTTATCTCATCCTAAGGCAGACATCTGAAATAGGTCAGATGCATTACCCTGTAAAAATGTCAATATATCTCTGCTGGCTATACGGGGAAGTGTGACAGAGCATGTCAGCCTAAGATGCCCATATTGTACACCTCTGAATATGGGTATGTTGAACCCCACTCAAAGCAGCCACTGTTTTCGAGGGAATGTTAGGAAACCCTTGGTGACTTGTCAAGAAATGCAAACAAATTTTCATGGGGACTCACCCTGAGGGTTATTGACCGAGGTGGTTTCTGAGGAGGATCTTCGTGAAGCCTGTCTCCCAAAGATGCCAGAACACGCTTCCGGTGGCCAATCAAGCTAATTTTTAAGACCTGAAATAATATCAAAAATACATCATTAATAGAGCATGTGGCAATCATTAAATGAAGATCCATTCAGATTGAACCCATTTTCTCTTTAAACCTTCTAAAAGTTAGTCCTCCAGACAGGCTGAGCAGACAGGGAGCTTTGCGAGCCAAACAATCAGCAGAGAAAATAAGAGGTGAGATCAGAGGAAAAACACTGTAAGATGAGAGAAGAAACTAGAGCATGTATAGGTGTGGAAAACTGAAAAAAATAGACTCAAATGTGAGTAAAAAATAAACAAAAATGAAATGAAGAGAAGGCAGAAGAGCATGAAGAAAAAAAGGGAAGGCAATGAGAAGACTGGAGAAGGAAATGCAGAGGTGCATGCAAACAATGAGTGATGATGATTAAAGTGGTTCATAGGATGGATGAGGAAAAGAGTGAGGAACAGCCAGCGAATGCTTAGAAGGGGCAACAAGAGAAAAAAGAAATTGTACAATGAGTAAATGTTACCACTTTTAAATCTATTCACCATGCCTTTCACAGTGTTGCTAGGAAAGAGTTAAAATGGAAAGATTTGGCAGAGGAGGAGGGAACAGTTTTGCTCAAAGTGACCTTGCAGCCGGGAATGCCAAAAATGTTGGTGTGGGAAAACTCCATTTATTATGCCTAATGTTGTTCATCCTCTGCCTGTTTTGAGAAGTAGAATTCCTGTGGAGAGACAACACACTCTCACAGACATGGGGGAAGCCTTGTGTTAGAGAGAGGTGGGAGCCCTCCCCTCTTCTGCTGCTGGCTAGAACAGAGCCATGTCCCTGTCCCTCTGTCACCCTGTGTGGTTAGCAAGGTAATGGAATAAACCTACTTTTCACACTTCGGCTGTGGTTTGATGGTTGCCCGTGGTTAGCTGTACGTGTAGATTCACACACACAGGTAATCTCCAAATACCTCCCACAGTTTGGTAGAATCATCCTTGTGTAACAAACCTTGCCCTGGAGTTCTGTTACTTTTACCAGATACAATGAAAAAATCTCTGTTGAATGGAAACGAGTCCATCAGTGGATACGTTCACACACCTCATGCTTGTCCAAACTCCAAGAAAGCTGCCAAAAAGTTGCCCCAAATTTACTGCAACTAGTCTTCATTTGCATTTCTCTGTGTCCCTGCCTCATACAAAACCTCTCATACAAAAGCTCTCAGGAAAACAGGGAGAGCAGAAGCAGTGAGATGGAAATTGAAAGTATTAGTGGGGAAAAAATCATGTTCTAATGCTATTCTTTAATGGCTACAGTGGCTGTAGTGCAAGTGTAAAGCAGTGCTAATTGTAGCAGCAAGCCTCTGCTCTGCAAACAGCAGTGTCCTTACGTAACTCCTCCAGACTGTACATGTGGTTTCATACTCCAGAGCTGCCTCCATTCCCTCTCAGAAAACAGTACTTTGCACTATATTTAGGACCACCGTGTGTCAACACCCTTCAGTTGAGAGGAAGTTCTCGCTCAACCTAGAAAAAGTAATAGTCCCTAAAAAAACCTGGAAATGCTGCATCTTAAATGAACAACTACCTCAGCTTAAGCAGTAGCACTAAGAGCTACGATTCATGAGAACCCCAGCAACTCCCCTGCTCCATCTCTTACTTCCAGTATGTCAAAATATAGTACAGCAACATGCTGTCATTATTCTGGTCCCCAGGACTATCCATCCTTTATTCTGCCTATCCATGTGCACATGAATTCGTCCACGCTTCCTCTGTTAGATGTCTCCATGCTGATACTGTTGAACATCAATAACCTCTTTTCCGCCCGCATGTCCAAAGGGATGGGCTATGACATGAGGCAGATGGAGGCCTTCCTCTGAGAGGCAGCTTAGAGGGGTGTTGCAGACCCTGCAGCTCAGCAGCAGACACAAGCTGCAGTCCCACAAAACACCCGGCTAATGTGCTATCCTTTCAGTCTAAATCTAGAGAAGCACGAGTGAAGCTGAGATAATGCAGCACACAGAGAAACGCCTGAGGCATGCAGGAGACTTAGTTATGTATTCAGTTTACACTGAGTGTTAAACAGAAGGGTGCACAGTTTATCTCTGTATTTAACTATATGAAACACGTGAATGAACTACAGCTGCTTTAAGCATTACTCAAGTAATGCACTTCAGTGAACTTGCTTCTTTCATAGTGCTTCCCCATCAACAAGATCATTTATCCAGAGATTTTTTAAGCCAAGCTAAAGTTCTTTGGGTTGTTTCAAGGTCCTCAGCACTCTGACTGCCTTATTAGCTATATCAAAACACAAAAGCAATTCTCTTTAACTTCACAGAGCAGCTGAACAACAGGAGAGAAAAGGACATGAGTCTTGAGGGACTGCACACATGAGAGATCAGCAGAAGGGTCTCAATGACTAAACTATTTCAAAAACTGTTCCCAATTTGAAAGTAATACAAATCTTTAAACACCATAGGCACTGCTAAGATTACTCTACATTTTGTTTTTCTATTATAATGGTGGTTGCCACAAATGTGAATGGGAGGAAGTTTACAATGCAACCTACAGAAACATATGGTTCTCAGACAACAGGCAGCTGAATCCCAGTCTCATCTGGAGCACATACTCTGTTAACCTAAGACAGCTGTATTCTTCTGGAAATGACTCCCTAGCAATTTTCTTACTTGGAAAACCTGTTTCTCAATTTAGAAACATAAAATACTGTTTTCTGAAACACTTCTATATTTGAGTTACGAGGGTTTAATAAACATCCTGAAACTCTGGAAACTTGTCCTGTGATGGATTATCCTTGACAGTATTTACCAGAAATGTCAAATATCACAAATATAGGTCAACAGTGTGGAATTGTACAGTTGCCTAAAGCACTACCGTAGAAATATGTTAATGTTGTGTATCAGGTAACCATTATAAATCTTCCACTTACACAGCCCACAAGTTAGCTTTCCTGGTATGTAATTTCTATAAATCAGGTAATGAACTAACACTGAATAAGGACAGTCAACACAGTGCACCTAAGTGTCATGCAGTGAGGCATTTTGTTAAATGGATTGTAGCCCACTTACTATACAACAATGAAATGAGTTTTGCAGCGTGGCTGCAGGAATCAGCAACAACGTCATCAAACTGTTCAGAGCAGCTCAAGACCCTCCACAGCCTGTTAGTTCATTACTGGGACAAAAGGGGAAAACAAAAGGTGCACTTACATGACATGCTCCTTTCCACACTGACAGCAGGATACCCGAGACAAAAATGATACTACTCCACTTCATGCATTTGATGTCACAGTACAAGTAAATGAGAATGGGGCAAGTCATTTGTCTAAAGAACTGATACATGCACAAAAATTTAATCTTATTTTTACTTCTGTACTCTGCAATAATTAGCATACAAAATGAAATTCCACTAGGAAATGTAAGAAATCCACAAATATAACCAATGTAACACTTTGCATTTATATCTCTGGCTTAGTTGACAGATGTTTCAAAAAACACATGTAGCCCAATAACTCCCTGATGACTGTCTATGTGCAAATGCTGGAATTAACAAGTTATTCCACCTAAAAATGAGCATTATTTCTGCAACATTCTACTGCCTGATCTTTTCTTCTAATTGAATCATAATATCCAATAGGTACAATTCTATTTTTTTTCTGGAATATTACCAAGATTACTGAAATTCAAGACATCAATTCTCTTTCTTTTGGAATAATCTGAAAAGTTATTGTATGGGCTAAAATTAGTATCACAATAGCACAAGAGGTCTGGACTAAATGTGTAGCAGCAATTGGACATCAGGAACCAGCTATGAAATGGAAAATTAAAGAGCGATCAGAACAGTGCTAGTGATTGTCTGGTAGCAACATCAGACACCAGAATTCAAGAAAAAATGATAAATGCAAGCCAAAAAAGTGGGATCTTCCTATTTCTGCAAGAAAACAGCCCAAAACACTTGCTAAAATCAGTATTATTAACCGTTTTACTGCTGGTCATATTGGAATAAACTCCAAGCTATCTGGAATTACAGATGAAGGGCTACATTTGATTATTACCCCTCTCCTGCCACAATGCTGCCCCACTGGGCTAGTCCTAAAACATGGCAGGGCCCAGAATACCCAGGAAGTGAGCCCAGATCAACCATACAGCTCACCTGACCAACAGGACTGGTTTAATTGAAAACTTGAAAAAGGATTAAACAGACTTGTATAAATTTTCAGCATCAATTTTACAATCCTATCTACAGAACTGCTGTCAGTGTTAACAGTTAAAACACACATACAAACAAAACCCACCAAACAAACAAAAAAGGTCAAAAACCTCCATATTCCCCATACTGACCAAGATTACTCAGTGTAGTAATTGGTATAATTTGAAAATTAAATACACCCAAGTCAGCTATGATACTTAAACAGGGCAGGTTTAGATTAGATATTAACAAGAAATTCTTTACAGTGAGGCTAGTGAGGCACTGGAACAGGTTGCCCAGAGCAGTCGTGGATGTCCCATCCCTAGAAGCGTTCAAGGCCAGGTTGGACGGGGCTCTGAGCAATCTGGTCTAGCAGCAGGGGACCCCCATGGCAGGGGGTTTGGAACTAAGTTGTCTTCAAGGTCCCTTCCAACCCGAACCACTCTGTGATTCTGTGAATGCCCAGTGGCTTTACCAATACCAGCCAAAGCCAAATCCAGTCAAACCATATTAGACTTCTATTGCATTTTTCACACGGGGATACTTTAAGCTCTTTCTCAGCACATGGGAACAGAGAAGCACCAGAGCACCCTGCTGGTCAGAGTCTGGCTGCAACTTCCCTGGGGTCCACTACTGCAGGGAAAGCAAGTGTTTGTTATGTCTATGGAAACACTTGTAAGAGACTTATTATTTCATATCATAATGATTTCGTATCAAAAGGATATGAAATATGCGTCACAATCCTCTGGAATTTTTCACCCAACTGGAAACGTTTGTCAGTTGTCTTGGTGACAGCATTTCACAAAGGCTGGCGGCTGTCTCCTAAATCCCATTTCTACATGTTATCATGAGGAACTGATGTTTGTTTGGTCCTGGATCACTCAAACAACTGAGATGCAGATTTACATTTAAGAGCATGGAGAAAACAAAGGCCAAGAGTCTTCTCCAAGTAAAGTTGCCACTGCCACCCCAGGTCAGATTGAGGCAGGTGAGAACTCATCACTTTTTGTATAGGTTCTCGGGACAAACTTTGGTACTACCAAGGCTGCTGGAAGGTTTGTCCAGTCTTGGCCAGACAAGTCATTTTTGTCACTAAAATGTTTTCCAAATTCTCATTAGTTTAAGAAATGGCTGACTGAAAATATCAGGTGCTAGCATTTTGGCTCCACTAAAGATAAAAATAGTAAGTGTAATTTTGTGCTTGTAATCAATAACCATTAATATTTCAGTGAAAAAAAATCAATTTAATTTTTCCTTAAAAATCCCAGAAAAATGCAGTGAAATAAAACCTGGCCAAAACTCATACCTGGCTACTTTGCTTCCTGAGGATGTGTCTTATATGGACTGTTTTATAAAAACAATTTTTTAATGAAAAAGATAAATACATGGCCTCTTAAGAAATAAGTCACAGTTCAATCATTTTACAAGCCTCAGATGTAATGACAAATATTAGATATGTAATTTTTATCACATTAGTCTCAACCCCCCATAAATCAGAAATCCTCAAGATCTATTATACACGCGAACACCAAGAATGTCACAATAATGATTACCTGTTCTAAGAGACAAGGCTGAAAATATTTATGTGAAAAATGGCAAGCACTAAGCAGGTCTGTACACGCAGGAAAACATTCCATTTCCAGAGAAAGTAAGTAGAAAAAATATTAAACAATGTGAAAGGTGGAACGCATTCCCAAATGGTGTCCTAGAAGATAGACAAAAGCAGAAGATAGATAGATAGAAGATAGAAGATAGATAAAAGCAGTTCTCCCTTCACTGAGAACTTCCTTTTCCACCTGTGTGTTGAGCTAATGATAGGCCCAGTTACTGGTTTGGATCACATCTGAAGAATGTGTGCTCACAGAGACCAGGAGTACTTACTCCTCGAGGTCTTCGGTGTAAATCATACAGCACTACAAGAGAGCAATTGCAATACCAATATGTTATCCCATAATATTTTGCAGGATTACTTACACAGCAGATAAATTATAATTAAAGTTACTGGTGCTACAACATATTTAATAATGAGCTAATAATTTATTTATCTATTTTTAATAGGCAATTATCAGCAAAGCATGTTAATCTGTACACAAGCATGAAATGCAGCTCATGTAATGAGAAACAAGAGATAAAATAAAAATCTTTATAGAAAATGTTGATAGCTCTAAAATGGACCCTTTTTTTTCCTGACTTTAATTCAACTCCATTGCAGACTTAATTCCAAGCAAAAAGAAAAAAACCCAAACATTCAATCCCATTTAAAGAATGGGACATTTTCTACTAAATAAACAGCTTTTCTTTTTTAAAGCCTTATAATAACATAGAGTAATAAGAGTTTCTACAATATCAGAAGAAGCAAACAGCCATTCATGGCTTGGAGTTAAAATGTAGATTACTCTAGCTCACAGTCATAACCAAGGCTGTCATGAAAAGGCAAGCTTTGTAATATGGAAATAGTATCAGTTAATGATAAAGACATAATTAGGATTGGAAATAAATTGTTTTCTTCTATATCATGCAATTATATAGTTTGATAAAAATTGCAGCAAAAATAGTGAAAAACCTAAGATGGTGTTAGATATCTTCTAATACTAGAATTTAATGAAAGTCCCTTTATTTTTTTTGGTTTTTCTTTTAAATCATCAACATTCTTTCGATATATAATGACTGCAGAAAGATTGTTGTAAACATGCAGAAAGAAAACCCAAACACTGGAGAGATGGACCTGGACCGAGGATCAGAACTACTGTTACGAAATGCTATTCAGAACACATTTAGCTTCTTGGTATATTTGCCTGTTACCAGACGTATGCATGAAGACCTAATTACTTCTGCATCACAATTATTTCAGTTTAGTAAAACTATTTTTCTGTACTGCAAAACATTCACATTAAAAGCATCTATTTCACTCTTGAATATCTAGTTCAAGCCAGATCTATGCACAGAGCCTATAGCTTAATTCAGGCTGTGCTATCATAGAACCACAGAATCATGGAAATTTAAGTCAGAAAAGGCCCTTAAGGTCCCTGAGTCCAACCGGAGAACTAAAACTGCCAGGTCCAACACTAGATAACATCCCTAAGTGCTACATCTACACATCTTTTAAATATCTCCAGGAATGGTGACTCCAGCACTTCCCTGGGCAGCCTGTGCCAGTGCTTGATAATCCTTTTGGTGAAGAAATTTTTTCCTAATGTCCAAACCAAACCTCCCCTGGTGCAGCTTGAGGAGATTTCCTTTTGTCCTGTCACTTGTCACATGGGAGAAGAGACCAAGCCCCACCTGGTTACAGACTCCTTTCAGGCAGTTGTAGAGAGTGATAAGGTCTTGCCTGAGCCTCCTTTTCTCCAGGTTGAACACCTCCAGGTCCCTCAGCCATTCCTCATCAGACTTGTGATCCAGCCCCTTCCCCAGATCCATTCCCTTCTCTAGACATGCTCCAGCATGCTGTGGAGTGGTTCACACAGGACATACAGCAATCCAAAATGTACTTATCCCCCACAGCAGTATATATCCCAGAGTTACAAACATGACAATGCATTACTGTTCTACTGCTAACACTTAATATTTACCCACTTTTTGAGGGGAAGAGTTGTAGAAGTATTGCAATGATAAAAATCTGTAAAATGTTTGTAGGCTTTGATACAAGAGCCCTCACTGGTAATGTCAGTAATCTACTACTATGAAGTGACAGCATGATGCTAAGGCCACGACCCATCCCAATTCACTGCCAAAACACAGGCACATTGCCCTGTAAATCTTAGGAAAACTGCGGAACTGCTCCCTTGGAAGAAAGATCTACAGAAAGAAACATCAGGGTTTGGTCCAGCAGGAGGAGTTCCGGACTGCAGAGAGGGAACACCTGCAGCAGAGCAACCTACCAGGGATCTCACTCCTGGGATCCCCTCCTCTCCAAAAATTGACCTGGGAGGTGGGCAGGAAGACTCTGTATGACCAGCTCCTTATCTCCTTCGTTCCTTGATCACAGAAATGCTAACATTGGCAGAAGTAAATGGGCTGGAAATTACATGGAGAAAGAAGAAGGGGTGTAAATCTAATTTTCAGCAGCTGCTTGTGCTTACAGCAGCACAAGCCAAACATGAGATGAACGCACTACAGTGAAGTTTCAGCTTCTTTCACAATGGACCACCCAAAAGAAGAGGGCGGCTAGGATAAAAAAAATCTGTGAATAGCCATAAAGAAACTGCTTTAACAGAAACCATGGCCCACGAGCCCATGCATTCTAGTACTCAGCAGCTCCTGTCTTAACAGTAATGAGTGTGGACTCACCCTACTGCACAGTGGCTGCTTAGCCTCGGCCTACCACTGTCATTGACAGCATTTGGCATGCTGGAGGAAGCAAACCACCTTTTGTGACATGTTGGTAATAGGCAGCATTGACTTTATTTTTGGGTATGATGTGTTATGCCATCCAGGACTGTCTCCACTATCAAGATCTTAATTTCATTAATTTACAGAAAATATGCACCAACATATATGATGTGATGTAAAGAGGGTCTTCAATTATTGCTCTACCTGCACTGCAGCAACAGGCAGCTGACCAATTTCATCACTTTTCTTTCAGCAAGGACACTCCCTAGAATAATAAAGTTTGAATAACTGATAAACTCAGTATAGGTTATGCTGTGACATACAACCTTACCATAAAAATAATTAATAAAAAATTCTCCATCTAATTATTTTTCCAGACATCTTTTACTATCTTGGTTTGAAATCTTTGCTCATTAAACAAATATTGAATTAAATGCCAGCCCCTCTGCCCAAGTTTCACACTCCCATCCGCCTTCACCAACCTCATATTTTAACACCAAACAGAAGAAGCTACTGCCTACGTGAAAGCTGCAAATTCATCTCAACTCCAGCTATAGTAATCTACTGTTTTCTTTCAGGTAGTCTGATTGATCAGCCTCCTTTAAATAAATTGAGAGAAATTTTGACTAACCTACATTGAGTTTTGATTGTGATGTTGCTTGCCAGATTCTTAACCCCAAATATTGTACATTTTCCAAATACATGATATGGCTTTAAAAAAGCTATTAGTTCTCACTTATATCCTGGCTTTGTTCATATCCTTAATGCTGTCACAACGGTATCAATGATAGTCCTTATCTTAAAAAAAGGCAATGGCCACCATGGCAGAGCAGAATCATACATCACAGGCAGAGCCAGCATCATCCTGTACTTTGACTCTTAATCTGTGAGGAGGAAGCACTGTGGGTGGGAAAGAACAAGCTCTATAAGCACAGCAGGATGGCTAGATTAACTCTGCCAGGGCCAGCAAGGGGACAGCAAAAGCATTTCTCAAAATATCTTTTTCTTTCATGCTTTGAGGTAAGAGCAGGAAGGAATACCATCAAAAAGTGGGGTTACAAAAGGATACAAATAAAGTGGCAAAAATATTCATCCATCAATAGCTCAAGTAAGTTCTTCCCATGTGGCTCTGAGCAACACAACGAATTCCAAAAGAAAAGATTATTGTCTGCTGATTTGAGAGAAATTGAAACCACAAGGCAGTTCAGATCATACATATCTTCTCATGCAGATTCCTTCATTAAACATTCAACATTAGTCTGGCTTAAGGAAGAAATGTTTTTGTACATCACCAAATTAGAACAAAGCAAGCTGTACTGAAGAGCTCTCCAAACATGAGGCTGATTTTGTACTATGATTAAAAAAAAAAGATAAACCCAACTTCATATTAACAGTGAAAACTGGCAAAATTTTGGTAATCTCAAACTTCTTGTCCTTGAAGTTATTTTATAAATGAAAAAGAATATGGATGTATGTTTTTGACTCCACAGTTTGGGCAGATCCATTATTAATGAAGCATTCTGGCAAAATCCACCAATGAATGGGTTGTCAAGGGAAAGGCTTTCTTTCTACAAATTCCATTTGAATTTTCTCAGTGAGAAGGGCTGTAGAGGACTGACTCCTCGAACAGGGTAGTGCTGCATGTGTTCTACACTTCCACTCTTTCTCCTTTTTCTCTTCAGCCTTATCAAAAGTTTCTGAAAAAGAAAGGTTCTCTTCAAAGGGAGGATAAACCTCATCTCCACGGTCCAGGCTTTGATTTTCTTGTTCTTTATCTTAACCCCATCCAACCCATACAATAAAGTCAAAAGAAGGAAAGACATTTCTGAGGATTCCATTCCTGACTTTTCCCATCAGTAGCAGTAACACCAGCAGGTCCTTATTTTGCAGTGTTACATAGGATATTTGGACCTCCATGAAACCAAAATGACTTATGAAACCTGTGGGTTAAGCTGATGCCTTATCTGGCTACCTAAAAACAGAGACTAGACAGGAATAAGGGAATAAAGGTGGGTATTTATTTGAAAGGCCTTCAAAGGTTACACCCTGGAGGTCCAGAGGCTCCTGCCTCGTTCATCCCAAGATGAACGACAGGCCATGAGTTCTTCACACTTTTATAGGTTTGGTTCATTTGCATATCAGAATAAATTTGCCAATTAAAACTTTAGCTCATGATGTAATTTTCCCAAGCTTTCCTCCCTCTCCAAGATGAAGATTTATACTTTTGGGCCTAGGATGGTCTGGGTGTCCTTTGAGAGCTAACTAGAGAGGCTTTGTTATGTCTATCTTAGCATAGGAGAGCAGCAGCTAACGAAGTACAAGGAACTTCAGAGACACACTAGACAGTACAGGATTTGAAAAAATATTAAAGTTAAAACCTAAAGCATCACAGCTAACTGCAGGATAGTTGTCCCATGTGGCAAGAAGTCAGAGGTCCTGAATCACATCTCTAATAATTTCCAAACCACAGTGAATGTTGTCAAGAATCTCTGCAATCTCTAGTCATGTCTTTTTATAATTCTAAATATTGTAATTCAGCAAATATCCTGGCAGTGCTAGCTTAAACTTAGCATTGTTAGCTTAACAGTTGGACTTGAACATCTTAGAGGTTTTTTCCTACCTAAATGATCCTATGATTACGAATATCCTTAATCCAACAATTAACCCCCCTGATTCTTGAATTATGGTTTTTGTTAATATTTAACCTAAATGGCCACTTCTATATCTCTTGTTCTGTCCTCACTGATTTATGAAAATAATTCATCATTATGAAGAGTTTTACTGTCTTCTGCAAGTCATTTATTGTAATTTAGATACAATGTTGCAAAACTCTCCTACCAAGAATAGGAATTTGTTTTCTTTTCTTAGTTTGCTTTAAGTGGACATAAAGAATACAATGTATAAACACATTATCTCAGGTGACACATGAAGGGAAACACACTAGGGGACATAAATATACAAGTTTTTATACACACCCTTCTTGCTACTATGCACAACATTCATATATCACTGTCCTTTCTTTGTGTTCTGTTGTTGACTGATGTTCAGTCAAATACCCAGTAGCTCTAGTCCTCCTGCCCAAATTATTCCCCCTGTAGTGCTGTTCAGTGATATACTCAGAGCTCATTATATTCTCTCATGTGATCTGTACTTTCAAAATAAATCACTTTCACATTTCTTCAATTAAATCTTATATAACTGATTCAGCCCATTTATGCATTATGAAGATCACACTCTGTTTTAATCCTATTTTACAAATGTTACTACAATGTTAAATAATCGCCCTTCAGATCTGAAATAATGCCATGAAAATCCACATTTGTTTGGGATGACAAGTTTTGCTACAGCAAAAAAAGAGATTAGTTTACATGTACATTTATATCTCTTAATTTATAGTATTAGGTATAATAGCCAGAGGCATTATTGTGAACTCAATTAAGCTGCTATACTATCTCATCACAAACGTGCACTAAAGTACAGATTGCATTAACTCACTATAACATAAGAAATCCTGTCATGACCATTTTATGCCAAATCACCACATGAACTGTGATTAATAATGAATCAGAAGAGTAGATTTATATGAATAACAAGCAAAGAGAAAAAAACTCATTATGGACAATTAGATGATAATGTAACCTACATATTTGCTATGTTCTTATATGTAGCCACCTGGGGTATCTTCACATGACTTACTTAAAATGTATTTCTGAGTTGTACTAGAGAATTAAATAACATTTTGGCTTTTCGAATTAGTCAGTAAGCCTAAATTTAGTCACTGTTAAGTATAGTTTTAGAAAGTCTATTCAAACATGCATCTCATTTATGTGTGTTTTTTAATTCTTCCTGTATTTGTGAACCAGATCTGGAACCAGAAAAGTGTAAGCCTTTTCTCATTTTAAGATTCCTGACATTTAAACTTACTTGTTTCTGCTGTAATAAGAACTTTGAATCATAAAATATCCTCCATTCATATTTTGTCTCCACATTTTCTTCTCAAACAGATTTTTCACAGATACTCAACTGCTTAAGTAAACCAAATTTCTGAACACAATTGTAAGGAAACGACTGTGTTGAATTTAAAATATGCTCTTGAAATGTTATATTATATTTCTGCATTAAAAACCACAGACTTACTCACCAGTGGGCAACTTAATTTTCATGAACTTTTGCTGTGTTTCACCCTAAACTTGGTCCAGTGATCTTTCAGGAATGGACACCGACCCCAAGGAATTTACCAAGCGCTGATGTTCCCACTGAGCCCCGGGAGCCAAGTGCTCCCCCTGGCCATGGGCCCAAAGAACAGAACCAGCACAAGAGTGGTGCAGGCAGGTTTTTCCCATCAAAGTGTGTCATGGCTGGACTGGGAAAAATTATCCAGATTCTTCACACTTGGAGATATAGAATTATATATATAATTAGCAAAACATTTAAAAATCATAGAAACATAGAATAAGCTCAGTAGGAAGGGACCCATCAGGATCATCAAGTCCAACTCCCAGCCCTGCACAGGACCATCCCCAAGAGTCACGCCGTGTGCCTGAGAATATTGTCCAAATGCTGCTTGAGCTCTGTCAGGCTTGGTGCTGTGATCACTGCCCTGGGGAGCCTGTTCCAGTGCCCAAGAACCCTCTGGGTGAAAAGAACACACTGAAAGTTCTGGCTCTTCAGAATTGCTCAGGACATGAAAATGTGTATTTCAGTTTGGAAAACAGAGGCAGCAGAGCACAGTGCATTGGCTAGCTCCCTGAAATTTCGAGATTGCTCCTAGACAACAGCTCTCTGCTTGCAGAGCCTTCTGGGGACTGACACAGAAGCTCCAGTTCAAAGCTAGGATGCTGGTAGGCTTAGGGATGGAGGAGTTTGAAGCACAGTGGAATGCTACAGTGCACAAATTTTTCTATCACCACCCCAGCATGCCCTTTCTGCTTGGAGTTGCTTTGCTGACATCCCGCACCTCCACTGCTGCCAACAGGGTCATGCTGAATGCATTGCTGCATGCTTCATCTCTGGCTTCACCTCAGGCATCAATGAGTGCTCTCATCTTCAGAGAGAGCTAGGACTGTAGAACATTACAATCTACATTTGTCTTACAGACCAACGGGAAATAAGACCTTGTACAGACCAGGGATGCCACCGCATCCATGCTCGGGGCAAGCAAACAAATGACAAAACACCATGTGCAAATCATAAATGAAAAGATGGTGAGAGACAACATGAGTTACAACTAAGTGCTAACTGTACAAGGAATTATATCTGTTCAGAACTTAAAATGCAAATGTTAGGTTTTGATAATCTGCTACTTAACTGCAGATACAACCAACGCAAGCTCCTGAAATAATAAGGCAAAATGAGAATTTGGAACCTACGAGAGAGAAAATGAGTGCCAGAATTTTAAGAGGATGAATAACACAGGAGAAGAATAGGAAGACCAGAAAATGGGTCATTATAGTAATCAGACGAGAAGTAGCTAATGGAAGGATGAACATTTTACAATAAAATTAAAAAGCAACTATTTAAAGGATATCAGTAGGTGACATCAGAAGGCATTTGTGATAACCAGAGAAGATTATTTTATCTGTCTCTGGCTGTTCGGGTAACTTTCCTATTTTCTTCTTTGCAAATTCAACTTCCCTCCCTCTCTGTCAACCTTCTCCCTCTCTCTCTTTACATCTTATTTTCAGCTCAACAGACCCCAAATTCCTTTTCCCTTGCAGCTTTCCTTTAGGTCTCCTTTATTTATTTACCAACCATCACCCACCAGCCAGCTCAGCAATTTATCTGCACTTGCAACCATACTCCCACCCCACCCAGCTGACCACTGCAGAGGTGACAGGGAGAAAGGACAGCAAAAGAATAAGCAAAAACTGCTGGCCAATGAATGAGGCAAAAAGTCCATGGAAACATGGGAAGGAAGCAGTTGGATTAATAATAAAATCAGATTTGATTTAATGGTATCTGGTCTCCTCCATAAGCAGTGAAATAACCATGTAATGAACATTTTTAATGTATGTTTAATGCCTATTATATGCGTTATTTACAGGATAACCACTCAGGGTTGCAGAAAAAGACCGCCTCATTCTTCAGCAATCTCTGTCCTTATTTTGCAACTCTAGGATACCGTGTAAATGAAGAGAACAAACACCCACATATGTTTCTATTCTTTCATGGTCTGTGCAGTCTTGTGTACAAGTGGTGCTGCAAGGAGAACTGTAACCACCTCCCCTCAGCAGCTGTGACCTAGGACAACTGAGTTTACTACCACACATAGTATGATTGCTTAATTCTTTTTTGAGATAAAATGTATAGAGAACACACTGTTTTACCACTAGGAAGCATTTTGCAGAATGGCTGGCTATTCAGTAACATTTTGAAGACAGAACTGATTTTGTGAACATGGGCTTGTGCTGCGAATTATTATTTGTATAAAATTGTCCATCTAATTTTTAGCTATTTAAAATCCCATTAAATCTCCTCAAAAGGATACATTTTCTTACTGTCTAAACCAAAAATTATTGCTCTCTCATGATGCAAGAAATACTTAGAAAATATAAAAATTTAGTCCTGTATGGGTTACCATAGTATCATTTTGATAAATTTCATAAGCCCCCAGGAACAGGCACGTATGTTAAAATCATTTAGGGTCATCTTTAGTAATTTACAAGCTTCAGTGGTTCAGAACTTCATATTTTTAAGAAAATGTGGCATGTGTTTGTATAAGCAAGTTTCATCCCTCATTATCCATCTCCCACCTACACCTTTCTAGTATAAAAACCCCTTCTGCTTGCTGACAGAATACTAATTTGGCTTCATTTAAATGCTAAAGCAATGTAGTCCAGCTATCTCATTTTAAACATGTGTAGAGCTGTGAAACAATTGACAAGCACAACGAAGAGTCTGTCTACCATAAGATTTGCAGGGAAATATTTTTCAATAGGCACTCAAAAGCCAAAAGCTTATACTAGCCATCTTTTTCCACATATATCTCTCAAAATCAGGGACAGGAAAAGGGTAGTATTTACCTCATAGCTCACCACTTCATATGACCTGTTAAGATTAAAGGCCAGGTGATGTATATCCAGAATACATACATATATAGGTTTCTCTTTGTGCAAGGGCAGTCACTTATTCTTTTAACTTCAACCACATTTTTATTCCGCAGGTGTGATAAGAAAATGTGCATTAACAAAGCCAGAATCAAAAATAAATTGAGGGCAGGGAGAATTTCCATATATGAAGAGTACAAAACCTCTAAATACAGAGCACTCTACAGACGAGACCTGGGCTGGTATCCCTCAGAGACACCTTCCAGTCACCTGTACTGACAAATCTCTCAGACCACCGTCCTCATAAAGCCACAGTTTTAGGGCATAAAATGGAAAGCATAATGAGTCTTGCATTGGCATGATTCATGGAGTTGATTCCCAACACTTGGTGTGCAAGTGTGTGGGGTTTAAATAAATACACCCACTCCGAAGTAAAAATGTGTGATGTGTGTTACTGTCTTTGTACACACACAATGGCTAAAAAGCTGGAAAGAAAAATGTGCAACAGACCCCTCATACTACTGCAGCAGAGCCAGCCACAACACACCTGAGAAACAGAGACCACCAAAGCCTGGATTTGAGCAGCATCAATCTGCTCCAGGTCAGAGCAAATGGGGAGCTAAGCCACATATTTCTGGGGTACACAACTGAGGAATTACTCATTCAGATGTTCTCACAGAGGCTCACACAATCTTTTTTAAGTAGAATATCAAGGCAGCTTTCTCCACCCCAAACAAAAATGCACACAAAATATACTCTGATAAAAGGTTCCTCACAACAGCAGAGAAGGTACGTGGACAAGTGAGAGAGAAAAACCTAATAAAATTTACAACTGAGATTAAGATGTGATGCAAAAACCTTTTCTCTCTAAACTCTCTACATCCTGAAAGGTTAAAAAAACTCCAGAGATTTATCAGCAGAAGAGTCAGTAGTAAAAATAGTTTCTTTCAGAGGATAAATATAACTTTTGTTGTGCAGATTGCAAGAAGACATGAACTGTTGTGGGACACCTCTGTATTTCTAGATATAATAATCTCATTTACAGTTCAGTATTTTACAGAAATGAAAATGTGGAGGACCTGACTGCAGTTATAAACCTGCTTTGTGCACCAACACTAATGCAAGACTGACTTAAGAAGCTGACCCATATACTGAAAAATAGGATCTAAAATTAAATGGGAAAATGTACATCATTATTTTAACTTAGCTCGAAGTTGCACAGCTAAATCTCTGTGCAGCAAACTGAAAAGTTATCTATACACTGCAGATTATTATGCACTCAATGAACACACATTTGAATCATTTTTGCTATGTTAGTGGCATTGAATTTTTCATGCATTTTAAAGTTGGATAAATGGTTAAGAAAATAATTCAATAGGTCAGACATTTAATTAACTTAAATATTAACAACAAAACCCTCCAAGTAGAATCAAAATGCCTTTTTTTTTTGCCTTTGCCTGTGGACCCATGTTCTTTTTCCAGGGCAGGAGAACCCAGTGAGAAGCCTTCTCAGCTTGCTGGAAGTACCAGGGTGCTGGACATCTGAGGTTGCCCAACTTATACTCCCTGTAGAAACTGCTCATGTTTAGATCTGAGATAACACTTTATCTTTTGTCTAGGTTTACTTATGTTCTTGGTCTGAGATGCCCTGTTCCCAATTCTTGCTTTGTAAGAATTTCTCAATGTACACTGAATATCAGTTTGACACTGGTTAATAACAAAGCATACATGCACTTTGAAAGTACCTAAATATTTTCCACAAGTTTATAAATTAACTGTCTGCAATGATCTAATGCCAGTGAAAGACTCTCCTTCAAACACCAAGTATTGGTAACAAGGAAGAGAACCTGTTTTCTTGATGTCAATGTCAAAATACCATTGACTGGAAGGAAGCCAGTGTCTCGCTTGGACATGCTGTACTCCAATAAAATAGGGATTACACTGCATTGCAGAACTGAAAAGGATGGGTACAGTTAAAATGAAACGGTAGAATGAAAGCTGACTGTGTAAAAATAGTATTTTCTTATTCAGCAGACCTACCCTACAAATATATGCAATCTCATAGCTGCTTATACTCGGAGCTAGAAAAACACCCTAGGATTACTTTTTATTTCAATTTCAGAGATGGCACAGATATGCTGAGAATAAGCAGATCCTGTATATTGTCTTTCACTCTTGTGATTTCATCACAAGCTTCAATAAAGTCTATCTTCTTCCCAAAATCACAAACTTCTGAATCTCAGCTTTTGTTAGGAAGACAAATGCACAAGTCCTATGACTGCATAAACAGTTTTGAATTATGACTTTTGTTTTTCTACGATATTTCAAGTCCTGAGGTTGACTAGTTTTTCATCATGCAGATAACGACTAATTAAAGGATAATTGAACTTCCAAATTCTACACACAGGAACAGTCTGCCCAAGCTGGAGCATTCCTACTGTAAATTACCACCTTATTACTGTATAAAGGCAAGAAAGAAGCCTTACAGACACCAAATTAGGCTTTCAGGCAATATGCACATTGTAGTTAAGAGAAACCTCTTATTTCCAAACCTGACAACTTTTTACTTGTGGTTCATAAGCCAAAATGAACAGGGCACTTTGTTACCCTTCCCTAAAGCTTCAGCTTTTCACAATGCTAGGTTGTCAAAGATTCTAACCTTCACTGAAGTAAAAGGTATTTACAATCTCTGAGGGACGCAAAGAAAAGCTTGGACACAAGTGTAATCAAACTGCAAAAACCCAAAACCATATACAAAGATGAGAGAAGTTGTATGACAGTATCTCTCCCTGTGTTCTGTAAAGACCTCTGTTGAGACTCAGGTGTAAAGGACACTTGTGTTAGTACTAATCCCCTCCTGCCAACCCACTGATTCAGTGTGTAAAATGGAGGCAGATCTGAGACAAGCTGGGGACAACCTGCAGTTTTGACGTGTTTCTCCCTCCTCTACAGGAACTTTGCCCAGGAGGTCGGTGCTAAGAGCCACAGATCAGCTCATCCCAGTCACAACATTAGTGATATGCTAAGATAAGATGCAGATAACAGCTTTTTCTAATAGCTGCTCTTGATCCTATATTGTCAACTCTCAGCTTTTCCAGACTGCTTTGTTAACACCCATGTTTTACTACAGCAGAAGCTTACAAGGATCCTGGGTCTCAAGAAGAATGATACCCTTGGTGAAATGAAGAGAACTGGATGCATCCTATTTGGTAAGATTTGTCCTTGCATTTCAGGCATCCAGGACTTCTATCACTCTATGGTAAAGTATAAGAGAAGACAATGGGCCATCAAGACAAAATGAAAACGGGCAGTAAACTGAACATCAAATGAGTTCGGAACTGGAGAGCAGGGAGCAAAGTACAAGTGCTCAGACATGGCCTCCTGCTTCACTGGATAAATAAGAATAGGGTAGAGCAAGGTGATTTAAGAAGAAAAATACATGACACAGTATATTTTATTTCACAGCATGCTAAAAAATGATTAAAGAAATGTGAAGAAGAATAAAAGACTTGCTCTTTGAGCTTTACTTTCAAATACAGCAATATAACACAGAACTATTCTGATATGTGGCTGTATGCATCACTTCTATGTCTATTATCCAGCTTCCTAGAAAAATGAAATCCAAACCTACACATTTTATCTCAGAACAGCAGCACAGGTTTCGTAGAACGAGAGCTTATGAATGGGAAAACACAAATTTAGCACAAGTGAAAAACACAGTCCAAGCTCAGGGGTCTATTCTCATTGCTTTTATACACTTCTAGTTCTGGAAAGTTATGTAGAAGCATTAGGAGTAGAATAGGCTACTGTGAAATGAGCTCACAAATTAAATTAAGAGAGGTAGAGAGCAATGAATAACTGAATCCCCTGAGCCAGAAGAATGCCATGCTGGAGTGTCACAGAAGGATATACAGTATGTGCTTCTATGCACCCACTTTGCAGCAGACCCATGTAATTTATTGACCTGACAGCAATGCCATACATACTCACAGGCTCTTCCTAACCTCCCTCCCGCCCATCAGCATGCTTCCACAGAGAACTGCCAAGGAGACTAACACAATGAAAATGCAGTGCTTTGGCTGCTTTTCAACCTTCCATATACCCTGGAGACATAAGGATTACTTATTATTAGCAATTAAGAAATTTGATCCACTATCCTACATTGCATATGATCAAGCTTTATTGTACTCTAGTGAGTCTTATCATAGTACAAATATCAGGCTATAAGCTTATTTTTTAATGCTTCGACTTTAATTTTATATAGAGTCAACATTCCCTGTTGCAATGTGATCACTTGAGTCTGTATTGTTGATGAGAATGTGGCTCTCGAGTCTTTGAATAATGCAAGTGTATGTTTCCATCAGTGCAGAGGGGAAAAAAATACTAACTTGATTTCTCTTTCCTATTTTCTTTGAACAAATGTGAACCTGAAGCACATGTGGATTAACTGAAAAATTTGAGGCCGCAGGTGAAACTTGGCATACTAATAGGAATGAAAACCACAGCTTCTAAATCCTAACATCATGCCTTATTCATAAAATCATCCTGGCTTTACTTGCTGTATCCACACAATCAGAATGGGTGAAATAAGACCATTAAAAAACATCTACCATGTATGCAGTCTGGCCAGGCACTGTAAGAAGTGATTCACAGTCTTTACTCTCTGCAAGCCTAAAATCAGATTTTCCACACTATTTTCTTATAGTGGTCTTTGTTCTCCTTAACTAACAATGGTATTTATGAAGATAACATCACTCTTTCTCATGGACTGCTAGTTTAAGTGAAAAATTGTTATGGCTACATAATAGACATTATATTTACTGATCAAAAATATAAAGAAAATCCCAACCAAGGATTGCCAAATATGAATCCTTGTAAAAAAAGAAAATATCTGATTAAAAATATGTGAGAAATCAAAAGTGAATTTCTAATGTCACCATCTATCACACCACTCCACTGCCTTCCATCCCAGACAGAATGCATGTTTATCTGTCTCTGCCTTCCCAGCACACACACCGAGGAACCTTCCCACAAACTGGCATTCTGCTCAATCCAGCTCCCATGTGGCACTGGCTTTTTTCCTGGGCAGAAGACGAGGGCACCAGGTGCTGGTGGCTCTCCTCAGTCAGGGTTCACTATCACAGTGAGAAGAGCAGTATGAGAAGTCACCTGTAACTGAGCGCTTTTACTTAGGCCAATACACCATTCATTACACAGGGGCTTGTTTTAAAGAGGCAGCTAGTGGCTGACCAGTACCTCCAGGAGCATAGCAGCACATTTTCCTATGGATTTTCATGTATGTCTCCACAGTCCTTCTCTTGGCCCATAGCAGAATTCCTCCTTTCTCTGTACCTCTTTGTATTATTTTCAGCTTCCTCCATCCTCACTGTAATTTCAGCTTCCCACCATGGCTCTGCTACTTAACTGCACTTTTTCCTACCCTCAGCAGTGCAAGCCACAATACCCCTGCCACAAGGAGGGTATTAAAAGGGTTCCATCTACTCACTTCCATGAAAGTTGTGGGAACTTAATACCTCTGGAAGAAACCATTCTTTCAGCTCAAACGCCCAACCAGTTTGAAAGACCAACAGAATCCCTGCAAGACCATACTTCTTTAGGTCAAAAAGTATTATCCGAAAGGAAACTTTAATGAAGTAAATTAGTGACCAAAAATGCTAACATACATGTCTTTTAATAACACAGTTCAGAGCAAGAACATCAAATCTTGTTTCTTATGTAACTTCACATAACTGCAGTTATTTAATTACTGTTGACTTCATCAAATAAAAGCATCGTGCTACCCTTAATATTCTTTTGCTTACAACAGAAAAGTTAAAGCACTCCAAATTTAGATTCAATTCTGTCCTTCTGCAACAATAAACATAAGTCAGCAAAACAAACCTAGGCCGTGCACTCATGTTTACTTAAATGGCATGACGTTCATGTAGAGTGAATGTCAATCTGTGCTCCTGTCAGTACAGTGATTAATTAAGCAACTGTCTCCAGTGATTCCTCTCACCTGAACATGCACATCCAGAATTTATACACAGCATTCTTTTGACGCAGATTGGAAAGAGAGATCTGATGCTCAGGAAGAGCAAGGATCAGATTGATTTCTGAGTTTATAATACATCTACACTAGCATATTAAAGTATTTTGAAATCAGAAAAATTCCAGTTCTTTGATGACTTCCCCTCAAAGGAAAGCATTTTTGCCAAAATAGCCATACAGGTGATCTTCTGTTCAGTGAAGAACCAAGGTGTCAACCTGGCTGTTCAAATAACAAAAGCATCAGCAAATGTCCTCTGTCAGTCTCATTATTACTACTGGGGAATTTTAAACCGCAGTGAACTGAAACGCAAAGCTCACTACATCTGAGGAGTTAAGGAAGTCCTACAGTCCACGTTAGTATGCCCCTGATGATGATGATTCAAGGGTTCTCTAGACGCTCCCAGTGCCAAGATAAATCAACACCTAACCCCTAACACCTGAGCCCTAACACACTGCAGCTAGGTGCTGTCAGAAGAGGTGAAAGTGAGGTGGGGATGGTCAGACAGGCAGTGACCAACTCTGGATGCATGTTTCCTTAATGCACAACTTTCACTTGATAGGACATGAAAATATAAAAAAAATTATTTCCTCTAACTTTAAGATAACAAAATTGTATATACTGAAGGCCTTATCAGCAATGGCTCCAAATACCTTCTCCTTTTGATCATCTACAGAAGAGAACCATCATGATTTGTGCTTTTGACTCATACTGAAGCATAATTGATGCTCTTTTTTTATTGCAGCACCCATTTTCTCTCATTTGTCCATTTTGTTTTCCTTTTATTTCTTTTGAGCTTCTACATTTATAGATATAGAAATAGCTTTCTAAATTTTATTCTTTTTAATTCTGTTGTGGTTTGGCTTGTTTTTCCTTTCTTCAACTTTCCAGGAAAGCCAGATACTGTGAGAGTGCCATTTTGCCTCATTTTATTTACTCACTGTTTGTGCTGAAATGGAAGCCAAAAGATCAGGAATACTTTAGTTCCTAAGACACTGTGCAAGCCTGCAGCTATTTACTTATGAAATGATGATGTCGATGACTGTGTTAGAAGTCATTAGAGGTCTGAGGGAAAATGTCAAGTGTGATACAACACAAAAACTACAACAAGCTGCAACGTTACCCACAGCTCCAAATACTTCTTAGCACAGGTAAGGCACACAGAGATAAACTTTGTTATCTCTTCTATCCTGGTTTTTTCTGCCCATCAACTGCCCCCTGTAGACTAGTCTTGTTCTCCATCACAGACTGATAAAAGCCCCATTTTATTTAAATGAAGAAGGATCTTGCTTTGCAAAAAAAAAACCCAACAAACCAACAAACCAACAAACCAAGGGGATCAGGACTAAAGATAATAGCTTTTTTAAAGGTAAAACCACCAGGGTGAGAAAATCTGTATGAGTGGAGTGGAAGTGAAGCGTAGCTTTCTGGAGCGGTATGTAAATATCTGGAACCAAACTTTAAAGTCTAACAGGTAATCTTGTAGGCTAAAAAGATTTACAGCTGTTAAAAACTGACTGACATGAGGAAAAAGTCAATGTTTCCTCTAAAAATAGCAGAATTATACATGTGATTTATTATTAAATTTCAGTCCTTGCAAGAAGGAAAGGTGTCAAAAATTTAGGGAAAGGTGACTCAAATTGAAGCAGAGAGCCTGATCTTTTGTCTCTGGTGACCAGTGACAAGACCCAAGGGAATGGCATGAAGCTGATACAGGAGAGGTTCAGGTAAGGTATCAGGAAAAGGTTTTTCACCCAGAGGGTGTTTGGGCACTGGCACAGGCTCCCCAGGGCAGTGGTCACAGCACCAAGCCTGACAGAGCTCAAGGAGGATTTGGACAATTCTCTCAGGCACATGGTGTGACTCTTGGGGATGGGTCCTGTGCAGGACTGGGAGCTGGACTTCAATTATCCATGTGGGTCTCTTCCTACTGAGGATACTCTAGGATTCTATGAATCATACTAAAAAAATGTTCAGCCATACTGCATTCACTAATTTGGCTAATGCTGAAGACAACTTTCTTCTGAGTCAATATGGCTTCCACCACCCTGAACGACGAACTGTTCTGCTTCAGTGTGACAACAGAAATCCTCCTCCATGTCCTCCTGCAGTCTTCCTGCATCCATGAACACTAGTGAGACCTGATTAATACATCTCACTTAAGAGACAGGGATGAAGGTGCTTACCTGGCTAAGGGTAACCTGACCTAAGAGGAGTGAGGATCAAGTTGATGGGGACTCCACCAGGACTGTATACACTTCCCTCTCACAAATAGCAGCAAAACTGAACAAGATGAACAGCCAGTGACATTTTGGTCACAGATACAGCATCCAGCACCACCTAGTCAGTCACTGTGCCAGCAGTGGCAGCAGGTGGCATGATCATTTATCCTAAAGGCAACTGTGACCATTCTGAATTTCCAGACTTGTGTGATAAAGGAGGCACTGGAGTGGCCTGGAGACCACCTGCCGGTCTTCTAGGAGGCAGAGCCGAGATGGCAGCCTGCCATAGGAAAGGAGCCAGCTTCTGCCCTGGTGACTGGCAGGCTTGGCCTTGATTCCTGGAGGAAAATGTATTGCTGCTGAAAAAGCAAGCCAGTCTGTGAAAGGCCAAAAAAACTATGAATGGACACTTATAGCTACACCTTATAAATCCCCTTATTTTTATGTCACTTTACTACTTGTTTTGTATCTGAAAGAACCTGTTTTAAGACACTAAATAAATGATACAGATTCTGGTGCTTTACTAAATAACTGGACATTCTTAGTAATTAAGCATTTATTCTACACAGTAGAAGGAAATATTCTAATGAACTGATTATATATTTTTTCCATAGCATGAAGCACATAAAAATAAGCAATTTCAATAATCATTACTACTGCTCTAGTATATATTAATACATTTCAGATAAATCATTGCCTCCACTATCAACTCGGCTACTGCTCCTGCGAATAAAGCAATACCTTGTTACCTAGCAACGAAGCAAGTCCTTGCTATGCTGCAAAAAAATACATAAAAAAAGGAAATATATATATTTATATATTCCTTTCGTTTCATGTTGAGAGAACATCCATAAAGAACAAAGAATAATCCACTCAAATGCCCTCAAATTCAATATTTAAATAAAATGTTTGATCATCCACATTTCATGAGTATTTTCAGAAGCTCAGTGTAGATTAAACATGCATAACCTCTCGCTGACAATATGATGTTCTTGCTATGTATTTCTTGGAATATTTTAATGCATATGTAAGTACACAACCATAACACATATAAGTCATGACAGGCTCTTAGTGCTATACCTGATCTGTAACAGGATAGGAATAGGTATCACAGGGCTTGTTTAAAGTTCATTTGCTTATGTTAAATCAGTTCCTCTCCCATTTAACATAGCAGTGAATAGTATCACCTCTTACTGATGCAGTATCTCCTTTCAGGGTGCTGTCATTTGTACAAATTGTTCACTGTCTTGCATTAAAAAAAAAAAAAAAGTATTAAAATTGCCCCACTACTTTGTTCCTTTAGATTTCACCTCTGTTTCTAACAGATTGCCAACACTGTGTGATCAAAACCAAGTAAGAGTAGCTCAGGAGTCCTAATTGTGTGGATGAGCTACAGGGTTGGGCAATGTGCAAATGTGACAGCAGCCTCTGGACTCTGTGGTTTACCAGTGTGTGTCTGGTCCATGTTTTACTCAGAGTTGAAAGAGGCAGCACAAGGATTTGTGGCCACATGACCACTCCTTCCCTATGATAAGGAGTGCAGTTAAGCTTGTGCAATAGAGAGAATATGAAGTCATGAAAATCGCTGTCCTGGAGGCTTACAGTTTCATTAGTAGGTCCTCATATCCAATATTGTCTAGGTTATCACATTGCCTCCAGGTACAACATTATATACATCTTAAGATAAAGTAAATTTCACTTGGAATTTGGTGGCTAATCACATGCCACTACTTCTAATCACAAATTAGAAGATCGCTAAACATGACACAAAAATTTTGAACATTGCTCTTGGTAGCAGCACCTATAGGGAAAGCATTCCTGAAACATTTTGTTAATGTTCTCTGGAAACTTTTTGAAGTCACCTATATCTTAGCATGCAAGGATATTGGCTCAGTTAATCACAGCACAAAGGTACACACAATCTATATCATGCTGCCTCGAACATCTGCTGCTGCTGTAATCCTTGATAATTCACAGCAAAAATATTCAGAAAATTGTATGCTTGCACCCAAAGGCACCTTAGATTTTGTGGCTCTTGCCATTATCTCTGAGCTTTATATACTAGTTGGAATTTTTTTGCAGCTTGGTGTTGCCCATTTTTTAATACTCTTGCAGTCTTTAACAAGTAGGGATCATAGTTCACCTCTCAGAGGAATGTGTGGAGTTCAGTAAAATGCATAATGCATACAGAGGGGCAAGGATGAAGTATCAGCTACTGTGGTGTTCAAAAGCCTCTTGCAATAAAGATTTTAGAAGTTAGCCTAACACTGGAACTTATACATATTAGAAGGATAAAGCAAACATCAGAGACCATACCCTACAGGCTTTGCATGACGAAGTCTGTGCATATTGTCTCTCCCTCTGGAACACAGTCTTTAGTGACAGATGGCACAACCACTACCTACAGATGGCTCCAATGGGGGCTCCATAGCTTTGATAAATACTGCAATCAACTCCTAGGATAGGTATGGTTCAGGCAGCAGAGCAAACACAGGGAATAAATCCCTCGAAACATTAAATGTATAATAATCACACACATACTATTCTCGTAAACAGACAGATGAAACTCCAGGGCTCTTAGTGAGCTGACAGAAATTCAGGACTACTTAAGAGGAGGTCAGTAGTTTAGGATAAAAGTGTTTGAAATGAGCATCACTTAATTTCTCATCTACTTCATCCAGAAAAACATTTCCACTTTCATCATGGACCAAGTGCTCCTGGTGAAGATATTCTTGCTTTCCAGTGGGATTTGTTATACTTTGGAGAAGCAATCAACCTTATCACCAAACAAAGCCTTGGTTTGGTTTGTAGAAAACATCCTTGCCTCAGATGGATGATTCACTACAGTGAGCAGAAGTATTTGAATCTTCTACTCTAACAAAATCAAAAGTCATGAACTGATACTGGAGCTATTTGTAGCAGACTAGCACAATCTTTTCTAATCTTCTATAGAAGGCTTGAAATAAAAGCAACTGGAGTGATTTCATAAAGGAACATTTGCTTTAGTTGAGCCAATGCCTCAGAGACCCAGCTCTCTCACTCCTTACTGCTAAAAAAACCAAAGATGACTTTGTAATGTCTTTTGTGGCACCACACAGCTAGCGATGAGCCACATTTGCTATGAAAGAATCATAGAATATTTTGGGTTGGAATGGACCTTCAAGAACATCGAGTTCCAACCCCCCTTCCACTAAATCAGGTTACCCAGAGCCCCATCCAGCTTGGTTTTGGACATCTCCAGTGATGAGGACATCACAACCTTTCTGGACAACCTGTTCCAGTGCCTCACCACCCTCACAGAAAAGAATTTCTTCCTAATACTAATCCAAACTTACCCTCCTTCACCTTAAGGTCATTCCCCCTTGTCCTATCACTATACGTCCTTTTTGAAGAGCCCTTCTCCAGCCTTCTTATGAGTCCCCTTTGTTGTTACCTGCCTTCAGCCACCCATCCTTTGTGCAATTTGGCACAAGAGCTTTCTGCCAAGTGGCATCTACCAGAATGTTCTCATTGATCAAGCACTGCAATGCTATGGACACATATGCAATTCAAAATATGCCAATTACATAAACTTTAGCTATTCAGTTAAATAATAGGAATATTGCATTTTCAAGTTGATGTTAGAGATGCACTCTGTAAAAATTACTAACATGCCCTCTGCTCTAACTTGCATAGTCCCTGTATTGTACATACCTAAACATAAACACATGTAACTATCAAAATATCTCCCCGATACATTAAGGAGAGTTCCATACAGAGTCCTTGGATTACACAAATTCCCCAGCCTGCACCTGGAGTATAATAGAAAACAATATCTTTACAGAATCCTCACAAGTGTAGCTCAGTAAGACCTGTATCCCAGAAAATAAAACAACCCTACCCCACTAGCAGGCAATATTTCAGTCTTTCAAACCAGCCCTATCAAAATCTAAACAAGAATATGCGTATTGGATTCTTGTCTGTGGAAGAAGATACTAGAATACAAATAATAATAATAATAATTTAAACCTTGATTATGGTCCAATTTATACGGTATCTAGAACCAATCCTGAAGACCTGAAGTTTCTATTGCATTCTGCCATCACTGTTTTCCAGACTACAAACGTGAAACACTAAAATTGCTGTTTTCAACCACTCCTCTTCACAATTTAAGAGGTTTACTTTCCCTAACTTTCGACCTTCACAGCCTGTAAATACAGAGTACTGTAGAGTGAGGAAGAAGTACACTTTGTCAGAGCTTCAAGAAATAGAAAAAAACCCTTTATCTAAATTTTTTATGATGATTAAATCAACTTTTATCCCTCTTCAGATTATAGAAAACCATGACATTCTTCTTCCTGAAAAACTGCTGTGTAGAAAAGGGAGACAGAGATTGTTCTAATGTCAATGTAATTTTTGAATGCATTACACAATCTTTTGTAGTATGTCAAAAGTATAAACAAAAACATTCCATAGGCCACAGTCTACAAAGGGTATCACATTTGATAGCCTAAGAATGCATGACAGGTCTCTTAATGCTTCTGATATATCAGTAATTATGTAAATGCCTTCAAATTTGATTATACACTCACACACACACCATTAAAGTTTGAGCCAAATTCAAGCTGCTTTATTTGTGAATTCAGCAACATGAAAACCTTTAAACCAAACTCCGTTATGTCAGTTTTCACACTGCTGGACTAGACCCTCTGCTCACCCACAGCAGTGTGTGACAAAGAGTGACTTCAAGTTAGATGACGATCCCCTATTCCTCATTTTGAACATGTAAAATATGAGGATGCCTCAAGACTGAGTTAAGCTTTAACCACCTGCTCCCTCCCATGAGCAGGAAGATTTGTCTCAGCAGTGGGGCCCTGTGCTGAGGTAGGAAGTCAGGAACAGGAAGAACAAAAGGAAACTGAATGGTGAGATCCATCTTGGAGACCATCCGTCAAGGGGATTCTGCACACACACTCTGGAAAGGCAGCACCACCTCTCCTTCACCCACGGAGAAGCACAAAGGCATCAGAGCAAAAGGTCAGGATTTGTTTTTTGGAAATGGCAGATGTGAACAGTGGAGTATAAGAGCCATAATATAAAAGCATAAAACTTAAGACTGAAAAAAACAGGAAGAAGGTGGATTAAAAAATTTAAGATAAACCAAAACTGCTAAATTCCACTTAGTTTATGCATTCAAAACAACCTCTAGGGATACCTGACTTGCAAGGATTTCCTACATTCCTAATAAATTAAAGTAATACTTCAGGGATGTTATTAGTTTTTAACAAGCCCCCTCACTCTCTTAGTTATGTCTGCATTAGGATCAACATAACGGGGTATTAACCAGAACAGGGCTGTGGTGGCTGGAATAAGATATTCTAAAAATAAGATTTATAAAAATGTGACACATCAGCCCCTAGCAATAGCAACAATACGAGATAAAGCTTTTGTATAATGCATGAACACAGGATTACTTCCATGAATCAACAGTTTTGCATTAAAGTATAAAATCATCATCACATACAGATAACTAAAAGTGAAGATTGGTTAGAAAAGAAGAAATTTTACTTTACATGAGTATTTGTATCCCCAGTACAGAAAGAGATTATGAAGGTCAAAGAACAATCCTATTACTTAAGTTACATAACTCAAAGCAGGATGCATGTCAGTGTAAAAACAACATGGAAAGATAACTGCTGTTTTGGCTTTATTCACTGTTTCTAACTCAGATTATTTATTTTACACTACTTCTGTTCTAAACTCCTTTTGCAAAAGCAATTTTTTCACATGAAGTCTAATTTTTTCTACCATAAGTTGGGAAAGACAATTTAAAAATTGAATTCTATGTGATGCTCTGCAGATAAAAGAGGATCGTTCTCTTGAAAAGATCCCAGCATAGATTACCAATCTCAGGCACTAAAGAGAGAGAAGCTGGAGAATCACTTGCCAGTCTAACCAAGCTACTGTCCTCAGCTGAGGTGATCTGACCACTGTGGGGAATCACTAAGTCTTCAGGCACCACACATGTAAGATGCTGCACCATACCAAGAGTCAGGAGAGCCAAGCAGCAGCTTTTCTTTACTTGTATAAGTATTCAGGAAACTGATCAAAAAAGAAAGAAGCTTCCTAATTTTCTGTTAACTACAGTAGTTTTTTAGTCTCTCTAATAATCAAAAACTAAAATCTCAATGCCGTCAACTATTTAAATTGAAAAAAGTTGCTATTTTGTGGGCTATGACTTGCTCTCTAGCTTATGTTTTCAATAGCATATATTTTTAAATGAACATTTACAATACTTTTATTATAGAAGTGTAGTCCTGCAGTACTACTCTTAAATATCAAGGCCAAAGGATTTCAACAAAATTTTTGACCCAAGAACATCACTTGCTTGTATATACAGTAGAACATGGCATATTTAGTGAAATATACTTCAAAGGAAAACTTAACACTCTTCAGTCAAGCTTTCCAGATCAGGACCACCTAACCTTAGTTTCCTATTTCCACAGCTGAGCATTTACAGAGAATCAACTATACTAACACTTCCTCTAAAGGCACCTTTCCCTTTGAAAACCACATATCGAGTTTCCTCTTCACCATTTCATTTTCTTTGAAGTTTTAGCCAATTAGCTGGTCAATGCAAATGAATCAAGAAGTAGATAAAATCACGTTAAAAGATGGCATCTTTAGCAGGACTCCACAGGGTTTCTCTCAGTGTCAGAGCTTTCATGACTGTGACAGCAGTAGGGAGGTGCTCGCTACCTTCTGGAATGTACGTCAGGAGCAGCCCAAACACTGCTTCAGTGCAACTGAACATATTCTATTGCTTGTTCTTCCTAGTATCCAGGAAGATTACTCCTGGCAAGGTACCTGAGACAGGCTCTTCAGCCTGTGCAGTCAATGGAATCAATGGTGCTATGACAACTTTCACTAGCTGAGAACCGTGTTCAAAACCTCTGAGTGCAAACCCTCAGGATACCTGGTGCTTCCTTCCCCTGCCTTACACTTCCCTGTGCATATCATCAATGCAGAGCTCCTGCAAGGAGCTCTGTAAGGAACAAAAATGGCAACAACAAGGAATGGCACAGCCAAGAACTACAGGTGTAAAAGGCATATTTCATCCAGGTAAGCCCAAAGATTGTCCTGCATGGATTGGCAGATGCTTATGAAAGGAACATGGTGTGGACAGCATTAAACAACTAAACTTGTTATTACTGTGCTGTGACTAACACATACACAAAGTACTTAAAGGACAAGTATGGAGCTGTCAGGAGGGGTGCTGAAATGGTTCAGTGCAGGCAGTGGTTTGGGAGCACTCAAGTCACAGCACCACATGATGATTCCAAAATCTGTATCCTGTGCTAAGGCAAAGGGTCTGTTACTCTTTCACACAAGTTAAAGATACTCTTGCCAACAACAAAAATTAGGATCAATACAATTCAAGCAGAAAATGATAGTTGTAATATTTAATGCTTAAAGCAGTGCAACTTTGCAGTATAGAGACAATATTAAAGATTTATTGTCATTTTGCACAAGTATGTAAAAATGACATGGACAATTAATTAATTAAATAATAACCAGTGGTGAAACCCCTAGGAAAAGGTTAGTGCAACAGGTTTTTAAACCTGTCAGCACCTGTTAAACATAACACTTTTATGCGAGTTTTTAAATGAAGATGAGGTTTGGAAGTTTTTTTTTATGGTATGCCTCCCGTAGAGCCAATTTTTGCTTCTGAAATACCCAAGCTGGGCATAACATGGGTCAGAATTAAAAAAGTACTCACAAAAGCCTATGGAAATCCTTGAATTCTTGTTTCTTGCTAGTGCTAAGATCCAAATCCCTACCACATTCAGGTTTTAAAGAAAAACAATAACTTACATCCATTTTATAATGGCTTCAGTAAAAATGCAATGAATCATACACTACTTCCTTTAAGTTTTGCTACAGTATTTTTCTGTGTGACTATTCACTCCAATATCTACTTACCTCTGTGGTGTTTTATTAATATTGGTACAGAAAATTGAAGTTCTATGTATTTTGATCGTACAATAATAACACAGGTGCTTTTTAGACCATTTGGGTACTCATTAATAATGTGCTTTCCAGGTGGCTGCGCTATTAACAAAGTAACACTTTTCTAAGGTTTAGAATTATATCTGAAACATTCCTGGAAAACAAAAGCATTAAGAAAGCAGAACAGTGGCATAACAGCTCTTTGATTACAGGATCCTGAAGGAGATAATTAGCCAGTTTACAGTTACCTTAAAAATTAAGTGTTTTAACTATTTGCAAACTGACATTTACCAGCATATTTATTTATGCAGTGACATTATCTAAGATTGTATAAACAGCAAGAATTTGCCAGATTTTTTTTAAAATTATGAGAGCTTAAATATCAATTTCAGTGGGGTAAGATGAATCTTGAGGACAGTAAGACGATCACGCATTACAATAGTAAAACTCCTAGAATTAAAATTATTCCTATTATACATGCATACACACATACATAAATACACATTTTAGTATTATATAATAAATCTTGATGAACACTGTAACTGACTTTGCATTTTCCTATATTGGGAATAATTGCATCCAACCATTTTTATGGCTCACCAATTTACCAGTGGCTTGTACCATCACTGTATTGAGATATTTAAAAATAAAGATATTGTGTGTAATAGTGTTCTTCATTGAATAGATACACGAAGAAGAAAGAAATTATCTTCAGCATACCCATGGTAAAAGAGACATATATTCTCACTGACTGATGTCATTGCAAAAGCTTTACAGTACACAGAACCAGCAAAGGCAGCATAGGTGCAAATACCCAGAAGCACTGAAGGTCTGACTCCAAACTGCAGCCAGGAAGACCAGTCAACTAACTGAAGAGTTTAGAAAATCATCAGTGGTTGGACAAGCAAAACAAGTGTTTATCACCCTCATGTTTCACCATGTTTGAATGTACTGCAAAATGAAATGTTTATTCTCCACTGTAGAGAAGAACTTTCTGGAAAAAAGAACTTCAAAAATTGAACAACAGTTTAAAATCTATCAAACAGGCAAAAGCCCCCACTGACTTCATCTGCTATTATTTCAGCTTTTATTATTAATAATAGCTGCTCAGCTATTATTAAATTTACCCTTTTTACAGCCTCAGAACTTAAAACATTCTAAACAATAGGTAAAACTCTCTCAATGTTTGCTGACTGCAGGAAACAAGAACAGAACGAAGAACAAACCAATTACATGTAACAAACTTCATATAAATTACCTTGGATTTCCTGCATCAAAGAGCTGGCAAAATGTAAGAAAAGAGACATATCTTTCCTTAACATGTCCCAGTTTTGTGTTTCTAGAAAGAACAAACTCCAAAGACAAAAAAGGCCTGGGATAAAGAAGCTTCATCTCAAGCTTCCCAAGACCCCACCAGACACTTATTTCAGGCATTGCCGATAAGCCTACAGAATGTGTGGTACATTTAGAAAAAACAGGATGGTTACAATTAGTTCTGGACCAGCTGGAATTTCCAGTTGGTTTTCCCAAAGGAAAAGTACTCTTCTTTTAGCAAGGGATCATGCAAGTCTTGGAAACAAGCCAAGATATGAATATCCACAAGGAATAAAAGTACAATCTTAACCATCCACAGAGTGAGTATATTCCAGTGCTGAAGACTGCTTTCTAACATTAACCAAGTGCCCTCAAGTGAGAGCACAGCCAGAGATTTTAGAAGGTCCTCAGACACACTGTCATTGCTCATTACCTCTTCTCTTGATCAAGCTGTGTTGCAGGATTTGACTTTAACCCAAACTCAGTTCTCAGGGCGCAGATACATTGGGATTTGAGTCCTAATGAAAAAGATGCATGCTGGGTACTGTTAACATTGATAACCCTGCAGCCCCTATGTTCTTGTTACTCCTCTAGAGATAGCACGAAGATACTATCCAACCCCACAGGATGGGCTGAGCAGGGACCAAATAGCATTTGCCTCTAGGAAAAGCATTGTAAAACTCTAAGATGTTCCTCAGTCAACTGAGTTAGAAATAACCCACCAGTAAGAGGCTGAAGACAATAAGTAATTAATGGAGGAAGAACAGAAATGGTCCTGGATTTTCTCTGTGCTTGAGCATTTTCATGACAATAAGAACCACTTTGACTCCATGATCAGAAGACAGAGACAATCTCCAGGAGATGTACTAGCACTTCTCAACCAAGAATCACCATTCCTTTAACAAGGAAGAGAGGCTATCTCCCTGATGATTTTCCTTTGGTTAAGGTTTGTTCAACACCAGTATCATCACTCCCTTAGGCCAGACATAACAATTGCTACCTGCAGCTAACATGAAGCTGAGCACAAATGACATCTGAAATGTGGCAAGATACTTCAGAGCAATTCATTGCAAAGCGACAATGTTAACAAGATCCTTTAACACTATACTCAAGTTTATGAGAGTGAATCCAGCCCAAATGTGAGGTCTTTTTAAAATGAAAAATCTTTGGAGGGAGGAAGAAATGTTTCCTTCTTGACTGAAGGACCTTTAGAAAAAATCTACTGCTCCAGAGATTGTATGTAAATAGAAAAGAAGGAAAACAACCCCAACCCAATATCCTGTATCTCCTCTTCTCTCAGTCAATTGTTCAGTGTATAAGTCCATGTGAAAAGCAATATGACCACTGAAACAGACCCAAAAATGCCCCACTGTCTTTACAGGTAATCTGTAAACCAAGACAAGCTCCAAGAGCAATTCAAACATAGGCACAGACTGATACTCTATAGAGCTAAGCAGTTGAGAATTAGATATGTGAAGACCTTCATCTTTCAACTGCAGTGCCCATAATACTCAACATGCTGAAGCACTCTAACAAACTTACAGCGTTTTGAATATTTTCTCCTCAAAGGCAATAAAAATACAGAAAGACTGTGGATAGAGACAGCAAGCAAACTAAGACAATGAAACACCTTCCCCAGCTTAATTACCTTGTCAAAGCCATATTTATTTGAAGCATAATCCTTTGATACTTGGAACCATGACTACTGTCTTGTAGACAAGCTGGCATAGTTGGCACATGGACTAAAAGATCAAGTACAAGCAGCCCTCTGCCATTGCCTACACAAAGGGAAAAATTGCATTGGATTGTAAAGAGTGCCAGTATGGCACAATGTTCTGAAGGTGTTATTCTCCGGAACTTGACTGTGATTTCTTAAAAATAAGCTTGCAGCTCGTAGAACTGTGAAGACAACATTGAAAATGTGAACTAGTATAAGCCAATATGTTCCCAAATGTGCAAACAATACCAAATCACATCTCTCAGAGTAACATCACAACGCGTGTTGATTTGGAAGATTAATGTAAATTTTCAACATTTAATAAGCAAAGCATTATGATAATAGGATCATCAGAAAAAAATCTAGTCATGATTGGTATTTGGCAAATGAATAAGCTTGGACCCGGAATGGTGCCATTCTCTCATCTCTGCTTTAACTTGCAGTCTGCATGCAGAGCAGGTCTCAGGACCAAGAGCCAAAAGAGCTCAAGGCCAAGGCTTGACAGTTTCTCAGTCTGCCCAAAGCAAGGTGGGAGCTTACTATTTGTGAGGAATACTATTCATTATGCCTATCATTAACACGTAACAAAAAAATACAAAGATCCTTACCAAAATGTCAATTGTTCAGTGTTAAACAAAGCAAAACCTGCATGCTCCTGAGTGATGGAAACAAATTAAAATTAACATTTCCAACATTGAATTCTGATTCCTTTGACACTAAAGTGTCTTGTTCTTGGAATGTAAATGACATCATGACTGACCCAGGTCACAGCTCTTTCTTAAGTTCCTCAACAGCAAAACTTTTACCTAGAGGCAGTTTGCTTTAGGTTCTTACTTCAGTGCAGCCACCTTTGATGACAGCTTCATTGCCAGTTCTGTTCCCAATTTTCACATCCTCCCTTTTTAACTCCATGTGCCCACTTCCAGTTACAGTTGTCATTCTTCCCTCCCCCCCCAAGAAAAATGTTAAGAGAAAAAGCAGCAGGCCCTCAGATTTCTGAATTAATTTTGGGGTACTGCATTTCAATACCTTCTAAGTAGAATGAATATATATAGTATATTTTAATTTGCCTTCTTACTGGATAAATTTATCTCTTCCTGACTATCACATCTCCTTTCTCTGGAAAAAAATTATAAAGGAGCTCACCAATAGTACAGAAAGCAGAACTTACTTTGAATATATCAGAGAGCTCTTCTAGTCATTACCTGTCAACCATTTGCAGAAATTCTTGATATGGAACTTCTCAGGTGTGTAAAGTGTAAAGTTAAGAGGGCGTGGGAACAACAGCATAACTGCAGCTTGTATGCATTATACTCATGTATCAAAAAGAACAGATCTCTTAGCAAGCAACTGCCAACAGACCAAAATTTTCTGCTAAAATCACTCTTCATTTTTTTCAGAGCACCACTGAAATGTTAGAATGCCATCAGAATGGAGCTTTAATTTGTTATCCTAATTATACACCATAGGATCAAGGTTTTGTACTCAGCAAACAAGTATCAACTTCACATGAGTGCTTACAATTTATGATCGTATTTATTCAGGGGAAAAAAAAGTCATATGAACAACCTTCCACTGAGGTTTTTTTCTAGCAGGTGACTATATTTTATATTTTGGCATATATAGTAGAGGACACAAATTGGTTCTTAAAGTGCATTCAAATGGGAAGTTACTATCCATCAAGTATTTTGTGCTTCGTTAAAGGAACAAGTTAAAACGTTCTTTAAGGAACCATAAGATACGTTCTATCTGTAATCTTGTCACAGATGGACACTGTAGCATTCTTCATTAGTGCCGCTGCTCTTAAGAACGGTACGGAGTGCACCTTGATTTTATTCATGTTAGCACACATTGCCATTGCTCGCACAGCTAAAGAAATTTTGCTAGGCACATGGCAACATGCATCACTCCACATGCTAAAAATGCTCAGGAAAACTGTTACTGCACGTGTGCAGCAAATTAAATTCCAAATCAAATGCTCAGGTATCGTTCGTCTCCCAATACCAATGCTGCCTTCTCGCCATAAGCTACAATAACTGTTACTATCTATTTTTCAAACACGAGCCTTTTCTGAGATACGGAAACATAAACCGTCATTCTGATCTTTACACAGTTCTGCTTTTCATCCCTCTTTTTTCTTTCCCTTTTTTTGCTTTTAACAACCGTAACACTTCGCCCAACTAGCGTTCCTGAAACACCGAGCAGACAGCCAGCGGTGCCGTGAAGGCGAGACCTCGCTTGGCAAGTTTCGGACCAGAGCACACCACGGCCAAGTTACCAGACCCAAGCAAAGAGAGCTTTGCAGCGCGCACACGGACACACCGTCCCTCCGACAGCCGCTGCTGCGGGCTCTGCGCGCCGCGCTGCCGCTCTCCCGTGCGGCACCAGAGATGGGTGCCCACCTCCCCCCTCCGTTGGTATTAATCACCGCTCCGAACGGCTCGGAGGGAGCTCACCGCGGCGGGCAGGGCTGCCCGGGACGCTCTGTTCCACGCCGGCCCAGTGAGAACTCACCAGCCGAGAGCACCGGCTCCGTCAGGCGGCTCAAACTCCGTCCGCCCC
>VZTN01021449.1:120733-133143 GCA_013400515.1 Erpornis zantholeuca
GGAGCCGGGGCGGCGCGGGGGCCGCGGGAGCCGCCGGCGAAACTCCGTCCGCGCCGCCGGCTGGCGAACGCCTTCCCTTGCTCCCTCGGCAGAACCACTTCTTCTTCTTCTTCTTTTTTTTTTAAACGAGTGTCTAAATAAATCTCATCCGAGCTCGAATTTCTGCGTTAATGCAAACGAATAAGCATCCCACGGGACTGTTTACTTCGGTAACTGCACCCCATTAAGCAGCACCCGCGCTGTCTAATAAAAGAGATAAAATAAAAAAGATAACGCCCCTCTAATTTAACTTTAGAGAATGTCAGAGGACAGAGTTGCACTTTCAGTCCCCCACGGCGGCTCTTATCTCTTACTCTGTTTCCCTGAGGAAGTTACACACTTGATGGCTGAGCACATTATCTGACAAGCTCAGCTGGTGGAGATTGGAAGAAACATTTTACCAGGTCAAAAAATTTTACTCGGTTACAGCAGGTGAAGTGATGGGGAGGATGTGGTTAGTAACGCCTGCTGCATTTCTCCAGCCCACTCCTGGCAGATCTATCCAAGACATCAGCCAGGCAGGTGCCTCAGGCCCCAATCCTGCCTTTGGAGGCTTTCTGTCTTCCGTGAAATAAAATCCTTGATAAACAAGTGGAAGAAAAACTAAGAGTTTCTCTCTGGGCACCACAGCTTTACACAGACAAGTCACAGTGCTGAAATTCAGTGTCATTTTCAGCCTCTGCAAGAGGAAGAGCATGGATGAATGATGTAGTAGCTGCAGATCCGGCACACCAGCAAGGCAAACTTTCCAGGCATACAAGTTCACAGTCAGACTTCTCAGAGACCTCACTGATTAAATGTAGAAACCTATTCACTAGCCCTTTTTTCTGGCATGCAACTGCATCTGCTTACATAGGACTTCAAGCATAGATGGCTTTGAGCACCAAAATAAATAACGTTTGAGGCTCTGAGTATATGTCCCTCAGAACATTAATTAGGTCTCAAACTAGTGCTAAGATGCATTTTTTCAAAAGCAAATCTTTCAAGGAGTAAACGATCATATTCACGAATGGTTCTCTTGGTTACAAACATAGCCACGAGCTTAGCGACGTGTAATGGGTTGGCTGGACTGACTCAGCCACAAGATAGTGTTGACTTTGAATGCACTGGTACGTGTGTGAGTAAAGGCAGCAGTGTTTGCCTATGAATCACTAAGATCAACTGCTGATTATTTAAGGGCTGAGAGGAATGCTTAAAGTAGTAATGAAAACTCCTAGAGATACAGTTTTCTATATCATAACTGATTTCAGCTAATTACTCCTATCAAAATAATGTTGGGGAACCCTAAGCATTAGTTTGAAAGCACATTTTGGGATAAGATTTGGAAAGTGATTTTGATTTTAATAGAATACTCTCTGCTTCTTCACAGGGCTCCATTGTTTCAATAAAATCTTACAGACAGTCTGGTGTTTATATAGATTTGATGTAGCCCATCTGGAGAAGGACTGAACAGAATACAAAAGTTTAGTTTCATCCTGAATCAGGAAAAAACATAAACATTTTGCAACATTTCCTGAACAGAAACTGAAGCAAATATGAAAATGTCCATTTCAAAACATTTCTTTTTCATATTTTCAAAACATGTCAATGCTGTTTAAATTTTTACATCTAAATTGTCAGTGTCACTTTTGTTCTGACATGAACAGGTCTTTTCAAAGCAGATGCTTTGGCAGCATTTCCTTAAAATGTTGAATGATGTTTATGGATTTATTTATACTTTTCCAATACCTTGGGTCTCTACATCTCTATCCCTGCAACTAACAAGACTTTTAGTACGATTCCAACTTACTTTGTCCTGGATTTTGTGATCTGCATTTTTAAATTGAAATCAGATCTTTAGTATAGGTGGGATGTGATCCATTAACAACTTCCTGAGTTAGGAGCAATAATTAAATGGAATTGCTAAACGAGAGGAGGAACCAGTTAAGGCTGTCAGCGTGAGGCCAATGTGATGATGGCAGAGCATAGTAGATGTGCCAGCCGTTTTCTATACCTGCCATAATAAACTTCATTACTTTCATTGATTGTAACATATTCCAGACTATAGCAGCTCTCCATGGAGGAAAAAAGTGTGTAACACATAGCAAGTCCTAGGAAAGGATGATGGTTTCTAGAAAGATGGTGAAAGAAAGAGCATTTTTAGACATTTAGATGTTTAGTGAAGAGGCGAACATGAACCCAGATTTTGTAATGTTTTGGCAGGGAAGATCTCCATGATTTCACCACTAGGTACATCTCCCATTCAGTCACTCTGGCCTTCTTTTTTGCCTGGATTCTTTTCCAGCCAGCAGCACTTTCTCTAAGGTCTGACCACCTACAGGTGAGCAGATGCCATGGCTGTGTCACTGGTGAGCCATGTCTGCACCTGCACGCTGTCACCAGCCCAAACAGTTGTACCTGCTGCTCTCGCCCTGCTCGTGTGATGGAGCTGAAGAGAAGGTTGTCTACTCAGCATCCTGACAGGGCCAGATAAGTAAAGATGAAAATAATTGAAACGAGAGACCTCTGTCAAAGCAGGAACGTACATTAGGACACCTCTCAGTCTGTTCTGTAAGGGAGATCTGTTACTATAAAGGGAAAAAAATTGCCTCTCTCATAGCCAGGAACAGGCCGTTTCTTCAGTTAATGTTCTTGTGGGTGTTACAGGTTGGACAGAGATGGGGTGTGAGAAGCAGAGACTGTGGACAGACTGCAGTCCTGGCTTGGGGGAAATGTGGACCATTCTGTGTTTCAACAAGTGTGACTGCCTTTTTGTGAAGGCAGAGTAAGAACTTATTTTAATGAGGATGTAGGTAGAAGAGACAAGGATCCATTCAAAGACTTTTAGTGAATATTTCTTTAAGGTTCAAAATCTTAGATGTGTATGTTGAGGCTAAATTTTGTCAGTGATATGAGTGGATCTGATCACAAATACAGTTTTCTTTTCTTAAGACCCCTGTGATTTTCCTTGAACTGATCAGCAAACAATGCTGATGTACTGATAACAGTGATCAAAGCTTGGCTCAACACTTCATTTATCTGTAGATCTGTAGATCACTATGAGGAGCTGCTATGGTGGCCATGATTCGTCTTGAAAGGAATTAGGCAGCTTGCTTTCTCCTTTACAGCAATGGGACAATCCTGTCAAATTGTTTGGTTTTGTGAATGGCTTCAGAATTTTTTTGGGTGCCATTACACATTCCTCCAAGCTTCATCCATTGTGGCCGATTTGTGGACCTGCTCTCTTAGCTGATGTGATGCTAGAGGGAAATTCCTGAGTGCTAAAAGCTGTAGATACCATGTGATTCTTCTGCCCTGTGAATGGCTCAGGCTGAGCAGCAGTGGTTCAACTCAGGTGTCTTCAGCAATATCAGATGAGGAGCACTACTTGCTAACCAGCCTCACGGGAAAGGACCACCATTATTGTAATTGTCTGAATGAAATTTATCTGACCTCCTAGGCATATGGCGAGGAAGTCTCCATTACTAGAGAATGGCTAGAACTGCTTTCTTGTACTCATCTAGTATCCAGATATACCTTAAAATCAGGTACTCTGGGGAATTCCCCATGGTTGTGGAAACCACCTGTGGGCAGCATAGATTCTAGACCTGAGCCACCTGCATGTGAAAGTAGCATTAATGTCTTCTACAAATGAGATTGCAGAAATGGGAGGGTTGGATTATTTCTGGAAAAGGATCACCCTAATCTACAGCATAAAACACTGTTTTAAGTAAAGAAGCCAGTTACCACATGCATAGAGTTGATTACATCCCAGATTTCTCAGGCTTAATCCATAAGTATCACCACACTGAACATTGATGAGTAATTCAAAAGAGACCTAGATTTTTAACACAATGGCCCTAAAATTTATTTTTTCTACTGACAAACAATGTTAAATATATTTTCACAGAACGTGAAATCTGTTGAAACATAGGAAGGAAATCTGTTTTCTGCTTAAAATTCATTGTTAATAAACACTTAATTAGCTTCATACTGGAAGTTTTAGTCACAGAAAATTAATGTCTTTAGCAATGACATTTATTTCCGAAAATAAGTTGAAACAGCTGCTTCTTAGTAAAATGTAAAAATACTATATCCTGATTCTTCAAATAATTTCTCCAAAAGTTTGTGCTCATTTGTTTCTTTCACCAGTGCTGTAAAGGTCTGTGTTATAATAATTTGACTCTTTTCTTAGAGATAAGATTTTGCTAATTTGAACTGCTTTGCTGATATCCACGCTCTTACTGGTTTATAGTCTATCAAGGGATCTAGAAAGTTAAAGCAAGATAAAATTAAATCACATTTTCAAGTAGAGAAGTGATCTTCATTAAAAAGCAAGATAAAATGACTGAAAATATTTAACTGGACTGCTTTTACAATCTTTTTTCAGAGCCATGTTGATTTTGAATTGCCTGAACAGTGATTGAGCAGATTGACTTTATACCATAGGTTATTAGACGTACACATAAACATAATAATATTTAAATATTGGGTAAAGTGATTGTTTACATATGTTTACTGAGCAAGCAAAATCATAATGTGAAGAGGTAAACAGAAAGCATACTTGAAAATTTTACTAGTAAATTATACTTGCCAAGATGTCCCTATAGCTGTTATACATAGGTCCCTATTGGTGGGAATATACAGGTGAGAAAGGTGAGACAGGAGAGGGAGAGATGCAAACAAGAATCACAGAAGTCTGTGACTGTGCACAGTCCTGGAAGTCCAGCACTCAATGAAGGACTCTGCACTTGGTAAAATCTGCTTACATAATGCTCATGATATATAACTCGACAGAGACTGTAATGCTTGCACCAGTGCTGTAGCAAATCAGGACAAAGGGAATACACTAACTGAAGACAGATGGAACAGCTGTGTTGGCTCAGGTAAGAAGCAGGGACTTAAGTTTAAAGTGAGGAAGAAAAAGGAAGTTGTCATTTTTTGAACACAGAAAGCTAACAGAATGATGTTTTAAGCAGGGAAATCTCATGGGGAATTTAAGCCAGTCCTGCAAGCTGGGTTTATTTTCAACTTTGGGTCAGCACTCAGATGATGGGATCTTGCTGTATAGTACAAACACTTTTGACAGCTTTAAATATTCTAGAGTAAAAAGTTAAGGACTAGAAAGAAATCTAGCTATCATACACAACCACAGCTATCTTTAGATGTTTCTTTTAATTCCAGTCTCAGAATAAGAAGCTGAAATGCCCATATTTCAAAATAATTAATAATTAATTTTGATTTTTATTCTTAAAATTGTCCAGTGTTGGAGAGAATTTCAGAGAAGCTGATGAATTTGGACTATATATTCCCTATGGCAAGAGCAAGTCCCAAATAAAGTTGTGTGGGCATGCAGTTATTGTAGGACCCAAAGAGATAACTGGAGCTATCTTCTGGAACCATTGGAGTCTCTGCAGGAGCTGGTGCTATGGTGCGCTGGGGTTTAAGGATAAATTCTCAATGGCAAACATAGATTATGCCCTTCCCCCCACCCCCGGACAATCTCACAGATCTGTAAAGAAATAAAGTGTTAATCTAAGAAATTTAATATGTGAGGATCAAATGAATGTACAAAGAGAGAGGTCTTGTCCATAGAGACTCACACAACACCTGGCTCTTGCTTGCTGAGAACTAACAAATATCTGGGCACCAAAGGAATGCAGCAACTACCAATCCCCTTAACCTGCCTTTGAATGAGTGCCGAGAAATGATCCAATTACCAGTGCTGGTGGTGCTTATAAACATGGAATGTGCTTGTAAACATGGAACATTTGTCAAGTCAGTTTCCCTGAGAGCAAAAGACAGCACAGAGATCCTGAGACAGTACAGCCTTCACAATTTCAAGGTTTTTTTTTTAAATTTCCCTAAAAGAACCACATTGCAACCTGAATTGAAGCAAAAAAGGATATAAAAATAATTTCTAGAAAACTACAGGATCTAGTTTGAAGTGTCTTTAATTTTCTATATGGAATATTGATATGAATATAAAGTATAATCTGGTTTCAAGCAGGTTAATGGAAAGAAATCTAGGAAAAGTACATGGATTCATTTTATTCTTGTGACCACAGTGGTTATTCTATCTTCAACTAATTAGAAAAGAAAATAAAGAATTCGATGAACAGATATAATCTAATGTGTGATCATAAAGCAATGAAAAAGAGTGAAAATCTGCTCTTAATCCTGATTAAGAAATGTATAAAGTAGAATATTACCTCAGAATTATGGAACAGAATATTTGTTTCCTAGTAATCAGATAATTAACCATGGACCCATGAAGGGGATGTATGTGAATGTTAATGTGCATGTATTTACTGAGAGAAGAGAAACAATAATGGAATATTGAAGTGAAGTAAGGAGACACTTGGCTCAGCCACTTGGTGAATTTTATCTAGAAAAGTAAAACATAAAACCATAGAAGTAGTTCTGTTATATTATTTTTCCTGAAAATGTACTATTTTTAAAGCTTGGAAGTCAGAGAGGAAGGAATAAATGCTTCCCAGAGAGTTAGAGAGAGAAGACTACTTGAGAAAATTAATTTTGAGATGGATGGTATAGCTAGTCCAAAAATACCATAAGATGATCAGCTTCTAACAGAAGGAAGACTTTACCTGACTTTAGAAATGCATGCATGTGCATGCAGATTGTATACAAACACTAAATATATGGCTTCAAATGTCTATTTAATGTCCCTGTAAGATGCAAATACATGTTTTTAAAAAATCTAAATACTGAATTCTGCTATTGGTGTCAAAAGCCATGCTGCAAATAGTTACTGTATTGTAATAGTGGTCATAATGTATTTGAACTATTCAAATACACAAACAGTCTATTTCTAAGACTCTTCAATGTAAAATTTCTCAACATATTACTAGCAGATTGACAGATGGATTATAAAGTAGAGGGATCAGAAAAAAAGTTTGAAGAGAATCAAAATGTACACAGTATCTTTACTAGGTGGTTTACTTTATTGGTAGCTGTACTTTCTTCATAATTAACATGTTCCATTAAAACAATTGAATTTTCATTTGGAAGTCTAGTCAAAACATTTCTTACTCAAATGTTGTGTTTTGAATAAGTAAAACAAAATGAAATATCCCACATAAATAATTTCTTAAAAAAAAGATCTTGACTATCTTTCCAAATCAATGATTTTCTCACAGGATCTATAAGTAAGATTTCTATGTTTTTTCTATGTTTTCTCGTAAGGGTAGAATCCTTTATGGTCTTTTACTGTAGTACAAGATTCTTCTGAACAAATACCATGGTGAATCAGAGGAATCAGTAGACTACAAATTATTATAAAATATGTCTATGAGTACTGATCCCACATGAAAATGAATCGAATAATTTAAAATACAATGCTACTATTTTCTTTTTGCCTGAAAATTCAAAACAAATGTCTGCCTATGACCAAGAAATATGGACATATTATACATCCAGACTATGTTCCGAAAACATTTTCGGAATATTTTCTCCATTATATATTTTGTGATTTCAGTTTCTGGACATGAATCAGTTAAAAGACATTTTAGAGTTACAGAATATTCACTGAGTGGAAAAATCTTTGGTTTTACCATTTTAAGAAAAAATGTATTTAATGTAATTAATTAAAAAAAAAGTAATTAATCAAAGAAAAAACATAGATTGTATAAATACAAAACCACATTAATGATTCAGAAAATTCCTATCTTCTATGGCCAGAAGGTATTGCTACATAAAAAATGCAAAGCAAAGGTACAATGACCTTTAGTTGTCTCCCCAAGATCAAATATAAATTCATTTTATGTTAATTTCACATGGCTACAAAAGTGTTATTTTTCTGTATGAAGATACTGGAATGTCATCCTGTAAGGCAATTTATGGCAAGGGGGAGGATCTCAGGAAGCTGTCTGCCACCCCAGGAACACTTGGATGCGAGAAGGGCGATAATACACACACTCCTCCTGGGCTCATCAGAACAACACCAGCTTTGGCTGTTCTCTAGTCACACCTGACTGACCTGGGTAAGCCATGGGAGAGAATTTCAGGACTCTCATGGCTGCTGCCCCTCTTAACGTCACTCTTAATTTTCCCTTTAAATTGGCCTCTGTCCCCTCCTTGTTCATAGGGTTCCCTTTAGGCTCAGATGTTATTTTTCATTCACTCTGGAAAAGCACAACGCAAACATTGAGCAAGATGGCTGTGCAGTACTCGACAGTGATTAAAGATCAGAGAATTGTCAAGGGACGCAGTATTTAAAAGGATGTGCTCTGGCCAAGCAAGCTGAGTAGAGTGGAGGTGAACAGAGGTGTTTGGAAAACAAGATCTATGTGGGATTATACAGCTATGCAAGTGCCATCCGGAGGAGAATGACATAACAAGAACTGTCTACGAATAATTAAAAGCGTGTCATAAAGTAGGCCATATTTTTTGATTAATCAAAGAAGACTGAAGAACTCATTTAACATGCAGAGGGAAAAATTTAGGTTACACATTAGCAAAGACTGTATAAGATTTGAACGAATAAGAGTTCATATAGAAACCAGAGTGTGCCATCACTAGCTTAAACTGAAAAACCGTTCAAGAAGTCTTAATTTCTTTGGGGTTGTTCGGAAATAATTAAATAAACTCTGAGCTTTATAAGAGAAAGTATCAGGTGACCCCTAGAGGTCATCTCAAGACCCAGCAACTCTGCAGCTGCAATCGCCTATGGCTTTTGTTAGAAGGCAACAAAAACATGAAACTGATTAATACCTTTGTACTGCATACAATATCACTGCATCTTAACCACCCTCTGGGTACTTCAGACATCTGGATACTACGTATGCAAACCATTCATTTTCATAAATGGTTTGCTTCAAATACTGTTAGATTAAGGATGTTAGTGTAACCTTATAATATAAACAGAGTGGTGATTTATGGGCATGAGTGAATAAAAAGCAGATTGAAAAGCCAGACTGTGAAAGAATACATTTGGTTTTGTCAGTAACAACGTTTTCAAGGCTGCTGTAGAAATCAAATTTAAAGTGTTATACCATTGAATTGTGCATGACAGTGACTACTTAGTCCCCAATCTTACAATTTCCATTTTGGTGAGACAATCACTGCCAGCATGGTGCAAAGTCCAGTGCCTGGCAAATGACATTGGATGTTGCATGTTTTCATCCATTTAAAAAGATTTCCAAGAAATTACTTTTCTCTCTCTTCCATTTTATAATCCTTTATTTGGAGATCCTCCAAATTTCTGTCTTATCTCCAACGAGTTTTGTGGACAATGGGACTACACTTTTTTCTTTCTAAATGCTGTTTGTTCCTCCCAAGAATGTATTAGTCAGTGGCAATTTTAGCAATCATTTTTTTGTCAAGGTAAAATCTTGTAGATCCTCAACTCATTATTTTAAAATAGCATTCATAATTACCTATTCAAATTATTTCTTGAATTTGGCACCGTCTTCTGCAAAGGCCAGAAGGCCTGTTAATTAGCTGTTAATTAATCTGAATGTGTGATAGTTTTTATGCTTATGTTTCCAGCATTATATCATATGTATGCACAGTACATACACCATTAGGAAAGTAGAAAGGATCTCAACAACAAAAGTCTATCAGTAAAGGAAGATATGACATAATTCTCTATCCATTCATTTGTGATGAGGCAAATGGATATAGTGGAGGATGGATTGTTTAGAAAAATTCAATTGACTGCCTCAAAGGAGACATAAGCAAAGCAGTCCAGCCATGTCATTTCAGATTTTTGTTATCAAAATTCTGCCAGTTGATAAAGTATCAGAGTTTAGCAGGCTGTATGACTTACAGGCGACTGTAAGGCACCTGTTTTATAACAGCTTTTAATGTATTTACATATATATAAATTAAAGTTTTAATACAGTATCTGTATTAATGACACCAATGCATAACAAGCTGCAAACTCCAAGCATAGAAAAATGTAATTCTTTGGTAATCCATGATTCTGGAAGGTTTAGCCTGAAAGATTTTTGGTTCAACAGCCTGAACTCTACCCACAGCTTTGGGGTTCAATACAGCCTCACCTACAGAAGTCAAAGGGGTTTGAGCTGCTTTTTGTACAAGTTTCTCTCATCCATTCTATTAAGTCATGTTTTTTCAGGCAGAATGAAGCAAAATACGAGCAAGATTGAGCCCATTCCTGGATGTATACTGCTTTTTTTTGTAGTCAGAAGAACCTGGTCATGTCAGAAGAGACCCTGATTATTTTTTTTTTTCCTTTGGTAGTGCATGATTTTGATAGTTATTTTTTCATTAGAATATGGGAAGATTTCACTTGTTACAATTTTCATCTTCGCCTATGAATCTNATGAAGTCAATTTTAATTATATACTTTCTTCTGCTAAAATAACGTAACAAAAGGAATCTTAAATAAACATATTGGGGGGCTCAAACAGAAAATTTTAATGACATTTGTAATACTTTCAAATTTGGAACTATTTTTTTATCATTCTTTCTCAAGATAACTTGCATTTTTTCCACATGCACAATACTACAGATCTCAGCAAATGAAGAGTAATGGAATTACAGAGCAGAATAAAATTATTCCTTACCAATCTGGAATCTAGTATAGTGATTAAAGTATGTGGGCCATGCCACTGGAGCAATCGACCACAACTATAAAATTATTCAAAAGCAAAACACTTAAGTCTGAGCCTAGAGAGGAACAGAGTCTTCTGGATAAAAACAGAGTGGAAAATATGCTAATGGCTCTGTAAAAATGCTCAATCTGGCTTTGGTAGACAATTAAGGTTAAAATAACTTGTTCCTACAAAAGTACTTATTTTCCTCTTAGCTTTTCTTTAGAAGCTACTGTTCTTTTGGGATATTGTAGAAATTAATTCAGCTTTACTATTTTTGTATACCATTCTGTAAAAACACAAACTGTTGCATTATCTGTAATTATTTTTTGTTATCCAAAGCTGCATAATCAGCAGTTGCATAAATCAACATCTCGAAATTTTCTCTTCCTTGTGTTAGCAGCAGCTGATACAGTGGTGATTGGAATGAAATATAATGCATATTATTGGGTGAAACCTCAGATTAACTTCTGCCACCAATATGCTCAAACCTAACTATAATAGCTCAATTCCAGAATTAGAGTTCTCATATGGAAAACTAACTTTTGCTGATGTTTTAAAAATATAAAATAAAGTATGTCCCCTTACCTCTTTTAGAAGAATGGAAGGATTGTAATCTTTCAAACTTGAGAAACTGATTTGCTATTCTGTATTTTTCATATTCCAGGACAAAAAATAAGTTTCTTTTCCACCTTTTCCTGTATTCTTTGGTAACTATATTACAGGACTGTCTAACGGCAGACTTCACACATTTCTCTAGTTAGGCCTATTCCCAAACATGCAAAAAAAAACCCCAAATCTGTAACCAAATAAAATAGCCTTTTGTATTTCACTGACGTAGCAGTATATTTACAGCTACCTATTTTATTGAGCAAAAAAAGAAATAAAGAAAAGGATGACAACATCAGGATAAGATTCTGTCTTAAAGAAAACGTGTGGTCAGCAAGGAATACCTTAGATTAGGTCTTTTGCAGTAAGAGCAGCAGCAAGGGCTGGTAACATTGCCTAACTCTAAGCTCTGAGCAAAGACTTGCCAAGAGCAAGAAGTCCAGGCTGGGGCTGGGGTGGTCTTCATGCACCAGAAGATTGACTTTCCAGGAAGGAAATAATCCTGAAAGGGAAACTGGATGATTCATTTTCCTGGAAATTGGTTTATCAGGTTTGGATTAACAAAGGCAATCACAGGAAATACCTGGTGTTCTTTTTCTCCAGGCAAGATGGATGAGGAAAAATTTCTTCAGACCAGTTAAATAATTGCTGTTATAGTTCTCCAGTGAAGGCCAGGTTTGAGATAAGAAAGGAAGAAAATCTTCCACTGAGAATGAACTACTAGTAAGAAGTTTCCATGAAAAAGAAGTTCCTGATCCTGATGGAAAGACTGGATCAGTAACACATTTTGTGTAGTAGTAGTGATTTTATTTAATTAAGTAAGACATTTTGTGTAGTAGTAGTAGTGTAAGACATTTTGTGTGCGTTAAAGAAGGAGGAACTCCCCAGCTCATCTAAATGAGTGTTAACTGAGCATCATTTTCTTACAGCCCAGTCAGCTGTTCACTACTGCCTGTCTGTGCTGAAAATGTCACTTGGCTGGCAAGTATCCGAACACAGTTGGTCCTGGAAATGGTGACTCAGTCTCAGGCCCCCATTACATCTTTCTTAGGGCTATAAAGCATTGATTTAATGACATAGAAATCCTACCAATCCCAGGTAGTTAGAAAACACCTAATGCCAACTTCATAAACAACAGACTGTGTCTTATTTTTACAGGATCTTTTCTTCTGAATATCAGGGAAAAGGGAGTTGAGACAGTCC
>VZTN01021453.1:853-34746 GCA_013400515.1 Erpornis zantholeuca
ACATGTCTAGTTTTATGTCCCCAATGTTTCTTCTTGATGGCCTACATCTGTATTTTGATTTTTTAATGTAGAACACGAGCAAATTTTTAGTGACAGTAGTATTTGAAATCTCTACTTTCTACTTCTAGCAAGACCACGTGTGGTCTTAAAGTAATTTATAAAGTACTATAATTAATAATTTACTTTTTTATTTATTGAGAAAAAATACTTTCCTTCCAATAAAATGTGCGCATATTTAAAAATGCCTAAATACCAACATACTTCTCTGTCAAGGGGTAAAAAAAGCCATTTTCTTGAACAATTCAGCAACAGAGATCTCTATTAAAGAGCACAGATAGTTCTCCATGATTGACAGCAAGAAATAAATGAATTTACAGTGTAGAACACACATATGTGTGCATTAGCTTATCTGCAACTTCAACTTGTGCTATTTTAACAACCCCCCACAATTGTTTTTAATTGCTTATTTTTTTCTTATTTCACATAAAGAGACCTCCAACGGCTTCCTAAATGTTCTGTTGCTGGCAAGCTTTTTTTCCTTAATCAAGCATTAAAAATATATTTACCCTGTGGACAGTGGACCTAGGCTGGCTACCAGAAGTTCACCCAGGTGCTCTCTTGCTCCCCCTCATCAACAGGACAAATAAGATGGAAAAATTAAATGGAAAAGCTCATAGATTGGGAAAAAAGACACTGAATACTCCCACATTTTGTCATCTTAGAAATTTGATAGAGATTAAGTGACAGAGAAGGTCATATTGAATATTTTTAAATGACAGAGTTTCCACATAATACAGTCTTTGAAGAATATCCATCTAAAGGAAGCTGTGTATCAAGGTACTAAATATTTAACTTTTTAAATCCTTTCCTTTGGATGAAGACTGAAGTGAATTTATGGCTATATCTCAAAAGTATTTAAAAGGCTGAAGATATGAATATATGATGACCATAAATTGTTTCCTGAAATAAATGTCCCAGTAGTTTGGAGGAGAGGAGCCCAGTAGCAGACATATTCTAGCTCAGCAAGAATAATAGATCATAGAATTTAACTGAAAAATAAAATCCCAGAGAAAATGTATCTGAAAAAGTCTCTTTCACTCCACAAAGTCGCTTTTGGAAAACCCTAGGCAGATACAGGAGGATTGGTGAGTGTTTATAGCAAGGGAGTCACTGGTGAGTCAATGAGGAGTGATGGAACAGTCAAGTGTGTCGGCTGAAGCTTTTGGACCTAAAGTACATATGAAGCTACAGACCATCAGCTATTGAGGAAAAACACCTGAGGCTGCAAAGCAGTGATGGTAAGAGAGTTGTGAGCAATAAAAAGACAGAAATTTCCTCTGTTGGCACTGACAGAAGGCAGGAAAACATGAGGAAAAATGGAAATTGTGCATGTAAGTTAAACTTTTCTCTTTGCTACCTCTCTTGTGTGAAATATGTTGATCATCTCAGATTATTGTTGCATGTCTTACTATGTAGGATGCTAAGAGAAATGACATCTGCACATTTAAATACTGAAGTAACTAAGCAGTGACTCATCCAAAGACTGGTAAACATAAGGAATGGGTACAGCACAGACTGTAAACCTTCAAAGGCAGCAGAGGTTTCTTTCTGAAGAGTAAAGATTAAAAGTAGAACTGAGGAATTAATTTGTAACAAATAATTTCTGAAGAACATTTTCCTTCATTCTTCTGACAAAAAAGCAATTGACAAATTTTCTAGGCCTCTTGTTAGTTCTCTAGCAAGAATACTACCCTTCATTCATCTATAGGTGGTGAATAATTAGTTGCCAGAGCTCTCCAATTCTGCTGTCTTTGCTGATAAACCTTCATGTTATTGGATGAAACTTTCAGCATTTTCTGCTTTAAATGGCTTTAAATGGCAGTTCAGATCAGTGAGAAATCACTCTTTTTTTTTTTTTTTTTACCATCTGATTTCCTACAGCTTTAATACCTGAAAGTCAAGTTTATATCCCTTGCTTCTTGTGTTAGGCAAGAGGATTTAGGCCAGTTTTTTAGCACCATCTGAATTTTAATCAGTTTCTCAGCTTTGGAGCACAAAGTCCCAAGGGTAGAGTTGGTTCCAAAGTGCTCCAGTGTGAGTGGTAAGGCAATTCGTTGCTGTGAAGAAACAACAGCTTCCTCTATCAGAAATGTGCAGGTCAAGCAGCAGGCTCAGAGAGGACATTTGGAAATGAGACCAGAGAAAGTGACAACTCATCCTGTGCCTGAAGTCAGCGCATTTCTACAGAGAGCAAGGGACTTGTATCTACCTCCCAGCCCAGAGAAGTGCTCTTTTACCCCTCTACCTCCCAAAGCATGGACTCATCAGTACAGCAGAAAGACATGATATAGATTTTGAAACCCTCCAGCCAAAAATATCTATCTCATAAAACAAATAAAGAAATCATGTACCTGGCTGAGCTGAGGAGGCATAGATTTTTTAACCTTGATTTCTGTGCAATGTGAAGAGGCACAAATAACTGTATATTCAAAATCCAGTGTGGAATGTTTTCACTGTCTTTAATATAGAAGAAAATTATGTGGGGACTGGAACCAAATTTCTCACTTCCTACACTATTTTCTTAACTACCAGGCCCCATTGCCCCATGTCTCTACAAAATGGAAGGTTTTGATTCGATACTTCCCTCCCCACCCTCAGACACATAGTCCAGTGATCAGGCTGTATTTCTCTGAAAAGGGAAACACAATAAAGGCAATAAGAATTGAGTTTGAAAAGGGGGAGCATGATTTTTCCATCCATTGAAGATGAGGCTCATATTTTCTTATCTACCTGAAAGTGAGGATTTACACGTGTAACCCAGATTTGAACTTCACAGGTAGGTAAAATTGTATTCTTTGCTAGCGTGAATTGCCACTGTTTTATTCAAAATTTAATCTTTTTGTTACACTTGTTGAAGACAGGTATTTGATAACCTGATTATATTGCTCATCTTCTTACAAAGGTGAGCCTGTGAGACCCTGGCTCTCAGCAGGCCAGACCAAGCACCAAGCTGTCTTACTGCCTGTGGTTTTATCAATTAATGGGAAATTTGCCACAGACTTCAAAGCCAATAGACTGGAGCCCTGTGTCTGTATGTTATAATCATTCCTTCTAACTGAGGTCTTGGGGTGTACAGAGATGTTAAAAGGAAGAAATAGGATTGAAAATATCTAAATTTTTTCCTTAGCTTGTTGTAAACTGTTACACTCAATGGTACTACTTCACTTAGGTATGTTTTATCTATGTTATTCCATAAAACTTGAAGCACCATTAAATTTCTCATTCGGATAATCTTTGCTTGTCTTTTTTATATTTATTTATTATTTTTCAGAAATATAAATATCTCAGTGGATATATTAGAATTCTCTCCAATCACTGAAAACCTAATCAACTATGAGATTTTTGTTTCACTGGACAGCAGAATGACTTCAGCAAGTATCAGATATAAAATAATGTAACAATTAATTTCACTCTTTTCTTCCTTGAAAATAGAGCCAGAACATCTTCACCCAAGGGTACTTAAAATTTTGCAGTTTCATGGTTTTGAGGTGAATAAAGACCTTCAACTCTTAAATAACCAGCTTTTTCTCTCTAAATTTGTGTGAAGAGTAAAGGTCTTTGTGTCTTACAGATCTAAAAATAATACATTAATTCAATTGCAATGATAAGGGGATAAAACCAGTGAAAACAAATCCACACTTTTTTTTTATTTTTCACTTCACCCTTGTGCAATGAATCAATGACTTGGCGTTGTGGTCTGATGGCCCAGATAACTGAAATGGTTTAATCAATGTAACAGCACAGATTGTGCTGAAAAGTATCCACACATCACAGATCCACACAATGACGTCTGACACTTTAAATCTCCAGTAGCCCACAGCCCAGAGAGGCAGATCAGGGCTCTGCTGTGCCTTGTTTATGCACCTGGACTGGTAACCCCTCTCCTGCTGGCCCTGAAAGCCCATTGTCTGTGGCCTGACTGTGAGCCTGTGTGCAAAAGGATTAGGCACATTTTTAAATACTTATGTTTCCTTATTCCCTACTGGATTGTGTTGGTTGGAGGGCATGGTGGTGTCCTTTAGGATTCTCAAGCCAAATGTAATGTCTGTGTTTATGTTCCCCTAAATTAACTGTGGCCGGTGAGCAGAACAGACTTCCATAGAATCACAGAATCATTAAGGTTGTAAAAGACTTCTAAGATCATCCACTCCACATCCTTAGCCCCTCATTGCCACGTCCACCACTAAACCATGCTCCCAAGTACAACATCTACAGATTTATACATCCTTCCTACATGGTGGTTCTACCACTTCCCTGGTCAGCCTGTTACAGTGCTTGACTACCTTTTCAGTGAAGAAAATTTTCCCAATAACTAACCTAAACCTCTTCTGCTGCAACTTGAGGCAGTTTCCTCTTGTCCTGAAGATGCTTCTTACTTGAAAATGGGCAATGTGTGTTCATGACAACCAAGAACAATGACATGTTCTGGTCTGTTACGTTATTTTTCCCTAGCACCAGCTCCCTCTGCAAAATTATGTTTGGAAAATGTCACTTGTGGACACTGCTGCTGTAGCAGCCACTGTCCTTCCAGACCTTCAGGACTAATTGTCCCACTCAGCATCATTCCTTCAAGCAGTCAGTTTTGAGCTGTAGTGTGGGCAAAGTGGGTATGTGATGGTAGCTCTGCATCTCTGACAGCACCTCCTTCTTGGAAAAATGCCTGAATTGCAAAGGAGGAAATCCCAGGGATTTCCTTGCATCTTCCTGGTATTCTTGTCTAAATGGACAAGTCCTGTTTGGCTCCTGTGGTTCTTGTGGTTCTTTTTCCCACTCTGACTTAAGTGTGAGTTTTACATGAGGAAGGCTTGAATAACAGTAATAGGGAAAAGAAAAAGGAAAAGAGGGGGAGAGATGAAGCAAAAGGGAGAGAGAGATGGGTAAAAAGAGAAAAAGGAAAAAATATATGCTAATATAAAACAAAAGAAAAAATAAAAGAGAGGGGAAAAAGGGAAAAAAAATAGTTTCTACATTCTGATAGTGATGCTAATGTTAAACCATGGTTTATGCAGTAGTACCTGTCTAATGATTTCACTGGGACACATCCTAATAATGCTCCAGAGGAACAAGGCACACAGAATTTGTCTCACTGATGCTCATCACAGATTAAAGTAGCCAGGACATCAGTCACAGTGCACACTGGGTTTCATGACAAGATTTGGTGGGGGAAACACAATTCAAATAATACTTTAATCCTGTCTGGTTACCTGATTTCAGCCCTGCTGGGTGCCTTGTGTTCTGTGTATTCTGATTCTTTTCCTTGATACACTTATTCTTGTGTTCAACTTTAAACATATGAGAAGTCCCAGCAGTTCAAGCTAAATATGTGTTCAAATGTTTCAATAAAGCTGTGGTGCTCTGCACTTCACAAGATAAAGGCTCTTCAGAGGATCTTGAAATCCTTCTGAAGCATTATTTAATTGATCTTTATGATATTTCTGCAACAAATGCAATATTGTTCTGTTTCTTAGGACACTAAACTGAGCTATGAAAGGTAAAAGTCATGATCCATCTGGGAAAGTGTAAAGAAGGGAATTAAAATGTCTTAACTACTAAGGTCATTGTATATGTACTAAACAACCCTAGCCATGAAAATGCCATTATATCTTACTTCTGTAACCCTGAAGTTTAATAAATATTATTTTGTCATCCAGACCACAGCTTCACAGAATCTCAGCCTTGTTTAGGCTGGAAAAGATAAGACACTTCACATACAGTAAGTTCAATGTTACCACAGAGCAGCAAAGCACAGAAGAAAAAAAACAGGTGTAAAGCATCAGTGAATATATATAAAGTGCTATATGTACTTTTTCCTCTTATTTTGTTCTAGACTAGTAATGATTATTTGAGTAGGCTGTTAAGATTTTAATTATACATTCTTGATTTTACAGAGAAGTTGTGTTTCCTTTTGCCCATAACAAGGTTTGGAATACAATATTTTTATAATTTTGCGTAGCAGAAAATATATAGGTCTATTAATGAAGGGGTTTTTCTCAGTTTTTCTCTTCCAACAGACAACAAATGCAGCAATCAAAATAATCATTAACAGGTATTTTCTATATTTTGAAAATATAAGAAAATAACATGATTTCAAAATACATTATCTAATTTTGCATATATTTGCATATATTCACTTAAAAAATGTAANCAACATCTACAGATTTATACATCCTTCCTACATGGTGGTTCTACCACTTCCCTGGTCAGCCTGTTACAGTGCTTGACTACCTTTTCAGTGAAGAAAATTTTCCCAATAACTAACCTAAACCTCTTCTGCTGCAACTTGAGGCAGTTTCCTCTTGTCCTGAAGATGCTTCTTACTTGAAAATGGGCAATGTGTGTTCATGACAACCAAGAACAATGACATGTTCTGGTCTGTTACGTTATTTTTCCCTAGCACCAGCTCCCTCTGCAAAATTATGTTTGGAAAATGTCACTTGTGGACACTGCTGCTGTAGCAGCCACTGTCCTTCCAGACCTTCAGGACTAATTGTCCCACTCAGCATCATTCCTTCAAGCAGTCAGTTTTGAGCTGTAGTGTGGGCAAAGTGGGTATGTGATGGTAGCTCTGCATCTCTGACAGCACCTCCTTCTTGGAAAAATGCCTGAATTGCAAAGGAGGAAATCCCAGGGATTTCCTTGCATCTTCCTGGTATTCTTGTCTAAATGGACAAGTCCTGTTTGGCTCCTGTGGTTCTTGTGGTTCTTTTTCCCACTCTGACTTAAGTGTGAGTTTTACATGAGGAAGGCTTGAATAACAGTAATAGGGAAAAGAAAAAGGAAAAGAGGGGGAGAGATGAAGCAAAAGGGAGAGAGAGATGGGTAAAAAGAGAAAAAGGAAAAAATATATGCTAATATAAAACAAAAGAAAAAATAAAAGAGAGGGGAAAAAGGGAAAAAAAATAGTTTCTACATTCTGATAGTGATGCTAATGTTAAACCATGGTTTATGCAGTAGTACCTGTCTAATGATTTCACTGGGACACATCCTAATAATGCTCCAGAGGAACAAGGCACACAGAATTTGTCTCACTGATGCTCATCACAGATTAAAGTAGCCAGGACATCAGTCACAGTGCACACTGGGTTTCATGACAAGATTTGGTGGGGGAAACACAATTCAAATAATACTTTAATCCTGTCTGGTTACCTGATTTCAGCCCTGCTGGGTGCCTTGTGTTCTGTGTATTCTGATTCTTTTCCTTGATACACTTATTCTTGTGTTCAACTTTAAACATATGAGAAGTCCCAGCAGTTCAAGCTAAATATGTGTTCAAATGTTTCAATAAAGCTGTGGTGCTCTGCACTTCACAAGATAAAGGCTCTTCAGAGGATCTTGAAATCCTTCTGAAGCATTATTTAATTGATCTTTATGATATTTCTGCAACAAATGCAATATTGTTCTGTTTCTTAGGACACTAAACTGAGCTATGAAAGGTAAAAGTCATGATCCATCTGGGAAAGTGTAAAGAAGGGAATTAAAATGTCTTAACTACTAAGGTCATTGTATATGTACTAAACAACCCTAGCCATGAAAATGCCATTATATCTTACTTCTGTAACCCTGAAGTTTAATAAATATTATTTTGTCATCCAGACCACAGCTTCACAGAATCTCAGCCTTGTTTAGGCTGGAAAAGATAAGACACTTCACATACAGTAAGTTCAATGTTACCACAGAGCAGCAAAGCACAGAAGAAAAAAAACAGGTGTAAAGCATCAGTGAATATATATAAAGTGCTATATGTACTTTTTCCTCTTATTTTGTTCTAGACTAGTAATGATTATTTGAGTAGGCTGTTAAGATTTTAATTATACATTCTTGATTTTACAGAGAAGTTGTGTTTCCTTTTGCCCATAACAAGGTTTGGAATACAATATTTTTATAATTTTGCGTAGCAGAAAATATATAGGTCTATTAATGAAGGGGTTTTTCTCAGTTTTTCTCTTCCAACAGACAACAAATGCAGCAATCAAAATAATCATTAACAGGTATTTTCTATATTTTGAAAATATAAGAAAATAACATGATTTCAAAATACATTATCTAATTTTGCATATATTTGCATATATTCACTTAAAAAATGTAAATCTATCTGACTCCACTAAGGTTTTTATTTTTTATGTCCCCTCAAATTAAACAAACTGCTTGGCAGACCTAACTGAAATGTTCTTTGTCTTCAGTTCAGAGAGTATCTTTATCGCTGATTTTGTCATTGTTTTGTTTTGAGGGTTTTTCTGGGTATAGTAAGTGATCTGAAATCATTTGGTGCTTTTCTAATTCCTGATTTACAGTCCTATTTTGTTTTAGGTGTGATGCAGAAAAAGGCATAAAGTAACACAAGAGTGAAGGATAAATGGCTGCTCTAGATGGGCTGAGCAGGAGAGAAGTGACTTTCATTTGACTAAGGCTTCCCAGAGTAACCAAGTTGCTTTAAAGTAGGCATTTAAAGTCTTGAGCAATGCTCTGGGATACTCAAGACATCTGGGCTCAGATGGCAAATGCTACACATATCTTAGGAAAGCCAAATTCTTCTCCAGTCCCACAGTGCTCAAAATGACAGCAAACACCCATATGAAGGCAACCTTACCTTGTTGAGCATTAAAAATAAATGCTTTGACCTGGTTATCTGTAAGCTTTCGTTCATTGCTATAGGAAAACAGATCACAAAAGACTATCTGTTGAGAAGAAATGAGAGCATTTTTTCCTAAAGTGGGGGCCTACAATAGGCCAAATGCCTTACTGGAGAAAACACCCATCTTTCACCATGAGGTATAGCAATGATGTAGTACAGCTCATCAAATCCTGCTGATATCATGCATTCCATGAGATGAATACTGAGATACTAAATTATGTTAAATCCTCAAATTCCTTTTGTTTTGTTTTGTGTTCTTTTTTTGTTGAAAATACATAATGACAAGAACTTCACTGAATTATGTTAAATGATGCTTTGCTTTGCTAGTGGATTTGCAGGCTTGTAGTTTGACTGCACTTAATTTAGTGCACATATGCTGCACAATGTTCTCAAAGAAAATAGATCTATTGATTTCCTCAAGGGCAGTATTGCAGATCATCAGCATCATAGTATTGTATTCTTATTCACTTCATCCTGAAATGCACAGCCTTTGTTATCTATGACAAAGAGAGTTGGGCAGAAATGTTTCCATAAGTGATACCTTGCAGATAAGTGGTACTTCTGGAAAATATATGCATCTAGGTTGTTTATATCACTTGGTTTTAAGAATGACATATATCTTCACAGTGCCTTTCCCCAGAAAACAAATATTAAATTGAGAATATTAGGTATTGAACTATTGCTGACTTACAAGACATCACATAAAAAGTCTAAAATGAATCTGAATTTTAAGTTAGGATTTCAGTTCTAAATTTAGACAGGTGAATGCTGGTGTCCTTATATGCCATCCCTACTCAATTTCCCCTTTTTTTTCAGTAGGATTTTGAGTACTTTGGGACTAGAGAGAAAATTATTTTACATTTAACTTTCTGACAAGTCAGCTGAATGATCCTCTGAACTGTATTTCTGCTCAAGGGATTCAGTTCAGCTTTCTATAAACAGACACCTATTGCTACTTAGGATGCTTTAGGGTACTCATGATCTATATCCATGGCTGTGGCAGATATATCACAGGAGGCCTATTAAATGCACACATTTCTGGTATGGATTCCCCACATGCAAACTATAAGAATCATGAAAAGTTGATAAATTAGGTAAGAGTAGTTAAAGAAGAACGTGAAAGTATCAACCTGTGAGAAAAATTATTGCTTGGCAAGTTCTTGGTAAGAAGAACCTTATTTCAAAGTGTGTGTGAAATAGAAGTGAAAGTATGAGGCCCTTCCACCAGTGTACAGTGGAGGGAATACATTTTGGATGACAATCTAGGGACAGTTTCAGCTCTGCTTTCTCTTCCTCCCAGACTGCCTCACTATCCTCCCCAGCAAATTTCTTGGAGGCTAATATATGTCTGCTGCACTCAGCAGAAATTTTGCACCCCAAGAAAACCTTTCTGGTATGAATTTCATCAATAATTTGATCTTATAAATCCCCTCTGCTGCAATAAATACACTAATCAAAGTAGCGAAAAAAGATGTTTAATTAAATCATTATCAAGCATCCCAGTTAAGTCTTGCCTTTGAAATTGTCTAAAATCTCTGAGAAAATATTACATTTGTGATGTGAGTTATCTTCAAAGCCACTTAAGACCTGCGAAAAAAAGAAAAGGTCATAGCAAAAATCCTTGTGACATGGACTGGGGATCCAAGTATGCTTGCAGTGTGGTTTTCAGGCTTTTTTCTCTGGAGAAAGAATAGAAAAGGAATTGAAGAAAAAAAAAGAAGCAACCCAAAAATTTTTAAAAGAATCTCATGAACTAAAAGGCCTGCTTCATAGTGATTGTGAGTTTGGACTTGGCTAGCTAATGCATGTGCATCTTTTCTTCTTCTTGATCCATATTCTTTTTTGAGTTCAGGAAACATTAATGGCAGTTTTTGTCTTCATTGTCATAACTGGGAAAGACCATTTTCATCCACTTGGGCTTTGTGCTAAGGAAATTGAAGCTGCATCAGAAGAGGTTTAGGCTGGGCATCAGGGAAAGGCCTTTCTCCCAGAGGATGGCTGGGCACTGGAGCACGCTGCCCAGGGAAGTGGTCACAGCACCAAATCTCACAGAGTAAAAGAAGCATTTGGACAACGTTCTCAGGTATGTGGTGGGATCCTTGAGGTTGGCCTGTGCAGGGCCAGGACTTAGTTTGATGACACTTGTGGGTCCCTTCCAACTTAGGATATCCTATGGTTCTGTGACATTACTGAGTTACCTTTTGAGGCAGTATGGAGTTTAATTTCTACATCCCCTTACAAGAATATTATACGTTCATACTGTAATTGAATATTACACATTGCTCATGATTCAGTCTGAAAACCACTATTACTTTTCTTATTCTGCTTGATGCTGTGTGTCCTCCAGTTTGTAGAAGAAACATTTTGCTGCTAGTCTTTTTTTCTCAGGTATAGATTATATCTACACCTGTTGAGGGCACATTGGAGTAGAAGTTCAGTACTAACTGATGGTACAAATACCATTTGCATTGGTATCCACTGCATATACCAGCTTGCATTGTTCTGGTTTGTTCTTCTAATGAATCAGGAGGTCTTTGAAGAGTTCTATATGCAGGAAGAAGGAAGAAAGACACAGACCAAATATTTCTTTAGTTATTGTCACTTTGGTAAAAGACCTCAAAAGCTCAGACTTACAAATATAGTCACTGCTTCCACTACAAAAGGATCCAATTAGAAGATCCAATTTAAAAAGTTGACTTCCACTGTGTGGTTCCTAGAAAAATATTAAATGTTAGATAGCACAGAAATGAGGGAATTGAGTATTTATTTTTAACAAATGGGGAGTAAAACGTTATGGAGTTAGTGTTCAGCTATAAAAGATCATGGAATTGGTAAAAAGAGGAAGTAAATAAGTAGGCAGATGAGAAAGTTAAGTTTTTATCTGGAGATGAACTGGAGCTATAGGGAATTCAGGTTAAGCAGAAAACAAATACCAAACTCAAAGATTTGCTAGTGAGAAAGAGAAGAGTTCTCAGAGAAACCTGGCTTGGGTCACAAGAAGGAGACATGGACAACATGGGATGCACAACATGGAATGGGACTCATTGCAATGGACTTTAAGCTTTGGAAGGGGCTGCCCAGGGAGGCTGGGGAGTCAATATCCCTGAAGGAGTTGAGGAAACAAATGGACATGGAACTTAATGCTGTGGTTAAGTTGACAAGGTGGTGATTGGACTTAATGATCTTGGTGGTCTTTTCCAGCCTTAATAATTCATTGTTTCTGGGATTCTGGGAATGGAAAAAAACTGAAGTTTCACTGGACACTCACTGGCCATTTCTGGATTTTCCAAACTGCACAGGCAAGTCTAACCTTGCTGTCCATTATTGAACTGAGCACTGCCTTACAGAGAATTCAAAATGTATTTTGAAGCAATACACATAAAGTTCAAATATTTTTTCATGGCCTAGTTAACATTACAAATACTGATCAAAGCTAAAAAAAAAAAAATTATTTACCCTTCAGGGCAATAAACATTGACACTAACTAAGAAAAAAAGAATATTACATACCAACCCAAAAATATCTGGTCCAAAAATCAAAATATTCCATGTATTTTCTTTTTAAATTCCCTCTACATTTTGAAATATAAAAATAATGTAAATGTGAACAGATAAAGTTACATCAGCAAGAAAAATATGAGGAAGTAAGACATAGATGTTGATCTACCATTTTAGAAGAATATTTTGGCTTTTATTTTAGCATCTTTAGTACCATTTAGCTGTGGCAAATAACATAAATGAATTCTAAACCTATACATCTCTTTACAGGAATTATGAGTTATGTTCACACGAATATTCGATTATTGTCGACTTAAAGGACCTTTGTGATACTTTTGTCATCCTCAGTAGTCGTGGTAGTAATAACAGTTTATTACTTCATGACTTATAAAGCTAAGATATGAATCCCATCCTTACACTATTGTTCTATAATGTCTAATAAAACAGGTCTTGATCTCAGTTTCAGTTTATATTTCTATCAGACCTGGAGATTTAGATTAGAGGCATAAAGATAGATTCACTGTAATAATAAAAATATTGAAGTGGTACCTTCACAACCTTGTGTGAGTTCTGCAAGAAAAATATAAATAAAAGTAAGGAAAATATTCAACTGCCAGTTAACTCTACAGACCTGACTCTGAAAACACACAAGGAGAAAAAAAACGAAGAAAAGTGTTATTTTTACTAATATTTTTCATTTTTTTGAAGTTAGATAATATTCACAAAGTGTTTTCTTATGCTTGGATGATCAGCATGAAATAAATTGAAGTGAAAATGTGTTGGATAAGTGTTATTAGTACAAATATGGATTGCTAGATAAAGTGATGTTTCATGATGCAACAAAAAAATAAACCAAGAATCTTGAGGTAGAAACTGTTTTGCTTTGAAAAGTCAATGAGTATTGATCTTAATATGAACTATGGTGGTTTGGCATTGCTAGCTGTATAAAAGATTTTGATCCTTTCAATAGAATAGAAAGACAAATAGAATTGTAGAGGATTTTTCTCATTGGAATAACTAAAAATGTAATAAATCACTCAGAGAGCTTTCAAGATACAAGGCTTTTTATCTATTAAAGTGCATATTTCAAAATGTTGATTCTGCACATGCTGGAATTTAATTGAAAATTAAACTACATCATAGAGATTATTAAGAAATGAGAATAAGTGGATGGACTATCTCCTTCAATGCCAGTGGCTGGTTTTTGTCAGCCACTTTGAGAATAAGATTCCAGAAACTGGGAGAAGCAGGACCTGCCAGTCAAGGCCTAGAGTATGGAGGCATCTCTCTCTGACTTGGTTGCTAATGGAAATCCTTTTTCTCTCTGGTTGAAAAGGATACAGTCACAACTTATCTACCTCACAGCCCTTTGCAATACTAAAAACTGAGACATTATCATATCATCAAAGCAGTGTGTGAATGTGAGTAAATGAGCATGTATTTTTAATGGGCATGGGTAAGACTGTTAGAAAGCTTTTATTTTCTAATATGTGCCAACATCCTGGTGAGCTTCTGCCTGTGCAGGCAACACTCTCCTCTCACCATGCTGGACCAATGCTGTGCACATCCCTGCAGGAATGTACACACACATTTACTCATACAGGGCTGTCCACTCAATTCAGTAAGACTTCATTGCTGGAAGCTTCCCTGCAGAAAGATAAGCTTTTCTGTTTATTCTGTATAAAATGCACTTTATTCCAGGCCCATATGGAGGAACTGTATGTTTGAACTGTGTTGTGGTCTAACCTGGCAGGTATCTAAACACCACAGAGTCACTTGCTCACTCTCCATCCCCAGGGGGATGGGAGAGAGAATTAGAATAAAAAATGTAAAATTCATGGATTGAGATAAAGACAGTTTAAAAGGACCAAAAAGGAAGGTATAATAATACCAAAAAAACAATTAGAAGTTACAAGACAAGTGATGCACAATGCAATTGTTCACTATCTTTTTACCAATGTCCAGCCAGATTCCGAGCAGTGGCCCCCAGCCAACTTTCCCTCCCCATTTTACATACTGAGCATAACACAGTATGGTCTGGAATACTCTTTTGGCCAGGTGGGGTCAGCTGTCCCAGCCATGTCACTTCCCAACTTCCTGAGTACCCCCGGACTCCTTGCTGATGAGGTGGGATGAGAAGCCTAAAGCCCATGACTGAATGCCACCAGTAAAATATCCAAGTATTTTCAACACTATTTTCATCCTAAATTTAAAATACAGCACCACACCTGCTACCAGTAAGAAAATTAACTTTATCTCAGCCAAAACCAGGACAGTAAGTAAAAGCCGATTAGCATAATTCAATCAGCCTGTATCTGCTGAACATCCTTGTCATCTCCTCTAAGATTTAGTAGTGCACTTCTTTTACCTGACCTTTGCTCACTTTGACAATAAGCTCTGAGAGTATTCCAGGAACATTTCTGCATAAGACTTGCTAGGAATCAAGCCACTTTTAAAAATTGGAAACTGAAAAAATCTACTTAGGAAATATTACCTGCTAAAATGCAGATGTTTTGCAGTTTGCATCATAATTGTTAGTAGTAACTGGTAATAGTTCTTAAAAAGAAAGGTAATCCAGGATAGATTTCAGTAATCAAGATGATTTTACTGTTATTAGGGTGTATTGCAATGTTCACTGAAAAGAAAAGAATGATTGTTTTTTGCATATAGATGAGACACTCTGTGTTATTGATAACATTTTAAAAGAATTTTTTCCAGTAGAAAATGGTTCTGGGTTTGATTAAAAGCCCATATAGCCTCCTATTGTGTCTATAAAATTGACCACTGTGAATGGTGTAAGAAAAAGGGACAAGAATGGGACAAGAATGGGACAAGAATGGGACAAGGATATTGCAATAATTTCTGGAATATTTTGTCCGCACAAAAATAGGTTATTCAGAGGCCTCCTTAATCAGAAGAATTTTCTTCATATTTAATAGCCTGTGACAGATATTTGTCTCATTAATTTGTCTAATTTCTGTCAAAAAGTTCCTTATCTTAGAAATCCATTAATGCTGACATCTGTCTTCTCCAAATTTTCCATTTTTCGCTATTCACCTTCTCCACACCAGATCTGATTTTACAGACCTTTATTGCACTTTTTATTTCTCTGTCCCTTCTTCGTCTGCTTCCAGCTATTGTCTTCTCAAACAAAACACTCTTGGTCTTGTAATAACAGATTCACAGAATCATAGACTGGTTTGGGTTGGAAGGGACCTTTGTCGTGGTTTGACACTGGCCCAACTCCAGGCACTCATGAGAGTTGCTCGCTTACCCTCCCCTGCCACAGCTGGGCAGAAGAGAGAAAGAAAAAAAATTAACCAAGGCTCCATAAGTTTAGATGAGGACCAGGAGAGAACACTTCAAGGGCAAAACAGGCTCAACTTAAAGTTACAAAGTGAATTTATTGCTAATAAAATCAGAGGAGAGTAATGAGAAATAAAATAAGCCCTTAAAAACATCTTTTCCCCCCAACCCCTCCCTCCTTCCCACTGGCAGAGCGGGGAGACAGGGCATGGGAGTTTGGTCAGTTCATCCCCGAGATTTCCTTCCTCTGCTCCAGGAGAATAGTCTTCCCCTGTGTGGCCGTGGGGTCCCTTCCATGGGAGAGAGAGATCTCCGTGAACTTCCCCAGCATGGATCCCCTCTCACGAGCAGCAGCCACAGTGCACTTGCTGCAGTGAGAGCCTCTCCCACGGGCACACAGCCCTCCCAGAACTGCTGCAGTGTGAATTCCCCCTACAGGCACATAACCCTCCCAAAACTGCTGCAGTGAGAGCCTCTCCCACGGGCATACAGCCCTCCCAGAACTGCTGCAGTGTGAATTCCCCCCACGGGCACACAGCCCTCCCAAAACTGCTGCACCCTGGCTCTCTCTTTCCACAGGGTGCAGCCCTCCAAGGTCAGGCTGCTCCAGCCTGGGAGCAAGGGTCCTCTCTCTCCATCAGCTCTTCCACTGCATCACAGCCTCCTCCAGGCATCCACCAGCTCTGGCACGGGCACCTTCCCATGGGCTGTGGGTGGATCTCTGCATCCCTGTGGGTCCCCATGGGCTGTGGGTGGATCTCTGCATCCCTGTGGGTCCCCATGGGCTGCAGGGGCACAGCTGCTTCACCATGGTCCCCACCATGGTCTGCAGAGGAACCTCAGCTCCAGCACTTGGAGCACCTCCTCCCCCTCATTCTCCACTGACCTTGGTGTCTCCATGTTGTTTTCCCTCACATGTTCTCACCTCCTTCTCTTCTCTGACTGGAATATTAAATCCTGTGATTTTGTTTTGATTTTGTTCTTAAATCTGTCATCACAGAGGCACTACCAACCTCTCTCATTAGCCCAGTTTTGGCCAGCAGCATGTCCATTTCTCAGAGCCATCAGTCATTGGCTCTGCTGGACATGGTGGAAGCTTCTAGGAGCTTCTCACAGGAACCCTCTTTGTGGCCCCCCTGCTACTTAAAACCAGGCTGTGCCAAACCAATACAGACCTTAAAGATCATCTATTTCCAAATGACTCTCACATCCCTCTGGCAGGGACATCGTCCACTAGACCACATTGCTCAAAGCTGCATCCAGCCTGGCTTTGAACACCTCCAGGGATGGGGCATCCATAACTTCTCACCACCCTCACAATAAAGAACTTCCTAATATCTAATCTAAACCTTCCCTTTTTCAGCTTAAAGCAATTCCTCCTTGTCCTATTCCTGTTTGCCCTTACGTCTTCAATCATTCCTTCTCAACAACAACATGGCTCAAATTTTGCTTTAATATTTCTGTTTATAATTTTGCTCTTTATAACAGAAATATGACTGTATTCTGCTGTACATGCATCCCCTGTTAACAGGTGTAGGAATTGTATAGAAAAACCCCCAAGCCCTGAGAGCAGTAGTGTCTGCATGTACACAGTCTATCACAATTAGAGAACACTGGTTTGCCATGGCTGTGCTTCTTTCACTACCTAGTTTATCCTAAATATAAATTTTCTGCAATTTGTCAAAATGAAAATAAATTCTTAGTTAGAGTGGTGTAAATACTGGCTAAATCTTTAAGGAATACTAACTTGATTTGACTAGAACTAGTTCATTAGTAACAGGACTCTGACATCAGATTTACATATCTACAGGTTATAGTCTGCTGTGGGCAGGTAATTTCTTTTCTCATATTAATCCAAATATAGACCTTGTGGCTGAACAAACTAGAGAAAATGGAGTGTTCTTGTGGGTTTTATAAGCAATGTTTCTGTCTTATTGAAAACACCCCAAACATAAGTAGATAATTAAAGGTATGACTGACTTGTTCTTACTTTGCTAATGCATGTGTTTTCAGACTCCTGTTACATTAATTATATATTACATTAGCATTCATTCTTGCAATTAATGTTCTGTTACATGAACAGACAATCGCTGTTTACAGATTAATGGAGTCTGATAGTTGTGCAGATGCTTTTAGTCAAATTTGGAACTGGTCAGCAAAACTTCACATCTTTCTGATGTTTTTTTTCTTCACATCTTTCTGATGGTTTTGACAGCATCAGATGCTACCAGTGCAGCTGAGATCTGTGTGATGTAGTTTTACAAAAAGAGACTGCAGTGTGCTTTCTATGGGTCTGCATAGTAAACCAATGCAGGAGCAGATGAAGAAGGAAACATTTTATTTGCTAAGAGTTATAACTCAGTGTGAGAACCTGAGCTGAAGTTGTTGAGCAGAGAAATGGGGGATTCTGGCAGTCATGAAGGTTCTTCATGTTATTTATTGACTGGCACAAGGCCAAGTCTACAGACTTAAAGACTGTACTTCATAAATCTGAGCCACCTTGGGTAAGCCCATGGGTACAGGAGGTCCAAGTGGTAAAATACACAGAAGTTGTCACTCTAAACTGGGAACTGTCTTATTCCTTTTCTCTTATGAGACCCTTAAACTTGCACCACATCTAAAAGTCAACAAGACAAGAGAGGGTTAACTTTAGCTGAGAGTCAAACTCACACACAGCATCTCTCTCACTCCCTGTCTTCAATGGGATGGGAAAGAAAACAGGGTAGAAAAGTTTTCAGGTTGAGATAAAGACAGGGGAAATCCCTTACTAGGGATCCCTGCTCTGGGCCTGAAGCCCCTCTATCCCTCCTCTTCCTTCATCACCCTTGGGGTTTCTCTGCTGCTTCTCCTTTCTTGGCTTCCCCCTCCTCTGCCACTGCTGCCTTTGGCCTGTTCTGGAAAATTTCTGCCTCAGGCATCACCAGCTTGGATGGCAGGGATGTTCCCCTAATTTGGGTCACATGAAAAGAACCTTATGAGACATATCACACAGTATATAGGAAGCAGTAGAGTCTTACATGAAACTTAAGAACTTAAAGTTCTTTTCCTGATCTAAAGATTTATGGCTCAGAAAGTAATGAAAATATGTGTAGTCTCACAGTGAAGTTAGAGAGACATCCTGGTAAGAGATTTGCCATATGTCTTCTGCTCTCCTGTGAATGGCACTGGTTCTATTCATAGGCATTATGCACAAGCCCTGAAGAAAGATGGCTGAAAAAAGGGTTTTGACAACAGGAATATATCTTTGTTAATAAGCTCCTTTGGAAATCTGAACAATCTTCCAGGATATCTTCTATTCTCATTTCCCTTTTCTTATATTAATTAATTTTCTGATCACCACTGATGGATATGTTTCAAGTGAGCCATAGTATGTCAAACTGATTTATAGAATAAAACATGTATTTACTATTCCTGGATCCTTCTTCAATTAATATTGTAAAAGTGTGCTATTTATATAGTCAGGGAGGCAGTTTGTCAGGACAATTGTTATTACCTCTTCCACCTTTTAGCAACAGTATTTCTTACAGTAAAACTCCAGTATATACATGAGAGTTCTTACAGGCACAGATTCACCCCCACTGTTTCCATATTTGTTGACGGAACTGAATTTTAATTTAGATTTTAATTTAGTCTTAAAATAAACTATATTAACTTAACTTTGGGTTTATATTACTAGTTAATTTTTGCTTTATGTTATCCTTGTTAATGCATGAGTCCCTCAAAAACATAGAAATGTTCAACTGGTTTGAAAGCAAAGACTCCACCCCTTTGAGTTTTCAACACATGAATTTGTATGCCTGGCATGAAAGAGTGGCCTCATTAGATCAAAACACCCATGGGATGAAAAAAGGGATGAACAGGGAACTACCCTTTGTTAGCTTCTGTAAAAGTACATACTACAGATTTGCTGAAACTGAACTTAAAAGAATATGGTTACAAGTTTTTGTCTGGGATACACCTCAAGCTCTTCAAGTTTAAGAACAAACAAACTCTAGTGAAAAAAAAAAAGGAATATATTTTGAATATCTTATCAAAATACTGTTTGAAAGTTGTGTTTCTTCATTTTCATGGTGCATGATGAGTTTACATTTAGTCTCCTAATTTCACCCTTTGAATAGAACAAAGACAAAAGTTAACTGAACTGATCCACCTTATCTGAACATCTGAACTACTTTGATATACAGTGACTAAAAATGTTGACAACTGAGATGAAGTGTGTGGACGTTATCCTCAGAGTTATTACCCAGCCTATCCTGGTCTTTGAAGAAAGGTTGTTGCCTTGACAGCAGGATTGGTAGATTGAAGCAAGCACTAAGTCCTTGATTCCTGTGTTCCATTGGTTTATAAGCACTAGGTAATACAATAGGCTTTTTAAGAGGGTCATGTTCAATGTGTGTTGTAACAAAGTGAACAAAGCAAAACTAATTTAAATGTTTATCTGGCACAGGCAGAGATCAGACACTGATGTTAGTCGAGTTCTTGGTTTACTCCTGTTACACTATATTGAGTCTATTATCTCTTGATGGGTGGCAGGATGACTGAACATCACGGAATGAAGAATTGTACTGAAACATCTGTTTTTCAGATTTCTAATTAATATGAACAGTCATTAGCAGTGCAGTTCTTAAAAAGACGCAGCAAAAGGTCAGAAGTTTTCCTGATGTAATGGAATTTCATTTCCATTAACCCAGTCAATGAAATAAAACTGACTTAGGAGCAACCAGGGCTCAGGGAGCCTGGCTAATGGGACATGGATATATCCCACTAAGTCATTGGTTTAATTTACGAAGTCTGCAGTCCAAGTACAGCTACCTGGTAGTGGCTGGTGTGAAAGGAAGTGCTCATTTCAAAGGAATACAGAGTCCTGGTTATTTCTGTCTTCACACCTAGTGGCAGATTTGCTAGCAGTTTTCTTTTTTACTACAATTTGTGCAGGAGGATTATGAGTAAGATCTCACCTTGCATCAGTGTGTAGAGCACTTGAAGATTAGAGCTGGAAAAAAAAAGTAAATAAGTGCCAAGTTTTGCAGGTTGCCAAGTTTCTTTAAATCCAATATGATTCATGAGCAGGAGTCAATTGTGTCAATTTTCAAAACACAAAGATAAGTCCTATTGGAGAACTTATACCAAAAGTCAGCCATTTAAGGCTACCTCTAACATCATCCAAATTCAGAACATACTATCCCACACTTAGATCCCTTTACCTAGCACTGAAGGAATTAAAATGAAAAAAAAAAAGTTTGGAAAATGGAAAAGATAACTATGAATTGTTCTTAATTGGAAAGTAAACCTCATTCCTCTGTTACTATTTCATTACAAATGTACTGTATGAGACCAAATAAAAGACAAGAGAAGCAGAACACACTAAAAACTTAAACCCCAAAGTATTTGAAGTCATGCTCACAAGATAATATGTTTTACTGTTTGTTTTTTTAATCCTTGCAGAAGATTCTTACTTTTTCATAACATTCTTGGGGAAAATGGAGTAATATCTCTTCTCAAGGAGGCTCCATTTCTTCATTTCTATTCCAGGATGAATTAAGGTAATCCAGTGTAAACAAGATCTAAATACTAAGACAATAAAGAGTCTTTAATTGAACTAAAGCAGAAATTAGCATGGTATTAGTTTGTGTTCCAGAGAAACTTTGCACTAAAGATATTAGGTTTCTCCTTAATTTTAGTAGCAGAATAATTTGAGCAGCCAAAAAAACAATTTTCTTTTCACTCTTCTTACTGTAGGTACAGTTCTTGTCAGTAAAGACACATGACATCCACAGATATGGAGTGGAAGAATAAGCAGCTCACAAAAAGGCCACTGAACTATATGGAAGATTTTGAGTATAGGTCTTGCTTCCAGTTTTACAGAGTTCCCTTTAAATACTTCTTGGGCCAGAAAGTGCATGTCATTTTTAGATCCAAGGCCAAAACCCAGACTGAGTGTCCCAGCTAATAAGTCACCTAGAAAACTGAATGCTTTGTCACCTTTTTGTGCCATGCCTCAGCATAAACCTCAGGAGGAGTTTCCAGAATCCTTGTAGAATATACCAAGGTACCTTGATTCCCATGGGACTAAGATGGAGTAAGATGTATCTAACATTAACTAGCTCTAGACTTGTTTAGAGTCATGCTTTCCAGACATAGAAGAATATTTCAAGCTAAGTAAGAAGTGACTTTAAGAAGTTATTTCATATCACTAAAGTTGATTTTAGATTCCAGTTGCACCAGAGTATAAATGGTACTTTTAGACAACAAAGGTAAGTATATACCACAACAATAGGATTGTGTTCTAGATCCAGGTACTCTGTGTCCTTACTAATATCCCAGCTCTACAGAAAAATGATAAGTGAAAGTCAGCCATCTACTTCCTTTCCCCTCTATTCTCTTTCATGACATGATTTTCACACTAGTGAAGCACAGACATGGGGGCTGATCTGCAGGTCTTCCACCCATTTTATGGGGACACTTGGATTTATATGACAAACCACACTTTTTTTAGTTGCCTAAAAATATTGATTTCTGTGTTTTCTGTTCTAGCACTGCTGAGTGTTTCAGAAAAACCACGAAATTCTAAGGCTAGAATCTTCATTTCATATTCAGGTGGAGTTGGCAAGTGACTAAAATGGGAGAAACCGAATGCTGTTATTTTGTGCATTGCTGTATTTACTCTGTTGCTTCTTGCACCAGGACAGTTTCTGTTAATTGAATTGAGGTGAAGTAAAACAAATACAGTCAAGATATCATCAGTCCCTTAGAAGATTTTGACTATAAAGAGCAATGTTTGTACTTGAAATAGGAGATACCAAAACTCATTTCCCTTTCTGTTATCTCCATGCAGGTGGTCCTTTTTTTTAAGTGAGAACAAGATAAACAATGAAAACCTGTTCCAAGAAAAGTCTTTTAACAATGAAAATGAAATAAAAGTCCTAGTTATATTCTGTGCTATGCTTTGTCATATCACTGAACTCTGACAGCCACTACACAGAAGAGCATTGCAAAAGGGGAATGGTCTCTCACATTGAAGTGTTCTTTCTTCTTTTTTTTTTTATTCATGCCCTGTGCTTGCAAGAAGTAGATAGGTGACAATGATTGGCCTGTAGGAAAATGAAAATAAATTTAAAAAACAAGTGAATACAAAGAGTTGGGCCAATTATAATGAACAATCTATTTTTTTAGCCTGATCCTGAATTGATGTCTTGGTTGATTTGACTTCATTTTGTTAGTAATTCCCTCTCCATTTTTTTCTTAATCTAACAGATCACTCAATGCATGATGGACTCTTTGCTTCCCAGAATTGAAAAATAAGGTCCAGATCCAAGAAAGAACTCAGGCAACTGAGCTGATTCTGTGTCCTATCTCATCCTCAGGAGGGAAGAACCATCATACCTGTATCAGTTTAAGCATGTACTTTTACCTTTCCAAAGGACTTGACCACTTGGAAATAGAACTGGAATGTATACTAAATAAGCACAATTTCTCATACTTTTCCAGTATTAAAGAATGGTACAAAAGCCCTGTGTACTCTTCTTTGTTCCAAAATTTGTACTGTAACCTGTGTTTCCCCATCACCCCAATGGGGTCCGTGATGTACTCAGAGCCAGTGTTAGACCTGCAACCCTCATCCCATCCACAGCACCACAGCAGTTTGTCTCAGCCCAAAATTATACTCTCATGATTGTCTATTTCTTTATAACAGGGAACATGGTGATTAAAATCTCTTTCTTTTCAGTCTTCTAAAGTTGCTTTGTGTCTCAGGTTTCTGTCTATAAAATATGATGGTATAATTTCTGTACTCTGTTGTGTTATTGTAGTGTAATCCTATTAAAGATTGTGGCATTCCATAGTGTTAGTACACATATTGATTGCAAACAAATATTGCAACAATGACTAGCACAAACTCTAGTCCCTATGGACTTTTTGTCAGGATTCAGAGGGCACTCACACTTTGCACCTCTTCCAGGGCATCCCTACTTCCCCTCTCTCTGTCGATGGCTCCAGAGTCCATTTCAGCTCCTCTGGGCTGTCAGTCCCTGCCTCAGTGGCACCACAGTATATTGGTGCCCAGCCCTGCAGATCCCTGCCCTCGAGCCAAAGTGCACCAGAACTCCATCCATGGGACAATGTGCTGGTCTTAGTCCACCTCTACCCCCAGGGAGATGCCAGAGCCCAGGGCTGGTGCTGTCGTCTCCTGTCTGTGATGACCCCAGGCTGCCCTGCTCCAGACTGTAATGTCAGGACTGACCTTAGCTCCCACTCTGACAGCCTTGCTGAGTCTCATGGCCCCTTGACCCCAGTCCCAGTGTACTGCCACCCCCCATTGTGTCCTGACACTTTTTGGAGTTATATCCCAAATTTCATAAATGATCAAGCATAATTTAAAAATAAATCAATTTAAAAACAGATGGTCTCCCTGTTGCTTAAGTGATGAGAGCTAACTACCTTTAAAAGCTGTTTCAGTAGATCCTTTTAGCTTTTAAGGAAACATTCAGTCACATTTGTCCACAAACTAACGATTGTCTCATGGAACAAAGGAACACTGAAGCCTTGTTCTCCTGGCAATGGGTACTGCTACTGGATTTGCCATGAGGTTGGAGGGTTTCATGTCACAGAATTTGTGTCATGCATTTTCATAGGATACTGAAAAAAGGAAAGGTATGTGAATAGCTTTTCTTCTCTTTGAAGCACCTTTTACATGCTACTTAAGGAGCTAGAGAATTATAGCTATAACCTTTTTCAAAGTTCTTTTCAGTTGGATGAAAAAACCGTGTTCCAGAGATATATAGGGTAAACTTTATTCAAAAATGTGCACAAAAGCTGTATAATTGCATGAGCATCATTTCTTTAAGTCTCTCATCACAGAAACGTTAGAAGAACCCCAGTTATTACTCCCAGTTTTCTTCATTTATTTTCATAATTTTCTGCAGTTCTTTGCTAAAACACCCTAAGAATATTCCTGCAGATTTGCAGGAATGCAACTTTTTGCAACACATCAAACAGCATGGCCCTTGGAAAAGGAGTGCTGCCGTGATACAAGCAGAGTGCAGGGAAGAGTGCCAAAAGCTAGAGAGTAGGGAAGAGGAGTCAAAACCACAGACAGAAGTGCTGATGCCATGATTGGCACATCCTAGTTCAGCCTCTCAAGTAAGTACTTTAAACATTTGCTAGTTAAAAAAAAAAAAAAAAAAAAGAAAAAGAGTAAGCAAGCTCACTAGACCCTTTTTGTGACCGTTTTAAAAAATGTAAGCAGGTTATCTTAAACTGCTACCCAGGTTTCATGATTTCCTGTAAGTGTTGAAATGAAAATCTGAAGGAAAATGAAGAATAAATAAATAATAAAAGATATGTGTCTTTTCTTTTTCTTTCTGACCTATTTCACAATAGCAGAAACTGGGGCTTTGACAAATCAGTTAACTCCAATGGTGCATAGGTAGGATTTGTATTTTTTCCATCTTCTTTTGCAGGGTGAGTCTATGCCTACATGCCTACAGTACAGATGAATTCTTAGATAAGTTATTGATTTATCTGAATTCAGTATTTCTCACGTTCCTGTCCACTGTGAGCATTTTGAATAGAAAACTCTAACCAGAACAACACAGTCAGAAATTTCACGTTGCTCCAAGGATAAATTCTTCCAGTGACATTTTAGATGAGTGGCTGAGTCAGTGCTTTGGTGGCATGTAACTGTGAGCCCTTGAGCTAATATCCCCTGGAAATTATACTTTCAGGAACAGTATTTTTTCTCACTTTCATCTCCTTGGACTGCCTGCAGCAAGGGCTGACTCAGTTATCGATTAGTAAGCTGAACTCTAATGAAGCTGAAGTAAGGGACACTGAGCTGAACCTGTTTGCATGTCAGTGCTGAATTCCACTTATTACTGCAGTGAAAGCATATTGTCTTACTGTATTCAGTGCTCTGATACTGTGCTTTAGAGCAGATCAGGTACTGAAACCTTCTGGAAAGAATCCAGTTCTAATTTTAACTACTAAATAAAAAATTGGACATAGATAAAATAGCTGTCTAACAATACACTGATAAGTCTTCATTTATTATGCAGTCCTTTTTACAGTGTATCATGCAGTTTTTATTTCAAAGGATAATTAGAGATAGGTTTTCAGTTTCACTGTAATTTGCTATAAACAATACTTTTGTTTCAAGCTGCATTGTATTTCATCAGATATTGTTGTAAAAAACAATGTTTTCTGATATACATCAGAAAAATCTTTTGTGGCTTTAAGGCTGGCTTTTCAAAATACCTTTTTTTTCTCCACAGATTTTCTAAATTAATGTAAGTCTCTTCTTAAGGAGGTATGCTGTTCAAGAAGAATTCTAGAAAAGACATATTGAAAGATCCCAACTTGGTGGTCAGGAAAAAAAGGGCAAGTTACTTATGTGCTACTGAGTTTAGGCACTGCCTTGCTTTTTTTTTGTGTTAGCATCTCAAAGGCAAAGATTTTTGTCCAGCAAAGCAAATAACAATATATTTAATTCCTAAGATAAGCATGTGAGGGTCTATATTCAATTTGAATATTAAATCACTGATGATTCCGGACTTCTGTGTGGAAAAGAACATTTTCTTTTCTACATTCCTTTCTCCACTGAAGTAATGTATTTTTTTATTTCTTTTTTTACATTTCTGCTGCCTTCAGCGATTGCATATGGTAAAGCAAAGATAGTTCTGGATTTGTACCTTGTACCTTGTAGCTGCAGATTTCTAGTGACAAAGTCTTCAATCTTTGGAACAGAGCTGCTGCCATGCCAATTTCTGTGCCATCCCACTGCTCTCTGAACATTCCTACTGTTCTTCAAGTTACCATCAGTGCATGAGGAGTCACTGACTTAACAAGTACTTATACACCACTTTCCTGATGATAGGTGTTTCAAGCTCTGCACTGCCTGGAAGTCCATGCTGTGGAATAAGGTTCCTGTTGGAGTGGGAACCACACAGAATTTGAACAAAGAAGAAAAGAAGACCTTCTCTAGAGTCTTGCAATCTAAATAGAAATCTCAGCAATCCAAACAGCTTGGAGACCCAGAAAAAGGCAGGATTGTTTCTTGGCATAGCAGCAAATTGCTGTTCATTTATCTATTTTGTGTAAGAACAAAAGGGAATTTCAAGAAGCACACTGAGAACAAATAGTTACTTTTGCTCAAACAAGTACATCTTCTTCCCACACAGTATACAAAGACACATTTGAAAAGTGGAGTTCAAGGAAATGCAGTGGGAATCATTGTAAGATGTATATATAGCCAACACATCATTATCCCCATCCTTTCATAAGAATAGACTGTCTGTCAGATTTTTTTTACATTCACTGAGCTTCCACTCACCAACACTTATACTGTCAGCAATTCCTAAATTGTTTATTGTACCACTGCAAGACTGAGCAATGGCTGTGTTGTAACTGCCTATACATTTCCCCACACACTGGAAGAGGTGGAGAAACTAGCTAAAAAATTGATCAGAAGAAGAAAAGCTCAATTTCCATTGGCTAACGAATATAGGAATTGGTTTTGATACCCACCACTGCTTTGACTCTTACCAGTTTCAAGCACTGCACAAATATATAGGGATGTAATAGAAATAAATTGCAATAGTTTGTATGACTTTGTAAATTATACCTAGAAACTTCCACAGAAGCTTTCTCCCACTCATTTTACTGTAGAAATGTCTAAATTATTATGTCAATTTGAGTGGTTTGTTAAATCAAAAATCTATTTCACTTACTCTGTATTATCCTGTATCTATCTAAGTTTTTTCTTGGCTTATGAAACTCATGGATGTTGTGTCTAAATCATGAATCACAGAGAGTGCTAAAAAAAGGCTTTCTTATTTTAATATCCCCTTGAGTCCTAGAAGAAAGCTCTTATACCCAGACTGACACAGTGATAGATCCTATTCCACTCATGCGTTTGATAGAACATGTCATCATCATTTACTATTTTATTTCTTTTTAGCTGGGGTGTGTGAATGTTTGTGGAGAAAGGCAGGCTTAAAAAGAAAGTTAAAAATAATGTTTTCATTGTGTGTTTGGACAAGACATACATTTTAAGTGCTCAGTTTCAGAATCAGACAAAACACTGCTGAAGCTTAAATGACTTCTTAATAGTACTAGGCAATTTAGATGCACTTAGAAGTGACACAGCTTCCATTGCTGGCCAATTGTTGAAGGAGGCATCATTTGTCAAAATGGTCTCCAAAATGATCCATTTTTTAAGTGCCCCCAATGCCTACATATCAATCTCAAACATATTCCTGAGTGTTTAAAAGTTATATAATAAATTTTGCTGTAGTGTATTCTGTTTGTGCCTCAGAGACCATTACCAAACCCATACTCACAGTGACAGCCTCATGGTACACAGTTTTAATTCTGACCTTCCACTTCAAGAGAAGCAGCTATTAAATTCTGAATTGCAGCACTTTTCAAAATCTGTTGAGCTGCAGACTTTGTAAACAAACTAATCCATCAGCAGATATCAGCACTATATGTGAAAAAGGAAGAATAATTTTATGGCTGTGGGTAGGAGAACAATGAATATGTTAAATTAATGGGAGATATTACTTGGGAAAATGTAAGCCCTTTCATAAAAGTCCTTTAAAATTTAAATTCTTTTCTTTCTCACCTCTAAATCTCATGTTTTGACAGTGATTATAACAATAATGTGGTTCCTGATAGTTTTCCTGGTGTAAAAGGCCTGCACTCAGGCTAATATCTGCATCTTTCCTCTTAGGTTGTATGTAAAGACAGAGGAGGAGAGTTTGATTTTATAGGTTTTGACCTCCTCTTCCACAAACTATTTCGAAATTCTGTACCCAGAAAGAAGGCAAGTGGAATCTTGAAATTATTTAACCCCTCTGTTTTCCAAGGAACTAGAGGAGCAATAATACATGGGTTTGAGTTCAACCTAATTTGAGAGAATGATTTATTCAAGCATCAGTGCAGTACAAGCTTGTTAGTTCCTCTGTCCAGCTTCCCAAGCAATACCAGGAAAATATCAACTCAGGGGTAGCAGGAATATTATTACTGCTCTGCTTACACTTAGATCCACCACTGAGGGGAGACTGTGTTGGTGTTATTCAAACACATGATAAAAACATGTACCATGCACAGACAGGCTCCCGTCAGCATGGAAAGGATGGTGCATTCTTAACCAGGTCCAGAAGTTCACCACCAGCAAGGCACAAAGAGCAGGTCTGGGCTCTGGGCTGAATCCTAATGGAGCAGAATTTCCCATGTGAATTGCATCATTCAAATTAAAGGTTTTACAGAAGCAAAAATCCTCCAATACCAGGCATTGGAAACCAGCACCATCAAGTGGTTAAGACCCTTCCCTGGGTGCAAAAAGAGATTTTCCTGAGCTTTGCCATTGACTTGTTCTGTGACCTTTGGCAGATACCTTGGCATTTGGGTTTGCACAGGCTTTGTCCAGCCTGGGATAATGTTGGAATCTGAAAACTCCCTTATTAAGAATCAGTGGTCTCCTGCCCCTAGCATGCACCCCTATAATATAAACAGCAAATGTGCAATATAGAACTACGAGTTGCACATGTTCTTTTGCTAGCTAGCTAAAAATCCCCCCTCACCAATCTTCAAAGACTTCAAGAAGGCAGAAATGGGAGATTTATTACCATATATACTCATTATTACAGCAAAGACAAAGGGAAATGAATTCTGATTCAAGGTTTGCAGGTTCTGCAGGGATTTACATTGCCAGGGCAATTTTGCTATTAATGCTCACCAAAATAAAGATGCCGAAAGTCAGAAACTTGAAGAACCTTAGATTTCCATATTCAGTAGCCTTGTGCCTTTTTTTAAGGGTTTCTGTGTTCTATAATTCAGGTTTCTATTTCTTTTCGAGATAGGTCATGTATTCCCTTGTAAAAATCTTACTCATAATATTTTATATTTTCTTTATAATGTTGAAACACTCTAAAGCTTTAAAAATTAAATATGTATCTTTTGAAATGTGTACCTTTTTATACACATGTGCAGTTAAACTTTTATACAAAACTGTTGATCCAGTTTAAAAGTTTAAAAAGCTTATCACAGTATTGATTGCTATATGGTGAAGGGAAACCCAGTCTGAGAGATCATAACTAGAATAAGTCCTATGAATACTACTTTATAGTATAGAGAAAAACAGAGACTTATTTATTTTGCCTGAATTAAGAAAATCATGGGTTTAATTTGCAGAAAAGATTTATGTCACAGAAATAGACTACAGTTTCTTCCAAAGGAGTCACTTTTGGACCTTTCCCTATTTATTTCAGACATTGGAAAGGGATTATCAGATCTGATCAACTGATATAAAACGGCATTACTTCATTGTTCTGTGGAGCTGCAACATCCCCACAGTGCTGAGGGCTCTGGTTTGGGTGCTGCTCCTGATTGTCCCCATCCCTCCCTCTGCTCCCCCAGGAATCCCCTGATGATCCTGACTCCAGGGAGACACCAAACCTTGCAGCATCCTGACAGTCCAGTGGCTCTTCCTAGAAGTTCTTTTGCAACATCATGATTAATAAATGGGCTTTACAGAGTCAATGGAAAACACTGTTCCAGTGGCATGAGAGGCGTAAAGAACCACCCAGCATAAGTTGGTAAGCAAAGAACTGAGGGAAAAGCTTTATAAAAATATAAATAAATATATATAATATATATAAATAAATATAAATAAGACTCACCTTGCACTTCATGTAATGGGAACGGGAAGTGAGCAGAGTCAGTCATGAACATTACAAGTTGGAGTAAATATGCTGTCAGGATTAAGAGTAATTAAACCCCCCAAAGAAACTGGATAAGATAAATTAATTCTGAAGAGCACGAAAGAACTTAAACAGAGTGGTGATAAGGTTTGGAGATAGAGATGAACAAACAGTGGAAACTGAGGTCCAAAACATCATTAAGGAGCAGGACTGGGACCCCAGAAGCAGCACAAGAACTTAATATTCCCTCCAGTGATCCAGTCGCCCTCAGAGTTTTGCTTACTTAGAGTAAACATATTTGATGCAGTGTATAGCTGTTGTTAAAAAAATGATTCCTTAGGGACTGGAGTGTGTCATTCCACTTGTGCTTTGAAGAAAGGCAGAGCAGGGTTTTATCCTCTCAGCAGGGTCTCCTTTGCTGCCTCATTTTAAAACCAGTTTGTGAATCGGACTGTGAACCTCAGCTGGGTGGCCTGATGTGAGGGGCAGCAACCTTCAGCTGATGTGCAATTATTCAAGTGAATAAGTCAATTTTGGTGGGTGTTGTACAAACAAAAATACGCAAAATGACCTTAAGACCACCTTGGAACCTGAGCAGAGTTCACTGTAGTCTGCTGCAGACTGTAATCTCAAGATTATCTTTCTTTCCTGAAATACATCACTTATATAAATATATAAGTTAAGAGAAATGTCATTGAAAAAAGGAATCAAAAAGATATCCAGGCTACACAAAGCCTTTAGGGATCTTCTTTAAACTCAGAAGTAGAGCTGAGCAAATAATTAAATTTTGGGCTTGTGTGAGCTCTTGAAAAAATATTTTGGACTGAACAAACTATGTTGCTTTTCTCAGAAGTAAAGATTTTTTACCATTAAGTAAAAATACATTCCATTTCAAGATCTGCAAAAGAACAAACACATTTTTTTGCCTCAAATTGCTTTAACAAATGCATTTGCAAAAATAATTTTGGGAAAAAAATATCATTGCTATTTTAAAAGCCTTGAAATAAAAAGCATTATTTTAAGTTACTTTTTGATGGCTTCTATGATTGACACAAATCTTTATTTTTCAGAGGAAAACACACTTCACCCATCTTTACTCAAGAGACTATAGAACATACAGCTGAACTCAGCTCAAAATAGTCAGCTTCTCTTTCAATTTTTTTCATGTGTTTACAGTAACTTCCTTTGTTTTGTTCATTCTTTTTAATTAAATCCCTGCATTTACTCTACTTGAAGGATAACCAAGTGAATATGAGAACCAAATGTGCCTCATGAATCCGTTTTACCAAAGGGAGGAAAATGAAAATGATAAGGCAAATTCAAAAATGCAGAAGGAGAAACACTTTTATGAGGGGCATGATTTTCTATAAAGTAATCACGAATTTAGGTAGAATATTATGTATAAGAACAGATCTGTCTATCCGAAGCTGAGAAGTAATTTATTTTTTCTCATGTTTGATATTTAGAATCACATAACATCAGTTCGTGACCCCAAAATAATGTATTGACATATCTTGGAGAAACCCAACACAGCACATCTGGATGCTTCACTTTTTAAAGAACTTTTCAAATAACTGCTGCACATCTAAAAAGCAAGTTGCAGTTTCAAAAATAATTGCAGTGAGTAGAAGGAAAGCTAATAGCAGTACATGCAGATTCCTTGCAAAACAGCAGACGCAGAGGTTCTCAGGCTACCTGAATTATTTATGGTTAATTCGGCACATCTCTAGTAATGGCTCAGGCTTTATAGGTCTCTGAAACACATCCAAGAAAAATGCACCCATATTCATGCACCTGCATACTTTCAATTATAAATTCCATGGATTGTGTGAGCCAGCCATTTAGAAATTTTGGCTGAATCATTCAGAGGGTAATTCGACATACTTTGTGCTGCAGTCTGCAAAAGCCTCACATTTATTTGCAGGCATATTCATTTTAATTCAATGACTTTCAAACATGTCGTGATTCAACACAGACACACAGGAATCACAATACCATCGTGGATCAATGTTCCCTCTAGTCTGACTTAAACTCTAATTCTGCACCTGGATCCAGCAACACAAAATCCTACCAAAATCAGTGAGACTGCACTGGCATAGGATGCTCAACAGCTGAGGTGTTTGCTGGGCACAGCCCTTCAAGAAAACCCAGAGAAAGGATTCCTCAATAGGAAAGTGGGTACCTCAGTAACTTTCATGGACCATTAATAACTAATGTTACTTAGATATTTTTCTCCATTAAATATGTTTCTGCCTCCTTATGCATATGCATATAGATCACCATGAATTTTGTAGGTGTGAATATTACATAAAATCTAACTTGCACATGTAACAATATTCACATATCTGCAATCAGATCCAAGTATTTTGTATATAAAAAAATAAACAACCAAAACCTTGCAATAAATGGATGTTTAAACAAGCAACAGATTATTGAACATCTGAAAAATCTCAGATTCTGGATTTCTTTGCTAGTGAGAGATGAATGTATCTACTAGTAAAAAAAATGAATATACAGAACTATAGCCATGCAATTCTAAGAAATCTGTCTATTTGCAAAAGTAACAGTCCAAAAATAATGTAATAGTATAATCTCCCTTGGATCTGAACTGCTTTGTAGTACAAGTACTTCTGACCTCACTTAATAGGCAATTAGAAATTCTGAATTGCTTCCAGTTATAGAAGAGTAACTATGAGGCTTTTAAAAACTCATGGAAAAGCCTGTAGGAAGGAGAAAAAAGAATTCCAGAGTGTTGTAATGGCTTCAAACAAAATCCAGCATGTACACAAAACACTTTTCTCCAGGGAAGTTCTTTTGAAAGGGTCTGGAAACATCTATTTACCAAAATGCACAAAGAACTGCTTTCATGTATTCAAAACACAGTAAACCAGTGCACTTTACAGTTCTTATTAGGATATAAGTATAGATAAATTGGCATTTAGATGCCTAAAATAGGTCTACATTCCTTGAAGGATGAGCCAGGTGCTTTTGGAGATGGACTGTGATCATTGAAGGAGAACAGGTTTTATTTATTATTTTATTTTATTTTATTTTATCCTATTTTATTTTTAGAGGATACCAGCAGCATCAATTAAGCAGGAAGTGAGACCCCTTTTACAAGAGGTCTTCTAGGAGAGGAAGAAAAAGTATTGGAGATGATGACTGGTTAACACAGAAACACAGAAAACCAAAATAGGTGTGTAAGAAACTGTAAATTATTTCAGCTGTATTCAGTTTTAGTCAATGTAGAGGTAGAAAGGGATCAATTTTGTGACTGGCCTCTGTGATCTTTTGAGACAGCTCAAGGGTGTTTTCCAGAAAAGAAACATTTAAGTTCCTTTAAATACTTTTTAAAAAAGTCAATCAGCAAGAATCAAAACATTCCCTGTGGAAATGTCAATTTTGCAGGGAATATTGTGATACAATAGTATTTTATTAGGCTATTATCTGTTATTTATATTGTATCATGTCAGATCATATAAAAGGATATTTATATTTTGTTGTACTATATTAAAACCCATGCTGCTTGATCTCCAAATACCAGTCCAAAAATGTGCAAATCTCTGTCAGTTCTTTTGCTCCATTCAACTGCTTTGTGAATATTTTGGATACTGTTGACCTTCTTATTCAGCACTGGAGGTCATGTTTTTCCAGGCAACTGAAGTGATCCTCAAATTTTTATATGAAAATCAGGCTATT
>VZTN01021454.1:0-32494 GCA_013400515.1 Erpornis zantholeuca
TTTACAGGTATTATATCTTCCACTACTCCATTATCAACCCATTCACTTACTTTAGTTTGAATGGATTAAATATAAAATTATAGAAACACCTTGTCCTTGCTGTATTGTGTCACATTTCACTTCTTCTGTCTAAAAGAATTAGACAATTCTATTCTATTGAAGCTCTCAGGAATTACAGCAATATTTATGAGACAATTTGTAAGCTAAAAAAAATCCCTTTTGATTACATTACTGTGATAATTTGCTTGACATAATATGAAATAGCTGTTGAGAATTAGGTTTACATTATAATAAACTTGGTATTAACACAACTGCTAAATTTTATATTACAAAAGAAAAAGAAAATTCATATGTCACTTTAAGATAGGTGTAAACCCCTGAGTTTTTCAGTACCTGTTTCTGCTGGAAGCTCCCCATTCATCTGTATAACTGATCATTTTAAATTTCACTTGAAGCACTACAAAATTACTTTGTAATGCTTGTATATTTAAAAGTCATGTCCTCATATTTTACAAAAATACACCCTGCCCTTCCTCCTTACACAGAACAGGCTTTGCTCTACTCTGTATTCAGATTAATCATGGACTGACTCTAGCACTGTATTCAGTTATACCCTGAGCTGACTTTTAATGAGAAATTCTTTAGCAATAAAGCTTCCACATTGCCATAAATAGGAAACATTGGGCTCTCCTTAACCTTTTACTCTTAACAAGCTGCTGAGCCATTAGCTTAAAAAAATCTTGAACTTCATTCCCTTCTAAGGAATACAGTTCTCTCAATTTTACTTCATAAGTAAGAATTCATTATAAAATAGTATGCAAAAATCACTGTAAATATGGGTTTTCTCCTGGTATTTCTGGAAAGGAATTCTCAAATACTGATAAATATGGTCAAATACAAATGTAAAGAGCTGTGTATAAGTGGGACCATGGGTAAAAGGCAGGCCAAGGGGTAGAAGATGTCAAGGCAGAAAAAATAGTAGGATAAAATATTAATTAATTAACTTTCAAGCTCAGACTTTTTTTTCCTTCTTTTTCTTTGAGAAGTGTGTTAAAGAACCATTTAATTTTTACAATATTGTTAAACCGACACTAGTGAGAGATGGCATATTTTTCTCGCTTTGGATATGATCTTGTAATACTTAAATAGGAAGAGGTATAATAGTTAAGATCAATGGGATTTTCTCCAACCTCTCATAAACTGCCAATTTATTGGCATTATGAATGGCTAAGACAGGAACTGAGGATGTTAGAAGAAAATTTATAGATGACTTTTCTTTAGTGTTCATTTTGGACAGATTTCAGGACAGCAACCACATGTCTAATTGCATTTCAGCAGTAAAGGAGATTGTTTAGTCAAAAGTATAGATTTTTGCTCTATCAGTATTTCTTGTAGTTAAAACATGATTTAGAAAGGGTCCACAGAAGGACCACAAAGACAATCAAAGTACTAGGAAGCCTGCCATATACGGAAAGGCTAAAAGAACTGGAATTGTTCAGCCTTGAAAAAAGAAGGGTTAGGGTGGACCTTATGATATGTTCCAGTATTTAAAAGGTGACAGCAAAGAAGATGGAGACTGCCTTTTTACAAGGAGTCACAGGGAAAAGACAGGGGTAATGAGTACAAGATAGTCCTGTGGAGATTCTGATTAAACACAAGAGGAGAACTTTTGACAGTGAGAACAAGCAGTCATTGGAATAACCTCCCCAGGGAAGGGGTGGATTCCCCACCTTTGGATACTTTTAAGGTTCACCTGAATGTGGCTCTGGGCATCTTGTCTAGACTGTGTCTTTGCCAAGAAAGATGGGATCAGATGATCCTCAATGTCCCCTTCCAACCTGGTGTTCTAAGATTATATAATGTCATAAGCTAGTAAATGCAAACAGTATCCCACATTTTCAAGATAGCAACATGTGTAAATTTCTCTAAGTGTCAACATTAAAAACAATATCAAAGCAAGAATCATCCTTATGGCACTTAAACTACTGGAAAAAATTTAGAAAATATTCTTTTTCTTTTATTTAACACAATGTCTTCTCTCATTACTTTAGTGAAGTTCTAGGTATCTATTATGGATGCTATCTTTCCTGAAAGAAAAAGGCATGCACAGACTTGCTGAGAAAATTACTCCAGCACTAAAGTTAAAAGGAAAATAAGGAAACAAATAATTCAACAAAGGTATAATGATGAAGACAATGGCATAAGTAGAAGAACATAAAAGCTATAATTTACAATTGAAACACATATGTCAAGCTGTTTCAAAAACAGATGCTGCGTAATAAGCAAAATTGTTTGTGGTTACATTAATATATATTGCCACAATGAGAGAATTAACTGCATAAACTTGACATTATTATAAAACACTTAAAATATTAATATATATAAAAATGGTATGCTATTATAAGAAATTAGAATTGAACAAAGCAACTAAATAGCTGAATAGTATCATGCCTATTCATAAAGCATAGACTGCTGTGAGAGCATAAGCTCAAAGCCCAAGGAGAAGAAAATCCTGAAGATGAATGAAGGCAGCAATTCCATCAAATATAGAATTACTCTTTCACTATGAGTACTAACTGTTCTTAGCAGTAATTAGGTGGATGTTAACACACACAGTACAATTTGGAAAAGATTTAGTTTCAATCTGGTCACAACTGAAAACACCCAGTAATGAAATGAGGTTCTATGAAGACAGTTTTTACCCTGAAACCATATGCAGTGGTTGTTCTATGCCATGCCAAATTTGTAACTTCTACTTTACTGCTATTTATTTCATCCAGAAACTTCCTGGACTTAGCAAATGCATTTAGAACAGAAGCTCAATCTCTTGTAGGTTTAAAGTAAATGAAATGAGGACATATTTGGAATGCATATATCTGTTTCTCACTAATGTATACCTAATACCCTCTCTGGTTTCTAAGATGATTTTATCATGATGATTAAAGATGATTAAATCCTGACTTTATTCAGGATTGTGTCACATTTATCAATGGTGACAATCATCTATTTATAATTGACCTTTTGAGTAAATTCTGATCAAAAAGAGCATTCAATACCTTTCCTTTCTTGTCACTGTCTGCTGGTAATTTTCTTTTCAATGGAGTCAACCAATCCTTTTCTCATCCTCTCTGTTATCAATGGTATGTGTCAAAACTATTTTCACTCTTACTGCTTGCCAGCTGAGATCTCATCTTGTCCTACCACATATCTGGTTCTACACAGACAAGGGATACTTCCCAAGACCACTCTTAGTCACAAATTCTACTGTGCTACTTATTTCCTTTGCTTTGGGATACTAAAGTGTTTGTCATTTAGCCGTGCTTCCTTTTCTTTCCAGTGGACTAGTAGAGTATATATGTTACAGAAAATATGGCTATCTATTGATTTTTGATTATAAAAGTGTTCACATATGAAAATTCAAAAGAAGTTATTTAGCAGTGGTAACACTGTATTGGTAGACTCCCTTCTGCTCTACAAGAAATACCACTGAAATAACAGGAATAAACACAGTGACAGAGACCAAGAATACCAAGAGCTACTAAGAAGCTGATGAAAGATCAATAAAAAGATTGGCACTATTGAAAATAATCCCATTAATCATATGAACTTTTCTAATCTTCTAATCCTTGGGATAGACGATGCCAACATGCAAAAAAAAAAGTACTATCATATTTTAAGCTGAAAGGGTAACATTTCTGGAGCTAAAGGGTTGTGTATTTAAATCTAAAGGAAAAAATAGCATGCCTCAGAGCTGTCATTTAACAACATAAAACTGGCATGGCCAGTGAAGCTACAAAGACCAGCAATGAGGCAAGTAGGTTTATTTATTATTTGCTGATGACCTGGTCAAGATGCAAACTGGCTCCTAAGTCACCCCACTGTAAAGACCAAGTGATATTATAACCAGGAGTGAGTAGGAAGTTTCCATGAGTCTGTTTCTAGGGCTTTAAAAAATGCAAGCATAAAACACATAAGATGCGATTTGTTTTGGTTTGGTCTATGAATTTACAAAGGCAAAGGGAAGTGGGTTTTTGATCAGAAGACTAAATAGAGGTCAGAGAGCTGTAATTGCTTTAAGCTAGGTTTGGTGTAAAATTTATACAGCCATGTAAATGGAAAATTAATTTACTGGTAAAGCCATCTGCAAGCCTAGATGTTCTAGAGAGTTCTAGTTGCTATTTAAACAACAGGGACTACTATTTTTTTAAATTCAAATTGCATACTCTGTTTTCCTGACTGATGCTTATTATATTTTTGAGATGAAAATGCTGTTTATGGTTACTGTTTGGCAAATGAATGAGCTAATAGCCATACTGCTGCAGCAAGAGCAGTTAGCTTAATTAAGGTGCAGACATACATTGCTAAATAGTCTGGAGAGGTACACTGACTATCTCGTTAAGCACATAACTTTAAAAATAATCTGTTTAAAACAGCCTGTATACAGTCTCTTAGGATTTGGCTTGCTATAATATTTAAAATATAGTTTATGTTTATACAGCAATATAAAGATTCATTTATGTTAATCTGGTGTAAAAGGAAATAATTCTGATATGAAACATGCATACACACCGTGACTTATCAATTATTTAAAGAGTAACTGGAAAAGAATGTCAGCTCCACGACTCTACAGGGGTTATGTCAGCCTAAGGACATATTTCTTCTTGAGAAACACTCTATTTATGATTTAAAAAAAGGAAATACTTTAAAATTAACATTGCTACAGTTACAAAATGAGACAAAACATTTAAATAGAATGCACATACTATTTAGATGTAAGTTTGAGGAGCCACCTGTGCTTTTCTGCCTGGCATAGAACAAAATAATTGATAAAAATAATATATTCACTCCCTGCAACATCTCCATCATACAAAAACATATACAGGTGAAAGCACAAACGATGTAGCCATTGGTCATTTGTACTTAATTTAATAAATATAAAGCAAAGGCCCTTCAAGATTTGTTTCATATTTGCATTTTCATCACTCCTCTTGCAATAAAAAACTTTGTGACTTTCTTTCCAGACATCTGGAGTATCTCAGGAAAACTCATTTCAACACCTCAGAACACTTCATGGAAGTTACTAGTAACAATTAATATATGAAATGGGGTCTGAAACAGTAGAACAGGTGTCTAAATGTCAGGTCTTTTTGCCTCTTTGGCAGAAGCTTTCTTAGTGAATGGTCTTGATTAAATTGATATTCACAATTCTGTGGACATTCACCAATAAATTCCATCTTACTAAAGCTTTGGAGGATTAAACTTTACATTCTTTTTTTTTCCCCTTCTAGAGAGAGATTAGGTGATTTAATCATTTTGCTTCCACAATGTTTTGATTACCTCCCTCATCCTCCATGAATGAGAACCCTCAGTTTATCTTTTTCATAATGCATATATGAGAAGAGGATTTTTTTTTCCTTTCTGAACAAAATAGTAAAGCAGAGCAATGGATGCTAGGAATTCTAAACCTACACAGCTGCTGTGGGCTGGTATTCCAGTGCAGAAATATTAAACAATCCAGTAAAGAAATATTAAACAGATATATATCTAGAAATACCCAGTAAAAATTTTCCCTATGCGATAATAATGCTATAATAAGGCTATAATTTTCTCCAGATACATCTGCACCTGGGAAGGGAAAACAGCAGCCACAATGAATAGGAAAGAAAAGAATATAAGCAACAAATACTTTTATTTACACACTTTATTCAGCAACAGTTGAGTCAATTTCTCATGCAGACCAAAACGTTTTGCATCAGTCTGAGTTCCCCAAAGCAATTTTTCCCATACAAATTATGTCACAAGTTAAGAAGTCTCAGCTCACTTGAAAAGAACACTTCCTATGAGGTGAGAGCATCTAAAGAAGCATGGATTTTAATTTCTTCTCAAAACCTGAGAGATATTCTTATTAGTTTTCAAAACTTCTGGGAATTGCAAAGGAAGATGGAAGGGAAAAGGGTAAAGAAGGCTTATCTGACTACAACATTCACAAATACAGAAAATCCCCAGCTGCTAAGGTAAAGACGTCCACACAGGGTCTATTTTTGCTGATCTTTCTGTTTCATGGAAAACTTAGCTGCAGAAATTTATGTGGACTTTTCTCAATCTGCTTGTATCTCTGTTCAATGTACCCAGCCTTTCAGTTGTGCTTAAACAACTGCTTGTGGGACTGCACTGGTTATAAAGTCAGGGAACTAAGGTGGGTTAGTTACAAAAATCTTAATTAAAAAATCTGCAAAAACAAAAGGAACACTGTAGTATAAGTACTGAAGAGTCCCATTTGGTCATGGTAGGTAATACTGGAGTATCTGCCCAAGATATGGGAGACACAGTGAAGGGGATGTGGGACCCTGAATCAGGGGTTTTTCTTCTGTTATCAAAGTCCCATACCAGAGAAAAAAGGAACCAGACTTGAAGCTTCAGTTTCTTGTGTTGTTTAATAAGTTCTTATCTCTGTTTTCAAGCGCAGCCTGACACCTGGGCTTGGCGCTTTGAAATCCACGCTGCAAAGGCCACGAGACAAAGAATGCAGGCCTGTTTTAAAGACTTTTCACCCAATTAACTGTTAAAATGTACTATATTTATAAATCTACACCAATAACTCACATTTATTTCTAACATGTTCTACCTCAAATCTATTCTCCCAATCCCTCTGTGCCACCACCACTGCAGAAGATGGAGGAAAGGAAGAAGAAGAAGAAGTCTGGACACCACCCGAAAATCTCCATCTCGCCTCCATTTACCTCCATGCTACAAAACCCAGTACTATAAATTCTCACCCTGTGATAAACAAAACAATAATCTAACTTATATTTTTGATATTTTTAACTCATCCATAAGTGTTGGAAGCTTCTCCCGCAGGCACAAATCAAAGACTCGGTCCTCTTGGGGCTTCCACGAGGGTCTCAGACCCCCCCAGGGCAATTTGAGGGGTTTTCCAACTATCTTGGACTCCAACAACACAGTACTCAGGCTGCAGGAGATAAGTATTTATCTGCTGCTCTTAAGCAATACTCCTGCTGGATGAATCCTACCAGACAGTATGAATGAGCCCCCTGTGTCCTGTTAACAGCATTGGCAAGAAATCTAGATGTGGCTCTGCGGATAGCACAGAGAACAGCCTCTGGGAGGAGCTCAGCCTCAGCCCTGCGCTGTCCCCAGAGATCCTCTGGCCAGCAGTGAGGCAGATGGCATCAGGCTGCAGGCGGAGTAGCACGGAGAGCTCCTGTCTCTCATGTCAGGGTGACTCTACCAACCTGTAGGCTATTTTGCTAAAGTACCCTCTTGCCATTTCCTATTAGAAGTGGGAGAGGTAAGTACATTATTCAAGGGGATGGAATTACCCTCTGGAGATTTCTGCATTCTTGATATAGTTAATGGGATAGAAGTAACTGCCTGTGCTAGGAGGGTGGGTTCACTTGCTTCACGTCTTGAAGACATTTTTTAATATCCCTTTATTATGTAGAGATGGCTGGAGATGATCTTGCTTTTCAGGGACAAACAGCTACAATTAACTAAATTAGAAAGTAGTTATAAAAAGTCTAGTTCCTTGGCAATCATATACCAGAGGAGAAGAATTGCTGAAACTCCTTTGACAGTGTTAAATCGAGGGAATTATGTGAGAAGACCCAGCATGTTGACACACTACGGGAAATTTTTCATCCTTTTTATTACCTTACAAAATTGCTTTAGGAAACAAACACAGTGAACACAATATTTTCTTCTAGGAAGGTAACAGATTTTTCCCAGGATTAAACAGCCATAAACATCTGTGTTTGTCCACCAGTAGACTTATAAATATTTTTGGAATTTGAACCTATACTATTTTATTCTGTTTTTTTATTAAGATTCATCATCACCATACAAACAGGAAACCAATGAAACATGGAAATATATCACATCTGCAGAGATTTGTTGTACTTATTCAAATCTACCTCTGAACAATGGAATCTATTATTTGAATTTGTATAATGGGCACAAGAACACTTTTTACTGTTCTGCATGGTTTCAATGCATCACACTGGAAGAGAAGTAGAATATCTATCCGTAATTAGAAATACAGGTGAGGTTTGCCTTCTGACTTTAAAAAAGTAGCCTTATGAATAAAATCAGAATTATCATGTTGATAATCTAAATTGTATATCTGCATTGACTTTACATCACCTTTCTACTAATATAGCTAAAAGTGTAAGGATTAACACAATCAAATTCTTCCCCAGTTGCATTTTATGCTGTATTTTATGACACTGAACCATTAAGTAGTCACAGAGGAGATGGACAGGCTGATTGCCTCCTTTCCAGCAGTATTTTATGATTTGTCCATTCTGTATGTCTAAAATTAAGTGACTACCTTTCCTGTTGCAGGAGGTCTCACACAAAGGTAGAATTTAGGATCCTCTTACATACTCTTCAGCACACCAAGTGCTCTGTTGACAAACTACCCAAGAATAACAGGTAATTGGCTCATAAAAAAGCAAAACTGGGGAATAAGAATTACATGATTACATGCATCAAATATAAAAATGTATATTCATTTTAATATTGATCAAATATATGTGATTAATAGTTTCTGAGACATTATTTCATATAGTGAAGGATTGCAGGCTTTATTTTAGAAAGAGATGGAGCAACAAGAAGTTGTTTAATATAATTTCTATAGATTTAGGACAAAAGTTGTATCAAGTGATCTTATAAATGCAGTAAAGAAAAATTTCCTTTGATTCACTGTACTACAGTTCCTGTTTGGTAGGATTAGGCAAATGCATTTTTATAGCCTGCAAAATTGTTAAAAAATTTGTAAAGTTTGGAAAAAAGGAGATAAGAAACCTATCATATGCTCATTACAAACAGTTCAAAAAGGTAGTAATTCTCAAAGGAAATTAATTGTTTTTCAGTGCAGTAAGTCCGAGAGTACCATGCACTGGGAAATGAGAATGAAACAAGGTGCTTCATTCTCAGTTTTTCAAACCTGACTTTGCAAGAAACAAGTTCCTAGTAAGCCCCTGCACTGCTCAATTAGAATGTTAAAAGAGTCAATCACCGGCTGATTGTCCTGTACTTATCTACTTATCTCCCTAACCATGGCCAATTATACTTCCTTTTTCCTTTGATCTCATCTTCACTGCTCCCTGAAATGGTGTCCGGGCACTGAGAAGAGGCAGGCGTATGCAAATAGAGAGACCTTTGGCATCATAGGATCATTATGGGGAATAAAAGCCCCGCAGACAACGAGCTGACACACAGTCAGAGGACCTAAAAGCCACCCCAGGTCGAGGAAAGGGTAGATGCATCTCCTAATCTTGATTTGGGCTTTCAGCCTGAAGGAACTGGACTAGTGTGTAGCCTGGACTCCAAGCCAAGAAAGCAAGACTTCCTGGACATCCATGAGGACAGACTCCTAGCATCTTCTGCACTACACCCTAGCAACAGACCTGCACACTGCCTCCTCCTCTGGGTTGCCAGTGGGAGCTACGACAGCAGGAATGCATCTGGCTGGGCTCCCCTGCCTAGCTGATTTATTTAATAAACAGCTGAATATTAATAAAGGCTTTAGCCCTGTTCATTTCAACTTCATGATCTCAATGATAGTCTGAAACAAGTTTTGGATGTGATTACCTCATTCTCTGAAATAAACAAACTGGCAAGAAAAACCAACAAAACACCCTGCAATCATGTTGGTGCCCACACAGGTGATCAGCACAGCTATAGTTTCAGACATTTCAGACTTTCCCCAGTGGTGTTTGCCACTTAACTACCCCAGCTATTTTTAGGAGATAAAAATCTTGTCACAGAGTTTCATAATACCTTTTGCTAGCAGAGAAATGGCAAATCACAAGAATTCGGGGTTCATTTCCTCTGCAGCTTAGTGATCACTTGCCATTTTGCCTATTGGGGTTTATTTGCTCTAACCTCTTAAACCTGTCCTGGAATGGCTGGAATTCCTCTCTTCTACCCCATGCCTCTGCCTCTCCTCTGACTCTGTTCTGTTCCGCAGGCAAATATAAGCTGTGCATTACTTGAATGCACTTGCTCTCTATGGCACTTTATGAAGCAAGACAACCTAATGGAGAAAGTGCTTTCAACACATTAGTCTACTAATAATGTATACCCTGAGGTGTTTTATAGCTTTTTGAGTGCTTTTAAATTTCTTTTAATTCTTTCATCTTTTAATTCTCTGGTTGTGGAAGAAAGGCAGAACTTTTGATGCAGCCACCTTTCAAAAATATATTTTAAAAGTGAGTTAGAGGAAAGGCACGTCAAAACAAGTTAACATTGTTTTAAATATAAATAATAATGTTTGTGTTTGTTGTGGGTTTTTTAAGATAGCAAAGAGAAGGAATACAAAAAGAAAGGTTATTATAGCCTAGCCTCGTACTTCCCAGTTCATCAACAGCATTTTGTGATTCAACAGCACTTTTAACACATTCTCACTGAAAATACACCAATTGTAGAATATTGAGCATTTTACTGCATGACAAAAACTAGGTTATGGTAGCTGGAAGTCTCCAGCTGCTACTGAAAGGGCAGCTTGGCATTTTGGCATGAAAGGGCAACTTATAATGAGTCCTTTCTTCTTCCATGTGTTACCTCTCTGCAAACCCCCAAATGGCCCACCTGTATTCCCAGTTAGACTGCTCCTATTTCCTTTATTCTTGTCATCATTTTTTTGCCACTTAAAATCAATCAAGAGGTGTTGTTTGGTTTTGGGTTTTTTCCCCCAAATGCAAGCCTTCTTGTTATCTTTCACCAGGGTGGAATGTTGAGAGCAAGTGTGACATTCCTCCTAAGTGTCTTGTAACTAAACAGATCATAGTTTTTATTATAACATGTTAACTTAAGCCTTCAATAATAACAGAATGAAGGAAGAGAAAGTCTCAGACCTTCATATAAATCCGCAGAGAATAAAGAACATATTGAATATTGATGTTTTGCTTTTATTTAAATACTAGCACAAGGCTAAAATTTAATTTGACTCCATACAAAGGTGGATGAATCAAACTGCAGGGATTCTTTACTGAGTGAGAGCATCATAAAAAGAACTACAAAAAAATTCTCTCTGCAAGAACGTTGCTTTTTCTTTTTATTTTTTTTTTTTTTTTAAGATTTACATTAAACAGGTAAGTTTTAGAAGAGGAGCTTTTGATTGTACTGTCTCTAGGGACATTGCTTCTCTTAAATTGTATTTTAGAGTTCTATATAATACTAATACAGACATTAATATTTTTATCAGATCTTACTGACCACCATGCTATTAAAAATAGCATGGATAGATGTAATATTCTGGAGAAGCACAGAAAGAAAATTTAATTTACTTTGAAAACCTATCATGAGTACTTGAAGTCTACACTGTATATTCCAAAGCAAAACTGCAAGACTGCATGTCTCTTTGATGAGTGCTGTCACCATAATCAGAATGTGTCATAACAAATGCTCCAGCTATGAAGACAGAAGTATCTTGTTACAAATTTCCCAGATAATTCTGGAATAAATACACTTGAAGAAATATTTCTCAAATAAATATTCTTTTCTTGCACTGTTTTCCTACCTGCCACAATGTCCTTTATGTGGGGGTGCAGAATGTTGCCAGGGAGGATGGGCTTTTGTTGGAGTGGGGCCCTGGGGAAGACAGGTGTACCCCAGGTCTGGCAGCGGGCAAAGTGAAAGAGCAGGAGACAAACAAAGAGCAGGAGGCAGAGACAAAAGCAGGATAGTTAACAGGAGATTAGGAGAAGAGATTGTAATCTGTAGCCCTCGGAGACGCTAAATATGTAATCCTAGAAGCTGAAGCTTGTAACTATTGCACTGCTACTTTGGAACACTGTATAAGGTGTGCTTTGTACAATACAAGTTGGCTTTGCATGCACCCGGCAGAGTCCACGTTTCAATCGCCGAGACCTTTCGACTCAGATTGATGCCTTAGGTTTTAANAAAGCCTTTCAAATAAATACCACCTTTTTTTCCTTTATTCCTGTCTAGTCTCTGTTTCTAAATAACCTATTTAAGGCATCAAGATACATGACAGAAATGCAGATGAAACACACTGGAGAAACAGCAATACAGTTTGGCAAGACTTAAGTTTCTTTGCAGCTAAATCAGTACATCTAAGAGGAAATAAAATCACCCATAATTCTTTAAACAAGGTACAAATAAAAGATTTTGTGAAATAAGACACACCTCATATTGCCAAAAACCACAAGTAAATATCAGATGAGGCCATATGTAATGCTTGATAAATGTAACATAGAAACAAATGTGGTTTAAATTACGCAGCTGATAACAGCCTACATTTAAAAAAAGAAGTGAGGAAAAATAGTGATTTAGATTATGTAATCCTGATGGTGCACTGACTACAGTTATTCATGTATATCTACATGCCTTAAGAGAATCATATCTGAAGAAAAATGGCAGCAGTATGTTACAAGTGTACCAAGTTCTGCTTTTAAATTTTCCAAGAGACCTCAATATCAGTACTGGAATGATTATCTGGATAGTCTTCCCTTTACAGGGTTGAGAATGGAATGCAGAACAAAACCTCAAAGTGTCAGAACGTTGTGAGCACCTTAATGGCTAATACTGCTGCAAAAAGTGTTGAATGTGTATTTACTTAATAATGCCCAATTTATCTGAGTATTTGTGCCATGGGAAATGGGAAGCATGTATGTAAAAATATTCTATTACAAGTACTTTATAGACTTACTATAACACTTTCCATTTCTAAATTCCTGACAGTATTTTAACTTTGCACTACTACAGAATATAACATAAGAGGTTTGATACTAATGCTGGCATTTTTGAATTTTCTTCAAACATGCATAGCTGAGTGACCAAAAAAAGTTAATTATTGTAATACACAGATCATAAGACATCTAGGAGCATATAATCTCTGAAATCTCCAAAATTACTAACATTAGAGCATTCTGATGGTTTGCCATTGTATTTTAGCTAAAAAATTAAAATGTGAAATCTCTTCAAATGAGTGACATTGATTTACTCATGTAATATAACATTCCAGTATGTTCTTACCGGTGGTAGGATCCACCACAATAAATTAAACATGTTGTACTAATCTCTTTCAATAACTTACTCAATGTAGTCCTGTAATATTTTATTCTTGCTAGGTGTGGAACAGATTGAATTAGTCTAATTAGTTTTCTTCTCCTGTTTTGTACTCTTTGTCTCCTCTTCTACCTAGTGGTTTGAAGAATACCTGTGCCCAAACTTCAGCATTGTAAAGATAAGGTATTACCATTTTCTTTTTTCCAGTGAAAGTGAAACAAAAATATTTGTTCTCTTAACAGCTGTTTCTTTCACTAGGCACTACTTTCTAAGCATAAGAATAAAGTTCAGTTGAACTTTTAAACTTTGTTCAAAACAAAAGCTGGAAAACACATCCACTGTGCCAATACTCAGTTTGTAGACCTCTTAATCCTGCTGCTTTCATGCTATTGCTATGCTTCTACCATCAACTATGTGTGCCTCATTAATTTCGCAAATATCTTATTTTACCCAGAAAAATGCGATATAATGGGATAAAGTGAGGTTACTGTGAGCTAAATCTTGTAAGATCTTGTGGGCATTCTCAAGATAATCTTAAAACTTTTTGCCACATCCATTGCTTAGCAACTTTACCTCAGCTGCCTGTCTGATGAAGTTCAAGTTGTTTCTTTGCTGTCAAGTGCTGGCTTCAAGGTAAGAAGCATTAAGAAGTAACTGTTGCAGTGTCTCTTACAAAAAAAATATAGAAGAGGAAAGGCAAAAGAAACATTATTGCCCTCGCTATAGAAAACTCAGCCACAGAGAAAGCAATAGGCAAGTGACAAATGCTGAGTTGGGAGGATAAATTCCCAAAGATTCTATGAAGCTATATCCTAGAAGTTGCTAACTCATACGTATTTTTTAAAATTATTCTTTTGTTACAAAGATCTAAAATGTCTGACTTTTACTGTACTAAAGCCATTTAAAAAAATGCCTTCAAATTCCTTGACAATTGCAGAACATGAATTAGGGAATTGGCAACTAGTGGTTCTTTATAGAGCACATGATTTTGGATTATTTTCTTAGACTCTTCCAGAGTGTAATTTCTTTAAAAGCTACATGACCTATTGAATACTGTCATCTTAAAATTCTCTAACAAAAGAGATATTAAAGCCAAGAAATCAGTATTGATTACCTCCAAAATTAATACAATTTAAAAGTTCATGGAAAGGTAAATAGTTCATAGCTCAGTCAGAACAATTGAATTGAAAATTCATCCTCAGAGCATTAGCAAGAAAAGAAGCAGCAGCTTGTTCCCTTTTTAATTGGCTTTGGCCAGCCATGCAAATTGGTAACAAAAAGATGTAGAACCTCATCAGTTTATAGAGCAATTAGAGTTTCCAAGCCCAGGTTCAATCTAACATAATCAGATTTCAGCACATGAACTTCAGCATCAGGATTTCTTAGACGAAATTTCAGCTTTAATAAAATCCTTCTGATTTCTGAGGCTAATGATAAAACCGGTGAATTTTTAACACAGATGCAATTCGAGTGACTCAAGTTTGAGAGGAATCCATCTTCAGAAATGAATGATCTTTATAGATTGATCACCTCATCAATTACAGTGTGATATTAAGTCACTTCCAACAGTGCATTTATATACTGTGCTTTTTGGTTGCATACCAGTACAGAAGCCCATTCATGTTGTGTAATTTTAATGTATTTCATCCCCGCTTCTTTGGAGCCAAAGAAATTAAAATTAGCAGTATCACTCCCAGTATCCTTAAAACACTGGAGAAAGATGTAGAAAAAGAATGCATAGCTGAGGTCTGTCTTTTGATGAAAATCTGAAAAGAAGTAAACTACGTCAGTCAGCCTATGGGTTTTTTTAATCTCTTCTTAATAGTCAGAACATAATTTTCTCTGCATTAAGATTTTAACTATCTTGTTGCATAATAATATGAGTTCTATCTCATATTGTACAAAGATTGGCATTCTAACCACTGCAGGAAAAATGTGTTTCCTTGCAGACAGTACCTTCCAGCCTCCATTCAGTTAGCAACACTGCCTTTCAAAAATGGTGATGATGTCAAGGCATTTTGGTTTTGCTTCTACTCCTGCATTTCTGTTATCTTCTTGCTCTGTGGTAGATACTGGCTATACTGCTGATCCTGCAATTCAGTCACATCACATTTGTGTCAGATGTGGACATATTAGATCACAAAACAAGAGTTTCTTGACATTATCCTTACACAACTTTAATTGTATATAGGTTCAACAAGGTATCTTGGAGGCAGGGACCCATATTTCGCAACTATTAGATAAATGGGGGAATATAGGACTTGTAACATTTTTGGGATTTGAACCATCAGATAACTTTTTTCAGCCACTTTGTGTGTGAAAAGTAAAGTAATTCAGATTTTATGACTGAGACTGGTATGCTTTTGGGGTTTTTGGTTTTTTTTGTTTGTTTGTTTGTTTGCTTGCTTTTTGTGGGTTTTTTTGTGGTTTTTTGATTTGAGTTTTTTTGGGTTTTGGCAGTTTTGTTTGTTTTTTGTTTGGTTTTTTTGTTTGTTTTGGTCATCAAAAATAGACAGGCATTTATTTGGGCCCTCAAAGACATCAAAAATAGACAGGCACTCACTTTGGCCCCTCAAAGACACCAGTGACAGGATATATATATATCTCTCTCCTTCAGTATCAAGTATGAACTCACCACCCTAGGGTCCCTTACCAGTCAAAGGAAAGACAGACATGTCCTGAGGGAATTGATTTCATTATAAAATGGACGTCAACAGTAAATAATAAGATGCACTCTTTGGATATTCTGCTTTAAGGTATCTAAAGTTAAGCAAGAGGAATACCACCAAAATCTACAGAGCCCAAACTTGAGCCCAAGGGTAATGCACATGCTTTGAGAAACAATCTAGCTTTTATAGTCTTTTTTAATGCTTGCTTTCTTGCTTCCTTCTTTTGCAAAAGGTAGATGTGAAAAAGAGCATGTGCGTTACTACTTCTATGAGCTACATGGTATTTAAATGAAAAAGACTATTTTCTGTAACCTCTAGACAGAAATAAGAAGTTAATTGAAACTAAAAATCAGTCAATTTATCCAAAGAATTAAAAAAAATTCCTTTATTCTCTTTGTTTCTTTGGCATTGGATGACACAGTAAGGGAGAATGACTGTAAGTAAATGCCTCTCTCAGAGAAAAAATGCTAACATCAACAGTATGTGCATGTCAATAACCATCTTGTAAAGAAAGAAAATACAGGGACCTCTAATCACATCTAATCATTCTTCTGTGCAACAGTTTGGGTTTTTTCCCCCTCTGTGTCCCTAATGTTTTTTATATTCACTTACCATGTATGCTGTCAAATAACTAATTCTTTCTGGCAACTGACAATTTAAAAGTATATTACAGGAAAGAGAGTGCCATTGTTTTCCATAAATTCATAAGAGCTATGAACAAATAGGACAATTCTAAAAACAGACTCATGGATAATTATCATAAGCCCTAACTCTCATGCCTGCTTCACAGGATGTCTTTGGGATAAAGTAAGTACAATTATTGGCATAACAGTTTGCTTTTGGAAAACATTAGAAAAATTCTTTCTGTATTTTATGGAAATTAGTGTAGAATGATAAACTGCAGTCAGAAAAAAAAAAAAAAATCATGTAATACCATTGCATCGCCAAAATTCAAGTTGCAGTAAGTAACCATAATTATAGTCTCATCAGAGCTAAAGTCTTTAAAGTCTGTAAAATTTACGTGCCTCTGTCTGTTGTTACAAGCAAACAAATACACTGATTTAAGCAGCAAGAACCATTAGTAGACTGAAGTAAAGATGGCAAGAGAAAAAAAACCCTCAATCGTCAGGATGCCTAGTGAGACAAGAAAGGTTCTACATAGCAACAGCATTTTAAGGATGAATAAATAGCCATAAAGTTCGCTGGTACCGCATGGAAGCTTGCAGATGGCAGATGAATTCATGTCTGTCATGTTTTTATAATACAATGACTTTTACATATTGCTGCCAGATGGAACATAGTTTTACATCTTGATTATAAATCTCCGAGAAATACAACTTCCTTCAATGTTCTCCCTATATTTGAAACAAAAGCAAATTCAGAGACAGATTTGGGAAGCTAAAGCAGATTTAAGGAAATCTGAGGGAATATAAATTAAATCCTCAAGGGCTTCCTTGTTATACATCAATTCAAAATAGTGGAGTTCCCCATGTGTTCTCTATTTTTGAGGAAAACCAGGGAAGGTGTCATATGGATTTCTATACAGGGAGAATTACATGTTCATTTAAAATTGTAAATACATCCCAGGAAGGTCCAGAAGAGCACTCAATCAATCTTAGTAGTTTGGAAAAACTTTTGCATAACATTTATTCCTGCTTCAAGAAAAAGTGGTATCTATCCCACAAGCTCAGATCATCAGAGTGAAGTGCATGAAGCATAAATGTATTCAATGATTCCTGATAAGGGACATTTGTATCTACACNTATTCAATCATTCCTGATAAGGGACATTTGTATCTACACCACAGAAGTAACTTGCCTTTCCCATCATGTTAAATGATACCTAGACAGACCTAAAATCTAACTCTGATCTGGTTACACCAGTTTCTGTACAGATGTGCTTTCTCAAACTATGAAGAGAGTACAGAATTTTCGTATTTTCTATGTGTTCACTCCTTACACCTGTCTTCCTCCTGTGTGTCTGGTCTTTGCTTCTAATCCTAACTGGTATTGCTAAGAAGTGAATAACTCTGATAGCAATGAAGTGAACTGTATGACTGTAGGGAAGAATATTTTCCCATTCAACGATTTCTCACAGAGTCTGATTTGACAACAAACTTGAGTTGACTTCTCTCAGACAGCCTCAAGCATTGTTTATATGCAGATAATTCTGTGTGTGAACCCATTAGGCTTTTATGACAGTTATAATCAAATATGATTGGGAAACCTTCTGGCTTCCTTGGATCCATACTTACATTGTGCTTTGTGAGGTTGGAAATGTTACTTGCTATTGCTTGTAGCCAGTCAATACAGTCTTCAGCAGAGAGACACTGAATTATTCCACTGCAAACCCCATCCACAGCAATTACTTGGAACGCATTTTGCCTGTAGACATATCATAACAGATCAGGTCAGAAGAAAGTTTTATCTGTTCTAGCATATCACCTTAACAATTCTTGAAGAAATGCTTTTCTTTCAACTACAATGAAGGTCAGCCAATGAACACTGCTAAAATGCTGGTTTCCCTGTTTTATAAATACCTGACATGTTAAAACAATCATGCTAAAAGGTCAAATCAGACAATATTAAGCTTTTATTAAGCTATAAAAAATTCCATAGACCAGCTCCACAGAACCTTGACCATCAGGCAGTACAACCTCAGAAGCTGAGCAAATGAAAGAGCTGATGCAAATATAAGACTTAATACTTTAATACAGCAGGTTAAAGAGAAGGAAAATGTGTATTGGAAGTCATAGGCAATCATTTGAGAAATTCAGTGAATAGGAGTATCTTTTTCTCAACACTTTGTTAAATTTTTATAATAGAGTGTCTAAACACAGTTGGATTACTGTCTGGATTGCCCTGTTTGGCTGCTCATGCTTATAAAATTTTGTTTCTCTTCTAAACTACTGATTGAAAAGTTGGAGAGCTCAACATTGATCAGGTAAAATTAATGATTTTTCCAATTGCAATATACTATTCAGAAATCATTGATCATTACCAAAATACACTCCTACTTCTGCCTCTATCCCAGCACCAGTCTGGGCATATATACAAAAATCTATCATGCATTATAGACTGATTTTCCATTTCCAGACATTGAGAAATTATTGAAAAAGAAAAAATTTTCAGATGCTAAAGCAGTAACAGACCTAATTTCTTCAGTAAATAGCCTCATTTGCTAAAAGCTAAAGTCTCTCTCTTCCAAATCAAAAGACATCAACAATAATCCATATCCCAGAGTAGGAGTTTACTAAACATACAGAGAATACCAAGTTCCACTGCTGACATTCAGCTACAAACCCAACTGTTAATGATCAATTCACGGTTTAAGATTAAGTACATCATTCAGATTCTTTGAGAGTGGCTCAGGCAAAATGCCTGTTATCTTCAGGGTAAAACTGAGTGTCACTAATAACAGATCTGACATCTGAAGACAGATACCAGTTTTGAAAAGCTGTTTGTTTGGGGTTTATTACTTCTTAAAATATTATTCTAGCTGTATAGAATGTAAGCCTAATCTATCTACACTGCATCCACGTCGAGAACAGACTGCTTCTTCAGTCAGGAGAAGCAATTAAAATGAACTAGAGCCATGCCTTTGCTCTGAGAGTTCTAGCATGAGAACCAGCTTTTGCAAGATAATGAGGCTTATATTAACACCATCTTGCAGGGATCTTTGGTTTATTTAAATCCAGCAGTTTACTTGTCTTTCACATAGGTAGTGATTTTTCTTTAAATTCCCAATAATACCAACCAAGACAGACTTCTTTCAGAGACTCATTTTCACAATAATTCCAGTAAAGTTTTGAGGAAGATTTATTTAAAGAATCTTCAGGTAATGTTGCTAGCATTTATTTATTCTATCCTTTATTTTAGATGGCTATAAATACAAATAGCAATTTTTTCCAGAATAAATTTCTAAATCCTGACATGATGACCATAGCATCAAAAATTGCAGATTATCTCTTTTAATAAAAATAGCACTGATTTCAGGACCCACCTTGTTTCTACACAGTCTATCATAAATCTAAGCAGGGATCCAAGAAATCTATTAATATGTGACATTACCACAAGCAAAATAACCCCAGTAGGTTCCATATTCAATCCTCATGCAATCCTGATGCCCTCAGATTGTTCCTATTGTTCCTAGGAATTTGTTCTGTGCCAGTACAAAACCATTCACCCATAACATTACTACCCAAATATCAATAAACACAGAAAGATGTATCATACATGGTTACCTAATAAATTACTTCTATCAAATGTGTCTTGGCAGTAGATAGCCTTAGATTATTCTAATAGTATTTTCTTGAATGCGCCTACCAGCCCAAGCCCATAATACATGCAAACCAGAAAACAATGTATTAAATACATGTTTTGTACTAATGGAACAAATAGTACATTAATCACTTTAAAATACACAAAAAATTGAGATTGGATAAACAGTTACTCAGCTACACATTTCAGTTTCTTTGACTTCTGGAACTCCAAAGCTACATTTGAAATTAATAAGCTTTGCAAGATTAAACTCAATGTCTTCTAGAATTCTGTATGAATACCCTCCAGAATTCTATATGAGTATCCTCCAGAATTTAAGTGCCTCAAGCATTCCAGTGGAAAAGCCAGAACATGATTATGAGGTTTAATGTTGTTTAATATATTAATATATTCCCATATCAAACTCTGAAATACAAAAAGTTATTTGACTTTACATAGTGAAAACAGCCTTGTAAATACTAACTGTGGAAAATGTAATGAATTAGCTTTCATTTCACGTTGCTTCTTTATCCTATTTTTAATATCCTTTCTTTTATGTTGCTGTTTTATAGCAGTCTCTTTTAAAAAAGTATCTACCTTTCTCTCATAACAAATTCTGAGAGGCAGTAACATTTAAAAATGTTTACAATCATTTAAAACAGTCTTAGAAACTGTCTTGCTAGCAACATAAAATGTTGGTTCCATGCTTTAAGAAAATCCCGCTTCTTCTCTCATATGCATCTGGCATTTTTGGTTTTTTAAAGACTCTTACTTCTTCATGTTAGAATAGAAAGACACAAGGAGCAGATTATCAGAGTAGTTATTCAAGGTTTTAGTATGAGTTCAGGTATTTTGTTTCGTATTAATATACTTTTACATTTATTTTCTAGAAATTCAAATCTCAGGAATATCGTTACTACCTAAGAAACTTTCTTTGTTATGTTCTATAACACGAACTTTAAGCTTTTTTTCTACTGATGCAGAAGACTGAATTTTAAAACCTTCAATCTATGAACAGCTGAATATGTGCTAATTTTCCATGTGAGTAGTTCTATTCAATTCAATACCTTATCTGAAGTATATAGTAGAATAGATCTCAGATTTGACTGTTGTCATTTTGGTCCCTTTATGCTTCATTGTTAAATATGGAGCTGAAAGCTTTCATAGAATTTAGTGAAACACCTCCTGCCTCTCTGGTGACTTTATCCTGCTCCAGTTCAGCTCAGCCAATAAGGCTTTGTAGCCTTTGGTTTACACCTTGCCTGCCTGGCCCAGACATTGCTACTCAACAGATCGAGGTTCACGCAGCCAAGTAAATGTGATCCTGCTATTGCTGGTCAAAAGCTGCAGGCTGGCTTTAGCTCCACAGTGATCCACAACAGCTACTGCCTAACCTGCATTAATTTCAGCTCTGTGAATAGGAGAAATGGCTCGCAGACCTAATTCTAAGAAACAACAGCCCTAATAACCAACTGAGGTGGTGGATGGCTTTTGTGCAACTTTCAAATATTTACTGAGTACCAGTGAGAAGGAAGAAGGCTGCAATAAGAAACTCCATAAAAATTCCAAAAAGATTGAGGAACACCTATCTTCCCTCAGTTTCTGGGGTTTCATAAATCTACTCCTAGATGATTGATTAGAAGAAGAAACATGCTCTGTACCTGTACACTTCTTTCCTCCACTAAACGCCTTTACATACTGGAGCTCACAAAAGTATTTCAATATGAGAACTTCATTCTTATATATATACATGGTAAATGAATCCATACAATACCCAGATGTTTAAAACTTTTAACAAGTATGATCTTATATACTTGCCTTGTTGGACTTTGTAGCTATTTTCATTTCTATTTCATTGCTTTACAAACAGTAATCATTACAAAATATTTTTGTCTTCTTTCCTAATTTCTTCTGATTTATAAGGATAATATTAAATTAGAAAACGTCAAGTTCTAGGTCTGTATTGGGTCTTTCTGAGATGAATTTAATTTTCCCCACAGCAGCCCTCATAGTGTTGTGCTTTGTATTGGTAGTTAGAAAGATATTGATTACACAACAGTATTTTGGCTATCTCAGAGCGTTGTTTGCACAACATCAGAGCTATCTCTCCAACATTCCCTCCTCACCAATAGGCTGGGGGAACAAAATCTTGGGAGGGGAAACAGCCAGGAGAGCTGACCCAAACTGTTTAAAGGGATATTCTATACCATATGACATCTGCTCAGCAATGAATGCCAGGAAAAAGGAAGAGGAGGGAGGGTATTAATTAATTATGACACTGGTCTTCCAGAGCAACTATTACATGTACCAAAGCCCTACTTCCCAGGATGTGACTGAACATCACCTGCTGATGGGAAGTACGAATAAATATTTTGGGGTTTTTTTGCTTCCATGTGTGGCCTTTGCTTTTGTCTTATTAAACTGCCTTTATTTTGACTCACCAGACTATTTCCATCTTATTTTCTTCCCCTTCATCCTGTTGAGGGGAGTGACAGAGAAGCTTGGTTGACCATGGTCAACCCACCACAATGCCATAAATTTAAACCTGACTATGAGCTTTGGACAGTGATAGTGACAAATTGGCAATGAATTTAAATGTTAACATATGCAAAGTAAAACATGGAAAAAAATAACCTTAACTATATGGAAACAAAAAAAAAAATCCCTACTGTAGATATAAGCATGAAGCAAAGTACAAGAACTGGGAGATACTTATCAGCTCAGGCTCTTGCTCATGGTCCCCACCTGAGTATGGTTGCAGCTACCCCTGTGCCTGGACACATATCCCACTAATTTGGACCTGTAGGCTGATTTCCCATCCTAAACTGAGCCCCACCTGACCATGATGGACTCCTCTGAAGACGGTCCTTAAGCCTTCTCTGTTCCTCCATGGGGAGCAGTGGGATAAGATCTTTGTCTGCATGGACAATGCCTTGTCCAGCCTCGCTGCCACCCTGTCTCTTGGCTTATCTTCCCCATAGGGCCGCCACCCCTTGCTGCTCCCAAACAAGATTATCTCACCCAATGTAGTTATCAGATGAAGTACTTAACACAAACAGAAGGAAATACATTTTAAAAATACAATCACATTGCAGAGCTCAATACCATAACACATTGCATAAAAAAAGACATAAAAACAAGCAACTTAGAAAGAAGCTTTCGAGGACCCGAGCATGAGTAGCTATTAAATATGATGACCTATGTTTCATCTCAAACTGCAAAAGGTGCTGCCCACTAGATGTAAGTAGGAAGATCACCCACGATCTCCCCACATACCTCTTCCTAGCTGATGTCAGAGGAGAATATGAGCCAAGGTGGACCTAGACAGACCTTTATGAAAGCTCCTATGTTTCTGTCTCTGGCAGCTGCAGTGGAAATAATAATGCAATTTCTCCAAAAAGGCAACTTCCTAGGGCATGCATCTGTCAAGCAAGAAGTCAAGTTTCAACCTTCAGAACTCTTTTACCTGCACAAATCTGATCCTGGAAGGTACTGGGAAAATCGCGAATGAAGAAGTGGTATTAACCGAAGATCGCACCACCTTTTCTCCCATCTAAGTCCTGGGGATGCTGGCCATGAGGAACATGATAATGTATCCTGAAAAACATTAAAATAGCCTTCTCAGTTTTGTACTTCATTGTAAATACTCAGCAGATTTGGAAAGAAAGAGATCAAAGACTCTATATTTCACTTGGCAGTGTTCCACTTTGCTCAAATCACTTACCATCAGTTTTAGTGAGCACTGGAAAATAGAATCTCAGAATTATTTATCATACAACCATAATTCAGTTGTTTCCTGTGGCTCTGTACACACTTACATACATATCTTTTTCTAGTGATATCACCTCAAAACCAGGTAACTGGAAATGGGATTTAGTATGCGATGAATATTGTCAAAATTGCCAAAAGTACATGCTTGTGATGAGTATTTTAATTTTACCTACTTAGAGAAGACATTGCTTATATGAAAACTGAACTTTATCATGTTTATGATCACATCTACAAAGAATGAGTATTTAAGTATCTACAGTCTAATTTGGCCAGCATTTTTAAAGAATATAAATTTGCATAAAAAGGTAAATTATCAACACCTGTTTTTAAAACTACAACACCTCTTTCATTCTTTATAAAATGCTTTATAAAATAGTGCTAATGATGATCCTATTTTTCTGAAAGATCATGATTCTTTAAAGTACCTTCTCATAGTGACAAAGGATGAGGAAAAGGCTGAGGCATTTAATACCTTTTTTACCATAGTCCTTAATAATAAGATCAGTTATTCACCTGGTAGCAAACCTCTGAGCTGGGAGACAGGGATAGGGAGCAGAGTGAAACCACCATAATCCAGGGGGAAATGGTCAGTGACTGGAGCAGTTAGACACACACATGTGGCCAGATGGGATCCACCGAAGGGATCTGGCACAGAGAGGGAGCTGGCACAGGTGCTCAGCAAGGCACTTTCCATCATTTGCCGGCAGTCCTGGCTAACCAGAGAGGCCTCGGTTGACTGGAAGTTGGCAAATATGATGCCCATCTACAAGAATGGCCAGAAGGAGGATCTGGCCTGTCAGTCTGACCTAGGGCAGGTCATGGAACAGATCATCTTGAATGCCATCCCATGACACGTACAGGACAACCAGGGAATCCGGCCCAGCCAGCAGAGGTGTACGTAATGCAGGTCCTGCTTGACCAGCCTGATCTCCATTTATGACCAGGTGACCAATCTAGTGGATGAGGGAAAGGCTGTGGGAAGAGTGGCTGGAAAGCTGCTTGATGAGAAAGGATCTGAGGGTGCTGGTCAACAGCATCTGAACATGAGCCAGCGTGTGCCTGAGAGCACTGTTCAAATTCTTCTTGAACTCTGTCAGGCTGGTGCTGTGACCACTTCCCTGGGGAGCCTTGTCCACTGTTTAACCACCCACTGAGCAAAGAACCTTTTTCTAATATCCAACCTAAGCCTCCCCTGACACAGCTTCAGGCCATTCCCTCAGGTCCTACACTGGTCACCACAGAGATCAGTATCTATCCCTCTTCCTCTCATGAGGAAATTACAGACTCCAATGAGTTCTCCCATCAGTCTCTTCTCCAGGCTGAACAAACCAAGGGCCCTCAGCCACTCTTCATATGGCTTCTCCTCCAGACCCTTCACCATCTTTGTTCACCTCCTTTGGATGCCCTCTAATAGCTTTAAATCCTTCTTATACTGAGATGCCCAAAACTGCCCCTGGCACTCGAGGTGAGGCAGATCCAGTGCAGAGCAGAGCAGGACAATCCCCTCCCTTGCCTGGCTGGCAATGCTGTGCCTGATACCCCCCCAGGACATGGTTTGCCCTCCTGGCTGCCATAATCAATGTGCCATTGACCAGAACCCCCAGGTGCCTTTCCACAACACTGGAGAGTTCTCCAGTCTGTCTGTACATCCAGAGTTTCCCCCTCACAGGTGCAGAGTCCAGCTCTTGCCCTTGTTAGGGCTGCCCTTCATATGGTTGGTGGGTGCTCAGCCCACCAAATTCGTCAAGGTCTCTCTGCAGGGCCTCTCTGCCTTCGAAGGAGTCAACACTTCCTGCCCATTTCATATCACCTGCAAACTGGGTTAGTGTCCCTTTGAGTCCTGAACTCATTGATCAAAATGTTGCTGAGCACTAGGTCTAAAATATGGCCCTGCAGAACCCCACCAGTGAGCAGGCACCAGCCTAATGTCACTCTGTTCACTATAACTCTTTGTGTCAACCCATGAGCCAGTTGCTCACTCATCACATGTTTATCCAGCTGTCATAATTACTTCTAGAAAATATTCTGAGAAAAAGAAAGAACTGTGGGATAGGAGTTGTACCTAATTTAGTACTTCATACAGAGGTCTCCTTTGGTTTTACAAAGAACCCTGTTCCCTTGACAAGGGGACATTTGAGATAAAAACACATCTTGGACTTCACTAGAAGAATTTAATTTAGGAGGAATTACAGACTCACGGTATCAGATTGTATTATTTAAAGGAAAACACTTCATTTCAGTAAATTATTATCAGTTTCAATAGAAATTATAGCTAATCTAGATATTCTTTGGCACTGGCAGAGAAAGAATTCACAAATGAAAGCTTTTTTTTTTGTCATAAAAGCAAAGTTAGAATTGTACTGGCTAGCAGAATAAATCAGTTTAGGATCTACTGCCATAGTCTTTTTATACATACATGCCTACCTATACAGACTGCTGAGACAAGACTGTTTATGTTATTGCTGCACTAGTTAGATATATTTTTATTGTTATTTGATATCAATTTTATTTGTGTTACCTATTTATAAATTCCAGCTCCTAAAACTTGTATAATTCCTAAAGGTTTTCCAGATTATAATCAGGTTTAAATCTGTGGTATTTATATTTAAATCTCTGGGCTGCTATTTAAATCTTTTAATAGTAAAATATGAAAGTACAATAAAACAAAGTGGAAATTAGAAATGACTCCTCAACAAGACTTACATTTCAGGTTTCTTAATTTTTAGAAAATAATTATGATTTATACTTGTTTATTTATTCCATGTTTTTTATATTGGTGTCTTGATGAGGCTACCTAAAAACAGAGGCTAGACAAAATGAAGAGGATAAAAGCAGGTATATTTATCTTCATCTATCCAAAGCCAAATACTCAGCAAAAGAACCTTTAGAACTATATAAAATAAAGGAAATTTTGCGTTTTCTGGCTAAGAAAATATTTTAAAGCCACTTGTTCCACTCCAAAGGCATCTTTTAGTAAATATCTGATCAGACTTCTGCAGCCTTTTATCCTAGAAACACTCTGCTCCATAATGCTATCTCACTTCAGGTAAAATTTTAAGTGTACAAATTACTGGAAGTAAAAATAGGCAAAAACATGCACCTAAACATCTTTTGACAGAAGTTTTAGATAATGCATGCAATATAAGTAAAGGAAAAATATTCTCACAAATTTTTCTTCATTTTTAATAAATAGATATAATTTTCATTTAAGAATTTAATTTCCTATGCAGAGAAAATAATGCAGAGGAAAAAACTTCTGCAAAATCCCCACTGCCCAAGTAAACAGTAATCATATGTAACAAGGAACAACCTCAGCTGTAATAATCTGTCACAGTTTCATTCCCAGCCATAAATTCTGGCTACTCTTTTTTCCCCCTCTACGGAACCACCTGTCTCCAGTGTTAACTAGAGCTCCTCGCCTGTTGCTGTCCTTTACTAGTACTTCTACTCAGCCATTATATCATAATTATTCTTCCATCAAGGAGATTCAAGCTCTTACCGTGTTGTTGGGGTGGTAGTTGAGATGCAAACCACTATCACACAGGGGAGAGGATGTGCCACTGCTTTGGTCACTGGGGGCACCTAATACAAATACAAATTCCCAAAGTAATTCTCTGTTAATCTATGATGACGTAATTCAAATTCGTACATGTATGTATGCATTCTCCTCACCCCCAAATAACTTCAATCATATGTAACATTAATTTAGTTTCTCCATTCAGTGTCTGTCTTCTGGCGTGAGTGGAATGCCTTTGTAAGCTAAATGGAGGGTCAAAAAAATCTCCTCTGGGGCTTGGTTTAAGAAAACCTAATGTCTGCCTGGTAAGAAAAAATCCCACAAAGCTTCTTTCAAATTTGACAATAAAAGGGAAGTGTGTACCTTCTTTCTTGGTTTACTTGAAGGAAATTGTCAGATACTTTCGTTACTGTCAGTGGAGTTTACGGTTTAGGAAAATTCAGTGATATGCCTCAAAAGTGACATGAGAGGATCCATGCAAATGCACATTCCTGTGCATCACTCAGACTACTCTGTGGTACCACAGCCTTTCATTAAAGGGAAATAGGAACCCATTTTTATTTAAGAATACAATGTTCCGAATTTTTTCTTGTTTCACTTAAATTTAACACATAGACAAAAGAAAAAGACAATATTCCATCAAATGTTTGTATAAAATGTTATTTCATTATTCAGTTTATTTAATTCCTACTAACTTAAAATTAAAGGCTAGAACTATTGAAATACAATATTTATTGTTTTGTTGTTTAAAATTTGAGCAATTTATTTCACTCTCTTAGGGAGCAAAAAGCAGAAAGAAAGCAGAGATGGCAAAAGGCACAGGCCGATACACAAATATGCTTAGATATGCTGCAATTGTCTATAATTATGCATCCACACTTACAATTTAATATAATGAAAGGAAGACATCTGTCTCCATATGACTCTCATGGGGCTAGTTGACTAAAACTCAGTTTGGACTAAAACAAAATACTTATCATTCCAGAGTAATTTATTCTTAGGTAGACAGACATCTCCACCAATGCCTCTGAATTTTAAACAGCAAAGTTAAGTCCTCTAAATATACACACACAGTCTCATTTTCACATTTACAAGAAAAAACTCCCTGAGACTAAAATACTAACTGATGCTGCCTGAAAAACTGATTTTAAATGCTCTGCACCAGGATGTGAGCTATTGCAAATTAATGTAATTTTACTGTTTTACCTGCAACCAGCCAAATGCCTGGTGATCTGTTTTTCAACCAAAGATAGCAATTTCACTCTTGAGGTCAATGTTAACAAAAGCCCTGGCAATAGGAGAGACTCATATTCAGGCTGTAATGCTGATTGTAAAACTGCTGTCAATCACCCTCAATGCACATAGTTTCAGAAGCTGCAAGTGTTGATGGGTATCGAATGGAGCGTTCTTTTGGCCAAGTAATAAAGGCTTACATGCACAATCTTCATTCAGTGGCAGTTTGAGAAAAGCAGGTGCTCTTTTCAGAAAAGACACAGTTAGGGTCACTTCTTCCCCTGCGTTGCGCAGGACCTGTACCTGGAAAAGAAATAGAGACAGGCACCTTGAAATAAATTTATGACCATAATGCATTAGCAAATGTAAGCCAACACCACAAAGTTTTCACATTGTACCAGAATACAACTGCTTAGCAATTTTCTGCAATTACATTTGTTTGATAAGAAAGCAAGATGCAAGCTTGCTATGTGCTTGTCTGTCGTGCTTCTAGCCACACATACAGTTAATGGGGTGAGGGGGGCATTGGACTCCTATGTTAGTACTGACATGTGCTGTTGGAGAACTGTTGGAGAACTTGTTCCTTGAAACTATTCAGCTATGTAACTCATCCCCCCTAGAATGTATGTATTTAAAAAAACAAATACCTATTTTCTCTACGCAAAGTTGTCTTATAAATCCTCAACCAAAACAACAGAAGTAGTTTCCACAGCTGTGCCATAATACTATGAGCAAGTCTTTCCAACAGTCAGAGTTAAATTTACCTGAAGCGCTCCAGCATGGATGAGAGACCTAATCTTCACCACAGACACAGAGGAAAAGAATCTATTTTAAGCCTTAAATCTTAGATAAGCACAAGATTAGGTTTTGCCAAGGGGCAGCTTGCATTTTGGACATAGAATGGCAAAGCACCTATCCAATCTGTGAATACTTTTAGCCTTCCTGTACTCTCCCATAGTTACCCCTTCTGCTTTTGTTCATCTTTAGCTTTTGTGTGGTACAGCTGTAGACACCCCAAACATACAGCAGAGTGAGGGAACTCCAGGCACCTCCCTAGAGTGGCAGAAATGAGGCACGAAAGCAACTAAGAAAATGCTGTTTTAAATAGCGTAGGAGGAATGTTTGAATTGGGTTGTGACACGCGAGGCAAGAATCAGGTCCGTTTCAGAGAATAGCCATTTCCTGTTCTGGCTCTATAACTTCAAAACTCTTCAAGGGCTGATTTAATTTGGGCTTACAACAACAGAAGATTGCACCATGCCCCTCTTTGAGTGACTGTGTTGATAGTGTGCAGAGAGCCAGCTCACAGGGAGCCACATTCAGAGAGCTGCTACACAGTGAGACATTAGGCAAACATTTTATACTAGCACATATCTGCTCCCTTTCTGCTGTGAAGCTGGATAACACACAGGTAAACCTTCTGTCATGCTGCTGCTTGAGAGACAGCCTTGTAAATAATTTATGAAGCACTGCTATTCTTTAATTATGTCTGTCAATAACCTACTCAACAGATTTAGTTTCATGCATGTGTATAACTACATATCGAGATGCTTTCTCATGGAAACACTGTATTATGCTGTTAACTTAAAGCAATTCTTCAGGAAAAAATGTCAAAGTTGCCTCGAAACACAGTAGTTCCTACTCCATGCTGGTTGCCACGGAGGACTAACAATATCATGACAGAATATTTGATTCAGTAACTGAAATTTTAGGGTCTGTATCGTTTAAAATAGCGCAGTGGTTGTCAATGCACATTTTGCAGTATAGTACGTATTTATATGTATGTGTGCAAATAAACACAGAAACATCACAAAAAATTTAATTAATTTATACTGCAAGCCAAAAAACTTCATCTGTATTACAGAGTCATAGAATCATTTAGGTTGAAAAGATGAGTCTCTTTGATGGGCAGTTCCCNAGCGTGAAAGCAGAAACTTACAGGTATGTATTCTCTATTGTTTCAACAGATGTGGATAGACAAAGTGCAGAAAAATACAGTTACTCTCTGCTTTTAGAATTTTTTTTTTTTTTACTCAGGAACAGAGAATAAATAAGTGGAGAAGTTACAGCATTACCAACTTGAATTTATAAAGTCACCCTCTAAGAATAAGTGGACATAGTCTGTGAAAAAAGGTGAGAGAGTAAACTGCCCTGAATCATTCTTCCAAGAGTCTACATGATTTCACTTGATAATACATTGCTCCATAAAGCCTGTAAGATGCTGTAAGTAGTCTACTGTGACCTTCTTATCTAACCTCTCTCTCCCTCAAACCTCTTCTCATAGGATGAAAACCTTAAGCTGGAACACATTTCAGTTGAAATCAGCAATACTTATACCAGTGGAGTGTATTTTGGAGTCTTAACAAGCATATAATCCAGAAAGTGACTAGATTTTGACATGCATAATAAAGACTAAAGAGAGAAAAAAGATTAAAAGAGAAAACAACTAGGTAATGATTACAACAAAGAGCAGATGAGTTATCTATCCCATTTTGCTTACTTTCTAGTCATTATCAAAGCCATTCTCAGAAATAAAGTTAGGTGAAGAAAATAGGAATTTCAATTATTGCCTTTTTCTAGCTTTCAGTTGAAAGCTTTGCTGTTATTTTACATTCTTTGTCCTTTCTTTACATAAGAAATGAACAATTATTGAGTTGTTTCAAAGGAAATATGTCTTAAAAGATTCCTTTGTGTCCTCATTCACCATGTATAGGATATCATACTCCCATTCTTCCATGCAGAAAGAGAAGGAGGTACAATGGGAAATCTACTCCTACTGACAAATGATTTTAGTAGTACACAAGAATGGGTCATATTCACAAATGGAAAATTGAAAATTCTTACAAAAAAAAGGTAACAGCCAAAAGTAATGGGACTAATTGTTATGGGGAGATATGTTTATGAAATGAAACTCAACACTTGAAACACAAGGAGTCAAACAGTTTGTCTGTAAGAGACAATACTGATAGAATTTCTAAATATCGGGAGAATTTCTACAGTTTTACAAATATGAGTGAAATTCTACCAACAGTCAGAGATACTAGCATAGTAATTATATCTTCCTTCTTCCTTGTTGCCAAACATAAGTTTTACTCAAAACTTTATAGAGCTACTATGAGGATACTGTGAATGAAAATGTCTTACTTGTCTCATGTACATTCACAAAAAATGAATTTATCTGCACAAGCATATCCTTGTGGATATGTAGTAGTATATTGGTACTACATACTATGATTGGTAGAATATTATACCAACTAAGCAGTAATGACTTTTACCACTGAAGTCAATTCATGAACATATTGAAAAAATCAGTTGTCAATAATGATGTAATTTGTAGATAAAGAAATGGGTACATATATGAACAGCAATCCTGCTTGCTTACTTGGAAGAAAACTCCCTTACATTTATTGTATACATATTGCCAATAACTTGTCAATCAAGCACTATCAATGACGAAAAAAGTTTTGACTATTTCTGGCAGCAGTAATTCTAGAAATACTTCAAGGTTGCTTTCAAACACAAGAGGGAATATGTAAATATAAACTAAATATGTATTTTTTCAGTTACAAAACAGTTTCTGATTTATAAGGAAAACTTAGAGCTAGGGTGGTCAGAGGAAGTAACTTTGGATTTTTTCCCCAGAACCATAAAGTATTGTATGCATGGTAAAAATTACTCAAGATCAAAAAGCTAGGGACTACTTACTAGTTCTTACAAACAATAAAGCTCTCTTAAGGATTCACAATTATTTGAAAAACTTTCAGAATTCTGCTCATTTTGCAGTTTCTTCCATATTTTGATGTAGTTATATTAAGCACCTTAAAATACTGATATGTTAGTCCACAAATGAGAAAAAGGTGGGGTTGTTTTGTTTTGTTTGATTGGTTTTTGCTCTTTCTCCCCCAACTCTCCCCACCTGGAGGGTGTATTTAATGTAAATACTACTATACCTACTCGGGTAAGGAGTATTTAAAATGGCAAAAAAAAAAAAC